>BOPP01000002.1:21465037-21557459 GCA_017312745.1 Gryllus bimaculatus
TATATATATATATATACTTACATACATAGATATTGCTGTAGAAACTCGTTCTACAAACAAGTTTTCATTACTCAAATCACCGCACTCCCGTGCGTCACTTGTTCCCGTACGTTGCATCACTTGTCCCCGTACGGATATCAACGCCGTATTATATCGAATCGTATTATATCGAAAAAGTGTGAAGCAATGAACGTAGTACAACTTCCAGTAAGTCTGGTATGATCGAATTCTCATGTGCTCTAGAAAAAAAGATATTTTGATACAAAGTGGTATGAATATTTTTTAACAATTTCATTTAAGCCCCTTTCTAGATATTGGATACCCAACTTTTTTTAGTTCTGTTGCTTTTTTAACGCAAAATATCAGAAGGGAAATATCGAGGCGCTTCTTTATATCGCGAGGTTCGTTTCCAAGGCAATTACTCGATAAAAATGTTCGTATGTGCGAGACGTTTTAAACAGTCTAGTATTTATCTCGCAACCCAACCGGCTTAGGTGGCTCAGGGCATCAGTTGATGGTTAACGGTGGTTTTCCGTGATTTCTCTGATCTAGTCCCGGCAATGGCCGGAACAATACCCTTACAAACGGATCACGGACCGCGTGTAATCTTTTCTTCCTCTTCCTTCTTGTATCCTCACCCCTTACTTACACACACATGCACTACAGTACCACGCATGCCACGAGATCAGTCGGAGGCTTAGGACTTGTTCCGGGGGGTGTGGGGCCTTGCTGGTACCAGGGGATGTACCTGATTGGGGAAAACAACGCGAGCTGATGGGAATTCGGCGCCGGACCTCGCCATCCTGCAGGGAAAGATCACAGTCTCCTGCACGATAAACGCATGTACTACACTTAAGAGAATACTGACGAACGTAGTTGACGCATCCAGAATCACCAATCTTGCATCCCAGCTAGAAATGGTAATCTAGGTTGCAGGTACAGATGTCGACCATGAACAGGAACGTATTTCTTGCGAGGTGGAGCTGATACCGGCGCGCGCTTTCAACTGATCCGTCGAAAGTTCTGCCGAAGCACCTCTAATTACAGTAATGCGAGCCGAGCGAGATATAGCATCGACGAACGTCAATGATTAAGAAATTAGGATGTGCATGTTTTGGAGATAAATAAAAACATTTAAAAAAATTAAAAAATATGACCTATATTATTTCAAAATATTTTATTACCACTGAACAAATCCAAGAAATTCTCTGAATTTGAAAGCTAGTGCAACTGTAGCGAAGCATGTTGTGTCTACCGCACTCTACACACTATATTGGTATTAGAAACTCTACTTTTGATTAATAGAAATCCACAATGATTTCGAGAAGAGAGTTTTTTATATATCCTGAAAAATATATCATTTTATTGTGGTGATTATAAAATGATTTATTAATGTGATGTGTCAAAAATATATTGATATTGTTTGGTTGGATTATTTAGTGATAAACTACTACAGTCATTACGTAAGTGAGTTGCGTATGTAATTGTAATGTCCGGAAGGTGACAATGCACGTTTTTCGATGAAACGTGAGATCAGGCACCAAACTACTCGTACCTCACCAGATATATTCCCCACAGGATTATCATCACCGCTGGGAAAAGCTGTAGGCTCCCAACTTGTCTCCGGTAGATCTGATTTTTAGAAGAGATTTCCTTTAAGACAAAAATCTCTATCTACATTATACTTCTGCGATGTTAACTTTATTGCAGTTTTCATTAATACAGATTTTTCAAAAAAATGGAACCAACACAATTTTTTACCATTCTTGAATACAATGAGAAAATTCAAATAAAACTTTGGGATCAGTTTCTTGTTATTCAAGAATTTAATTGTTTAAAAAATACCTGGATTTCACACACAATTACGCAGACACTACTCACATTTTCGATCAGTTGTACGTCTTTGTACCCGAGATTTTATTCAGACAAATATCTACAATATTTTAGTTGTGAAAAGATACGGAAAAATATAGGATTCGTATGATTAATTAAATTTTAGGGATTTCAACAAATATAAGATCTGCCCGCTTCTTTTAAGCGGTCTTTATACTATTCCAAGGCAAATTTAATAATATATTAGAAGCCATTTTTTAGAAAATTTTTAAAATTGTAAATTGTTTCATGTGAAGAATTCCCAAAAAATAAATTTCCATTACAAACTCTGGGCCTTGAGTTCGTTCAGATCGATTGGGGATATCAATTTTGGAGACGATCGTCTAATAGATTTTGGTACTAACGTTAACCACAGACTAACGGATAGATGTTTTCTCTTCAATCGATGTTTGGGTATTAGGAACCCACAAAACATGGATTCTGAATACCAAGCGTGTAAAAGAAAGTAATGTAAACATAAGCACAATAATTATTGACTTTTTGTTTATTATACACCTGTAATAACTTTTTATCTCGAAAACTCTTCGATTTCTTGTGAATGTTTAGGATACTTTCTATTCTTACGAAGTAAGACGTTTAGCCTTATTACTTCTGAGTTTTAAGTTCCGTATTACTCGTATTGTATTTGAAGTGTTCATCTTCCTAGCTTCATCAGTGAAACAAAACATTGTTGTTATATCTTGCCATTAAAACAGACGCTTGAAAAGCTTTTCTTCAATGCTCTCACGTAGCTTTTATTTCTATTGAATCAGTCTATTTAGTTCAATGAAGTGATTTATATATTTCAGAACGGTGTATGTCTTAAGCAGAGAAAATTGTCCGTCGATTTCGAAGTATTCTTGATGTTGTTTCGGAAGAAAAATATCGGGTTTTAATCTAAATTGACGACTCATAGGTATGACACCCTCGAGCAAATATTTTGGCGATATTACACCGACAAGGAAAAGTAATTATAAGTATTGTTATCGGGAAAGCGTCCAGAAACAATTTGTACTTAGCAAAAATGTTCCGTATATATATATATATATATATATATATATATATATATATATATATATATATATACTAGTGCAGACGATTTTACTGCATGAAAGATCGTTATAAGAGATGGTCAATTCAGTTGAATCAGCTAAAGAATTGGCCTTTTCATGTGTAAAAATTGGAAAATTATTCAAAAAAACACACGAGTATCAAATAATAAACGGAATACCAAACTTGTTTTTAGATTTTAACACAGAGGCGTGTGTCTGGGGACAAACCTAAGAACAAGAGTAAGAAATGTGTACTTTTATACGCTGCTATAGTCCTGAAACCTTCATTATGCATGTGAATTTTTATCTGCAATTTTGTATTTATTTTGCGAGGCTATTCGTTTCTGGAGGTAGTGGAATGAATCACGTAAGAGTTGATTTATATATTTTTTACTGTTCTAAATGGATACGAAATGGATGAATTGCCATTGCAATTCATCAGTCATGACGGCTTCCAGGAGTTATCGATAAATCCAATGATCGAGATTTTTAGTGTTTAAATTAATCACGTAAGTCTTGATTGTTGAGATGTAAGAAAAATTTTATTTTAAAACAATGATCAATCAAAAGAAGAAAATATAGCGGGCAAAACAATGAATTAGTTAAAACAAGGTACTAAAATGCACTCTTCTTGAATGCTCCAAATGTTTTTCATCGGTCACAAGAGTAGAGTGATAACGAGAAAGACAAAAGGCGTCCGTGCGTGTAGCATAACTAGCGGGAACATTTCATGCTTCTGTCGAGGACTACCAAATAACCAGAGGACGGGCAGCTTGACCTGACTAGTGACGTTCATAATGATGGTGAGTGGCCAACAGACGATCTGACGTGCATCTTTCCATAGGACGACAGCCAGAACAGTTATATCCCAATGACATTGCGTTATTTAATTTTATTTTTTTATGCAGTTATTAAAATTTATCATTTCTGGAGTCGGGTGAGGGCAATTCAACTGCAAAGTTAATGTTGGTCAAAAGAATGATCTTGGTAAATGACGACGCTATTTTTGGGGGGGATATTATGAAATATTGAAAAGAAATGTCTTACAAAATATTGAAATAAAAAGAATACGTTTAGATGACTACAAATTGTAATACTGTTTCCTTCTCCTCTCATGAGTAAGTGGTGTCTGCTTTTCCTTCTTTTTTAGTTATCCTCTTCCCTTGATTTAAGTCAATATTTCTTTCTAACCACATCATAAAAACCATCAAAAGCTTATATTTTAAAACCACTATCAGTATTGACAAAGGAACAGCGAACAACCTAACTGAATATACAAACCAGAAGGAGTCAAACAAGGGTGCGCGGCGATGTAGCCCGGACACTTTTTAATATATATATAGTATATATATATATATATATATAATATATATATATATATAGTATATATATGTTATATATATATTAATTTATATATATATATATATAAGTATATATATTTATATATATATAATATATTATCGATCATTTATTAATTCAAGACATGGCAAGTAAACTTGAACGCACAACCCATTTTTAAAATAAGCCAATACAATTTTAAAACACTAACTCTATTTGGCAAGATGACCGAGGCCATTTTTAGTACTTCAGAAGACGGACCTACAGAGAGCTGTCATTAGCCGGTGCGAGTTTAACAGGGGGGAAAAATTATCACTTGAAAGATATCAATATCATAAACGGAAAAAAATGGCATTCCAGGGGAAAAAACGATATCAGATGTAAAGTAGTGATAAACGAAAAAGTATTAAAAACGTAAACAACTTTAATTATTTAGGATTTAACATCTGATTATAGCGCACAAAAAAGATATAAACATAAAGGATGCAAAAATAGTCCCAAGAAATTGGTGGCGGTAGCAATACGCCAGAGCAGTTAAGACATAAAGACCAGACAAGACACCCAAACTAAAATTTTTAGAAAACGTATGGCAGTCAACGCAATGCTAATTAAGGATGCGAAAACTGGACAGTCATAGGTCAGACAGACAGAAAGATCGAAGCGGCAGAAATGAGATTCCTGAGACCATTAGCAGGATATACACTACTAGATCATAAGAGAAATGAAGACATCAGCATACTGGAGAAGATCGACTCAACGAGGAAGAATTGGTTCGAACACCTAATCAGAATGCCACAAGAACGGCTTTCTAAGACTATCCTCGAATACAAGCCAAAGGGGAAACGATCCAGAGGCAGATCCCACACAAGATGGAAAGAGACTCATGAGAGCGGAACGGGCCACTAGGCCCAAACTTTGTTGCTGCTGCTGATGATGATGATGATGCTTTCTTTCGGCTTTCTCTCTCCTTACACTTCTCATTCCATGATCTTCCATTACTTTTAATTTTTTCTTGTTTGCCTCAAATCTTATTGAAGCGATTATTTTTGAAACCCCTAAATTTACTAAATGTGAACTTTTGGAAAAACAAAAGAAATTGATTGCTGAATAAAATATAACTATTTGTAAAATGTCTTTCCTTAAATATTCTTATGCAAAAGCATCGTGGAAGTATATTATGAACGTTTATTGCGTATTAAATTTGCCTTTATATAAGTTTAAAACTGTAACTGAAAGAATTATAAACAGAATAAATAAATTTTCTAATATTGTCTTAAAAACAAATTTCATACTCGTGTGATTTGTTGATGTGTGTATCTACATGATTCACATATAAAAGTAATAATAGTGTACACAATGTTTTATAAACAAAAATATCATTACCTTTTACTTCTGTTACTGTAAATCTAATATTCGTGGATGCATTAACTAGTGACACATACATCATTAATGTGTTCATCACATTTCCTTACGTTTCTCTTGATGACACAAGAGACTCACAAGGAAGTGAAGAATGATGAATAGGAAGTACTTGTTTATAGATTGAAATCTGTTTTTGACAAATGCAAGAAGTATTCACACATATTTTGAGCACAACATCCATCTGATAATGCATTTAAACATTTTACATTTTGAGGAATGCTTTAATAGTCATTAAAAATGAACATATCTTACCTGGTCCTTTAGTTGCCAATACCCTCATGATAGCAATAAGTCACTGAGGTTTTATCTGGTAAGACGTAAATGCAAAACACGTTCACTACTTCGAAAGCCGTAAGCTCCCGCTGACGGAGTCAGTCCGGGAGACGCCACTCTGATTTTGGTACTATCCACAACGTGCTGGCTGCAGTAAGGGTTGTGTCCGAATGTGAGGCGACTTATGTGCGAGATTCTCTTCGGAGAAAAAGCTGCTTTGGAAGTTATGCGTTGCAACGACTCACATTCTCGCCAGATATTTTCGGAAACCCGTTAACAACCCTCGGTTATGTAAAACTGGTACTCGGTTACGTACTGTTTCGTACTTAATCTACAATAGCCACCTTGTGTTTGGCGAATGTTCACTTCAGTTCCAAGAATGCTTAGGTCCGAAGTATAACTTATTCTTCTTAGAACTTTATTCCCAATTTTCATTAATTGAATATTAACCGACCAATTCATAAATTATCTAGATTCGAAAGTTAACCGAACATACTTCTAAGACCTCTCAGGAGACCTTTCGTCCAACAGCAATTATATAAACTTAACTACAATAATAATAACAATAATAATAATAATAATAATAATAATAATAATGGAATTGCATAAGGAATGACGGTAGTATCACATAAAAGCCAATGAATTATGTACTAACAATATTTGATAATTATTTTTATTTCGTAATTTACAATAACTGAGAAACAAAAATATCATTTTACGGAGCCTTTTAAATACATTTTTTCGAGTAAAGTACTGCAAACTAATTATCAAGGAAATATGATATAGTGGAAAATGTAACCAAACCACCAGTTTTGTGAATTTCTTCAGTGTGCTTGGACAACTCCCCTTCACGGAAACTCCAAATCCCGAGATCCGTCCGAGAGTCTGTCCTAAGGATCTGTCAAGAAAAAATCAAATATTATTGTACTATATTACTGTTATAATTTCATAAATATTAATTCGGTTATATTCTGATATTTTCTCTTTAATGCTTAGGCTTTGGATATTCGTCCATTCTCGGTCATTTTCAACTTTGGCAGCATATGTACCCCCAACACCACCAACTCTTATGGACTCTCATATAAACCGCCAGAAATGTTCAAAAGGATTAATCAATATGTATCTATTCCTTTTGTCCTACCTGCGCCGGAAAAATATTTGATCTGATTGGTATACTCCAGTGGATTTAATTTTGTTGAAAATTAAGCGAACTTATTTTACATGTCACCACTATAACATGACAGTGATTTTAAGTCATTGCAATATTTTACCCCCTTCCCTCCAGCTTGGTTTATACCTGCGATCTTGGTTTTGGGAAACAAGTACCCTGGACCTAAACTCTTCACCCACCCACCCCTGACGGCGGAGTTTTTATACCATTATTAATGTTTTTCAATTGGTTAGATGTCAGTACATTCAATAAATACTAAAAATTGATGCACAGCATCAAGGAAAGGCATCCCATAAATTACATAAATAGTATTTTTTGGTATTTTCCTTCAGTCAATCACTATATCAGGGCTTCAAAACCTCTATTATAGTATATGGATCTTTACATTATTTAATGATTAATTTTACTTCTATATTAATTGATGAGATATCAAGAATTGAGGATAGAGATCTATTGGAAAAATTCATTAGATTAAATCATACATATTAAATTAACTTCACAGAAAACAATTAATTTGTTGAAAAAATCAATCATTATATGATTCATTATTAGTTAGATTTATGAATATATTATGAATATTATTCAATTTAATTTTTGCAGAAATCCAATGAAGGGTAATTTCAATAAATAATTGAACTTTCTCAAGCATAAAAGATCTAAACTCGTAAAACAATTCCTAGGTTGAGTCAAGAAGTTAAGAAACATAGTCGAATTATTGATCGTATATATGCATGAAATAGTAAAGGTGGTTTTCTGGTTTGTATTGAACATATTTGCTTTACAAATATCACATTTTTTTCATTTTCAGTGTGTTTTTGCTGAGGTTATGACGCACGTGCCAAATTCTGTGAATGAACGATGAGAATCCTGAAGCCCTTTGACCTTGTATGAAACCAACACAGAAGTATTAAAATGGAGGTAAGTTCTGGCACAGTTTTAAAGTGTATTTTATATTGGAATAAAATATAATAAGTGTGTGTAAATTATTAATTCAAATTTACGTAAATAAAAAAAGGATGAAGTTGATTAATGTAACAATTTTTACGTCAAGACAGAGATATAATTCCTCTGTATTGAAAAATACAGGGTAGTGAGCACGAAGTTCAAGCAGAAACGAATACCGTAAGTTTAGCGAATGGAAGATCATTGAGTAAGTTGTGGATATGATGATCACGAACCCTCCTTTGTCTTCCAGTCACGGTCTTTGAATCATAATAATATTTAATTAAAGGACACCTAAATTACGAGTTGGGAGTACTTATTACGTTGGGAGCAGCGTCAAGAGTCGTTCTGGTTCTCTTGAGGGAATCAGAATTTCACTTCAAGCAGTCTTTGTTAGTAAGGCAGTACTGTGTTTTACCCGTTTTCATTTTGACAATGTTTTGTGAAACCCGATGTCGAGGCTTACTGAAGGCCTCCTCTAGTGTGTTTTGTGAGTGCAGTGCCGTGCTAAGCCATTTAAAGTGACCTTTTCTGTTTGTTTTTGCAGTGACTGAGCAGTGCACAGAGTTCAAATAAATGTTAAAGTTTCATTCCAAAAGGTACCAACTGAATATTTCCTTTCCGGTGCTATTCAGGTTTTCCGCGAAATCCAATGTGCTTGCAATAACGTGATTTCGTGCCTGTGTTCTTTTTCGGCTAAATCAAATGCTTATGCGAGTTAATTTTACTTACAAACGAACAATACTAAACGACAAAATAACAGATGGGAACAAAGAGAATGTGTCCGTGTTGTTGAACTTAGTTGCAGTTTTCATGGGAGTTTAAACTCGCGGTTTGGAACAGTCACTATGCACATTCTTAGCTCATTAGGAAATAATGGAAATGTGCCATTACTGCATTATTATTATTATTATTATTATTATTATTATTATTATTATTATTATTATTATTATTGTCGTAGTAGTCAACACAAGTGGCTCTTTTGTATTTTAAAGACATTGTGTTAATAATAATAATAATAATAATAATAATAATAATAATAATAATAATAATAATAATAATAATAAATATTAAACCAAAATTTACTGACCTGAATGACCGAGATGCCAAAGAGCGTGTACCATCTTAGGGCCTGGATCCGAAGGGTCGTGGGTTCAAATCACGGTTTTGGCATGGTTGTTTCTCCCTTGTCTCTCTTGTACGTATTGTCACGGAGGGCCTCGCGGTTTGCTGACCCCAGATCAGGGGTACCCGCAAGTGTTTCTGGTGTACGGTCGAATATGCGTCCCATCGCGAAGTAAAGGGTAACCGGCTGCCAGCATGCAAAAGCCCTGTAATAAAAGTTAAACAAAATTTATTGCACCAGATTGTGGAAATGTATACAGTAAGAAAATTTGCTATTACAGTACGACGTTATTGTTGAAGTGTGTTTTGTGTGAAGATGATTTACAAAATGGAATTTGTAATATCCTGTTAAGTTCAATGACACTTATGTATTCTTTAATTAAATTTTCATTACAGAACATTTAATTTATTTTTATAAAACCTAATTAATTTATTTTAAACTTAAAAAAAGTATTTTATGATTTTCAGTCTAAATAGGAGTATGATATTGATGACGTAATTTTAACTCTGGCAGTATCTCAGCATGATATTTATGCGTTTGAAGTAAATTAGAGAGAAAATCAAATTTTCTATACTAAAACTGTACTAAAGCAAAATTATATTGCTATCCCTGACAGTTGTTGTTACATGGCATAGAATAATCGTTTTTTGTTTAACGTGGTTGACATACCACAGCAGTCTATTTCAAATGATATTGTTTTTGTGATTCTATTTCCACTTATTTGAAATAAGCAAGGAATTAAAGTGGGTTGAATGCAGAAACAGTTACACTCCGAAACAATTTTATAATTTATAAAAACGTCTCTTGAAAAAAACAACAAATATTTCCAGCAACAAGCCTAATGATTGAACTGCTTCCAAGTATATTTAACTACAATAACGATACTAATTACGTTATTAATGTAATATATGTGTTTAATGTAACTAGATGCACTCTATTTTTTCAAATTTTACATCAAAACAATTTTAAGATAAAGTATTTTTTTTAACTTTTAAGAAATGAATATATTCCTTAAGGACAAAAAATTGCAGAATTTAAATTATCATTGTAATGGAACGCGTTAAAGGAAATTCAGTAGATTACAATAACTACAAGTCAATAAAATGAAACAAACATTATGTAAATAAGAAATAATTTCTACGACACGAAAACTTGAATATTACATACTACTGAAATTGCAAGATGCAAATCCGAAGTAGGAACAAGGTGAATTAACCAGAGAAGATTAGAGGGTTTACATTGTCAATCACGCTCTCGAATTCGGGAATCGCCTTGTACAATGCATGAACTAGTGCTGCTAAAACCACGAACTTTCTCGCCTGTAATTTTACGTAAAATTACGCGAAAAGTACTCAAATTTTAGAAACTGTACTTGACCTTATTTCAAAATAAATCTTTGAGGAAAAGATTTCTTTTAGGAAGAAATCTGAATCTTTATAATTGTATTTGTAGGAAGACGCGGGAAAAATTTGAATTATATTGTAGCAGTTATAAAAAAAATATGTTCCACGAAAATGCCTGCACCATTCTCTTATACGTCCTTACCTTATTAAACATCAAAATTTAATAAAAACAATGGAATAATTTCTTTGAAAATTTTGATGTCTCAGAAGCTTCATGCAAAGTACCCCCAAAATTAAAATATCGCTTTCAAATTCAAAGGGCTGCGACTTCAGACAGGTCGATTGGAGAATATCAATTTTAGTGAACATGGGCAGAAGTTTAGCCGCTAGGGTTGTTTACAGATGGACAGACGTTTTGCCGTCATTCGATATTTCGGTTCCAAGAACCCACAAAACATGGATTCTGGCTGCACCATTTGATAGAGGTTATTTTTAAATTTAACAACTGAATCATGAGAGTATGAAAGATATGAGAAGAAATACAATACATTCAAAGAAAGTAATTTTTTTAGAAATTTCATATCTTGATGTTAAAGACTTTGCCAATGTGAAAATCGGGTAGGATGCACTCGATAGCTGCAGAGAAAACACTCCCCTAAGGAAAAGTCCCCTACAGAAAAAAAAATTACATGAAATTTGAAACCTCAACCTCAATATAGCACTATTTTACTGAGAACCGGAGTCTGTCATTAAAGATTTAGTTATAATTATATTTTTCATAATCAGTCATTACCAGTATTTCTATAAAAAATGCAATTGTCAGGCAACAAAAAAATTGCTACGTTGATTGTTGGACATTTGGGTATTAAAGAACAAAGCTTCAAAAAGAGTTTACGGTTCTAATACCTACTGAAAAAAAGTATAGTGCCAACGTCATCAATGAATTCTTAGTAATTTAGTGTAGTGAGGAGCAACAGAAAGTCAAAGGCGAAGTAAATATCTATTTTTATCAATAAGCAATGAGAGTCAGAAATAAAATGTACTCATTTATTAAAAATACGTTAATATAATTAAGATTAACATTTCTGTAGTAATTACCTGGTACTGGTAGTAATATTTAAAATTCATTAAGTAATATTACAAAATGAATTGAGTATCTATACTGAATACAGCAGAAAAACTGAAGTTGAATTGATTGTTTTAAAAAATTGATACAATCAGGAAGAAGTACATCTCCAGTAAATAGAAAACATAATACGATAATATGGAATTTTTACACGTTGAAATCGTTTTATACCTCTTCCTCATAATTATATTCACACTTAAATAATATTATTAGCAAAAATACGCTGACATAATGATGCTTTACTAATTGGAATTCCTACATTACGAACATTTTGTATTATATTCACTACTTTTGTCACATTTTCGATGAGTATTTATAATCATGTTCATATGACATGTTCATAATCAATGCATGAACATTCATACATCACGTTTTATTTGTGTATTTCGTGCTGCTAATTCCATGATCGGTTTTAGAATGTAGAGAAGGAAGAGGTTCCATGACTTTCTCCCTCCTTTTCCTGGACAGACACAGTGGGGGTTTGTCTTCACTTTCCCTCGTATGAATGATGGGAAGGAGACCTGGAGGGGTGATTGTGAAAAGACATTACGGATGGAGTAATGTTCCGTGTCAGAAGCCAACCTCGTCACAATCCCAAGGTGGAAACACCCATGCCTTCCGCGAACCTAGAATTACTCCGTGAACTCTGTGTCTGAGTTGACACCCTCATGCAATTGTTTGTTTATCTTATACAATTTACTCGCATAATTTTTTATATAAATAGATTTTTATTACTTGATCTCCAGTTGAAAGGACGACGTTACCCTTTTGTCTGACACATTTCACTTGGGTACATGTTTCGAGGTAGGTCTTCTGTCATTGGTCGTTTACGGTCATCATATGTCTGCTCATATGAGCACGTGCGTGTATGTGTGTTTGTTGCACATATTTGCTGAAATTGTTAATGTAGTGCTTCATTATTTTCAAGGCAGTTTCTCGCATCGATTGCAGTAACAACGTTTAAGTCGAGTCGTCTTTTAACAAGACGCTTCCGAATGAGTGTATTCAATACAGAAATGAATGCAGTACTTATAATATAATAAATATTCGTTTTATATGGTTCACCAAATTTAGATAATTCTTTGCCTTTTGAATTGACTCTGCATGAAAGCCACTTACAACTGCATTAATTTTTTTGCCAATTGGAGAGAGTTGCCAAAGGAAATATTAAAAATTTGAAAGTTGTGCTCAAATTAATTTCAAGAGCGGTAGAGTTTTTTATTACTTCTTTAAGAAGGTACAAGGAAAGTTCCTTGGTGATATTTAATATTTACTCACAGATGCGAACATCAGTTTCGATTATGCAAATAAAGACGACCAAAATTACACTGAATAATTTACACGGGTATGTAGAGCTATTGTTGAGTCATTAAATTGTGCTTCCAGTTTATGACATATTTTCACTGTCATTCCGTGAGGCGTTCCATGATTTTGAGCAGCAACAAAGGCGGTAGCGATGGAGGTTGTAGCGGACACGATTTGGGACCTTTTCTTATTACTTGAGCCCCCAAGACATCAAAATTCTTCAAAATTGCTCAATAACACAACTATTTCGTGTAGTCAACTTCGAACGCAGATTGAAGTGTGCCTCTTCTCCTCTCCCTCTCACGCGTCAGTCAGAGTCTTTTAGGGAGGTTAATCGTCACATCATACTAGGTGAAGGCATGTGTTTTGCCTCTCTTCTTTTTCGATTCTTATGAGTTCTGAGAATTGAAAAGTTTCCGTGTAACTGTTGTGGTATTGTGAAGGATATGTTGCTCAAATATCGTCTCCTATTCATAACTAATCTTCGCAATAACATGAAAAACAAATGATATACGTACAGAACTATTTGATAAAAGTGTGAAAGCATGCATTTATTTTCATTTGTTCCAAAAAGGAATAAAGTAAAATGTTAATCATTTTTAATCTGGTTTTAAAGAGAGTTTATAATTCTTTCCATTGTGTTTCTTACCTTTTAAATTTATGATACATTATTCCATTACAGTTTCACAATTAATAATAAATTCCATTACACAGAATTAAAATCTCCATATAAGTTATCTTATTATATTAACCACGTATGTTTTTTTAAGAGATTTAACATAATATCACTTTCAGTACTCGTCAACATTAAGAAACCACACAAGAACTTTATTACAGGTGCAAAGGCACACTGCTCAAAGTATGCGATGCATCTTATCCATTTTTCTTTCTCTTTGTTTCCATTTCTTGGAACGACTCTTCATAAATGAAGAAGTACACATCTAAATAATCACAATCGTAACTACCATCGCTGTCTAACATCTAGCATTGACTGAAATTAGAGAACATCAACGGTATATTGAGAATGGTACGAACAGTAATTAAACGCGTTTTACCCGTCTAATTAAATGCCAAATCACCTCGAACTCTCGTATTTTTTCCTCACAATTTTCAGGAAAAACAATTTTGTTTCAACTAGGATGACATCTTAAAGTTCACACTTCAATCTTTGTCCAAATACAAAATTTGAAGGGAATAGAGTGTTCATTCACAATTAATTACAAAAAATGAACCCTTTTACAAAAATATAGGGATCTGAAAATTCTTGCCTACTCACCTCTGCTCACCTCTGCTAGTAACTGCTACGTGTAAAAAAAGGTTCACGTGCTTTTGCCTAGGAACAATACTTCAGGCTCGAGACAGAAACTGAAATGATGACAGTATATGAGGTTATTGTGAATTACTGTAGATGAAAAAGTGTACACAAAATGAATGAACAATATAGTGTGATGATTTGTTATTGTATGTTATGCACATACGAGGGTTGGGGCAGAAGTAATGGAAACAATGTTTTTTTCTAAAAGAAATGTTATAGAATCATACAATTTTATTTGTTTCTTGAAAGAAAAACTGTATTAATGTGTGTTAACAACAAAAGATAGTTCTGAGAGTGTCTCTATAAGCACAGAGAGTAGTGTGAAAACAATTGTCTGACTGATGTCGTGCCAGATGAATATAACCCTTTTCAAGTAGCACTCATAAAACAAGATAGCCTTTCTCCATGGAATATGACCGAGAAAGGCGCAGGTAATTCTTGAAACCTTAGGAACAATGGCCTACCATACTGGACAGCCGCGAGATGGGCAGGAAAAGTTTCTGCGAGGATGCGTATCAACCGGTTATCAGCAACGCATGTGACGACCTGTGACTATGCACACCTATGTGGCACCTTTGGTAATCGAACATCTGTCGAATCCTCCCTTTAGAACTAGTGTGTAATGCTTTCGGAATGTGGTTAACTCGTATGTGCTAAAATGCTTTCAAATTTGAAACCAGTACTGTCATTTCAAATACCTTAACAAATATGAGAAACATAATTTTGGAGTGTCGTTAAAATGTCTATGCACTTATTTTACACCTTGTCCTTTCATGTATATATTTCATATTTTCTATCGTGATCGTATTCTCACAAAACAAATAGTGGCCATGACTTATGCTATCACGAAAGTAAATATCTTGTTTGCATAATATTACTTGAATTACGATTTTTCAACGTACATTTATTTACGACTATTTTCTTCACAGTTAATGAAGTCAAGATGTTTTGGGAACACAGTTTCTCACGGGCCTTCATAATACTTGAGGTTTGGAATTTGTGCTTAGTCACTATCAGTATCAGACCACTGTGCAAACGGAAGAAGGAAAATAATTGATTGATTCCTGAAATTTGTTCTATCCCATAAAGAGCTTATTATCAATCGTGTATTTTCCAGCTTATCCATTTCGGGTCACAATGCCCTTCCTTTCAAGCCATAATTTCCTTCACATCATCACGTACCTCACAAATGATCGAGACGTCAAATGGATTGCTCAAAGGATGCCTGAAAGGGATGGAAATAAAATTCTCTCTACGCTACTATACCTCTTCTGAAAGGATCAAGCTTAATTTTCGACTATTGGCAAACATTATTTGGTATTATTTACACCAATAATATAATAATAACCCTTTCGTTTTGTTTAGTGTATACGATACTTGTACGAGCGTACAATGGAATTATTGTATATTATACAAAGTTCTGAAGTAAAACCTTGAATGTCTTTTGTGAACTTTTCTACCGTGATGTTTGAATAAATATTCTGCCCATTTGACTGCTTTTTAATGCCAGCGCCTAAACAATCGAAAGCCTTGCGCGGGTCGGCAGAGATGGCAGAGTCGGGGCGGATGAAATCCGCAAACGAATAGGACATTCAGAAAAAAAACGCGAAAAAGTCGACGAGCATGTGCACACACATGTATTCGCCAACTATTTCCCAATGGTACCGTGGAAGTTTCATCGTCGACGCCCTCGTTCTCGCTTTCGTGCGGTACCTTTCCGTTCTCCGCCTATTTCTCAGGAAGTATTAATCAGTGCAGCTCGTAGGCGTAAAAAAGCAACATTAGAGAAGACCCCGCTTTTGAAATGACGCTTGGGGCAATGAGTGGACCATTAGCAGGGATGGCTCCGCGAGACGCCCCCCTCCCTCCCCGCTCATTCCTTCGCGCCCTTTCCGTCCGTTCGTTACGCGCTACTTACGACAAATATTAATTGCGCATATAACTAACCATTTTTACATGTCTGTTGAGCGTATTTTTCAGGCCCTCCGACGTGGGGGAATGGGACGGAAGTATAAAATTCCGCTCCCCAGGCGCCAATCGCAGGACTTCTTGGCGCACGCCGCCGGGCGGGTGCGAGCGGGTGCGGGTGGGGATGGGTGGAGAACGCCGGAGAGAGGCGGGTACAACGGCGGTTGGGTGGCAGAGAAACTGACGGTGGTGTGCACTATTGCTGCGTTTCGATAGATATCGATGCATACCAGTGGTTGGTATGTGGTACTGGCCTACCTGCGAGACGGTAGATTTGCCACTACCGTGAAACTCAAAAGTTTTTCTAAACGCATACTGTGTCGTGGCAATCAATATTAATTTATCGAAGAACCATCTAATAAATATATTATATTTTCAGTAGCTGATTATATACTACACGACCGTCTACGTGTTTACTGACAGAAATTATGCTTTTGAATTACGTCTATGATGTAGTAATGATATATTTTGCTTTCTCCCAAGTAAATGTACTTCATACTTAAAGGTTAACCCCACTACATTCGTTTTTCTAAAATATAGGGATTAAAAACTGGTCACTGAATACTTTAATATTGTAAATCTAATATTTATTCCTTCCCATATATTAAGAAACAAAAATTTTACGTTCGCTCCATGAGCAAAAAATCTCATCAAATAAACCTGCGTTTGCAAAATTTATTAACGAATGTTGTATTCAAAAAATTTTTAGTACAAGAGTGTAAAGAACCATTTAGCGTACTAGTCTATGTAATGAAAGTTACATTAACAATTAATGAAGAATATTGTAAAGCTCTGATGTTTTGAAGATATTAGGGGTTTACGACTACTATGTTGTCCGGAAGACGCGGTGTCGTAGACACAGGCACCTGTACCAAGGGCGCGGAATCTCCTGGACAACAAAGTTGTTACTGACTCCAGCCGCGGAAATCTACGCTCGCAATATGATGGTCTAATTCTGATCCGGTATACGACGTTCATTTTCTTAAATGTTCCTTTGTAGTTTCCTTCATGTATTTTTATTCTTTACACTTTACAAAAATGTAATTTACGATATGTATTTGCGCCATGATTGGAGGTACGTTCTGGGGCCAACTAATTTGCATAATGTTAAAAATGCATATTATGAATATATATTTAATAATTCCTTTTTGGTTTTCTCAAATGGTGTATCAAAAGATGTTGAACGATAAAATCGGCCACGTTTATTATACTTAAATACTTACATATCGACAGGAATCTTCAGATTTGTCATCGGGTATCATGCACTACGTATTAAAGGTTTATGCACCTGAAATAAGATCATGATGTATATTGGGCTTTAATTAGAGGAAATAAGCACGTAGACAGACACGGTGTGGCTTATTGACATATCCCAGACGGCCTGTGAATAAGCGAAGCACTCACGAAAATTAATATTACAGAAAAATATACTACTTTCTTGAGATTACTTCAATCAATTGACATTCTAAACATAAATCAACTTCCGCGAGCTAATCATTAATTAACAATGATAGGTAAAGCATGATTAGTCATACAGCTTGTCTCATCGTGGTTGATAGACAACGTTCTAAATGAAAAATATAAAATTTTACAGGAGGAAGGAAAACACTTTTTGATGTTAATAATGTACATTTGACTAAGTTTAGGCATTCTATACTTTCTATATAATAGTATCAAATATTGATTTATTATAATATTTTTCTGAAAGAATCAGACGAAAACCTCCCATGTACCTCTTTCCACATCTGAGATATACTATTATCAATAAATTCACATAGGGGAATTATCCTTGCCGCTAAACAGTTAGCAGAATTTTCTTAACAATGCATGTTCCCCTATCGACTTGTCCGAATTTAGGCTCTGCAAGTTTGAAGATGAATATTTTGATATGGGTGAGAAGATGGTTTACTTGACACAAAGCCTCAATATTTTCAACATTTTCTAAAAAAATGGCTCTAAAATGTTTCTTTACATTTTTCCACGCATGGAGCAAAAGCTGAAAACTTGAAATAATGACGTAATTATTATTTGCGTTCAACTTTCTGGATTTTCGAAAATTGTAAAAGATCAATTTATTTTTGCGCTCTCCTAAATCTACAATATGAATGATATAATTCTTTCCTTCCTCAGATCTGTTTAAAAAAAACTTGAAATAAGTTCTTGTACGATATTTTGAAACTGTGATTTGTTCTTGCGTAATATTGCGTAATACATATGCAAAATGTAAACAGATATTGTTTCAAAAACTGTTTCAATTATTTCTTTAATTTCCTCCTCCTTCGTAGCAAAGAAAGCTAAAGAGATGGTGCTGATTCCATCTTCGACTCAGTCTGTGTATTTTCGAAAATTGTGATAACGTAACTTGCACAACTACAGCATTGACGATAGAGATATTTTTGTTAAAAGGAATTTCGTCTAAAAACTATGCTTTAAAAGAGGACATTGGACTATTTTCAAAATATTAGTAGTTTTGCGTCATATATGCATGAAATTATAATAGCGAAATATTTTCATGACTTTCCGTTCAATAAAATAGTACGTTTAACTATACTCGTCAGGAACATTTTATGTACAGTAGAAGAGTATGTAGAATACGTAGTGGAAGTTACGCGTTCAGTTATATAGAGTATAGTATATGGAGTATAAATATGATTTGAAATGTTGAATTTGTGGTAATGTGCTTGCCCCAAAATAATTAATTTCGTATAAACGTTTCTGTTGAGTTAAATATATATATTAATGGTAAAAGATGATAGATTTATAACCTTATTTTTATGCATTCGTAAGGCGATATATAATGGATAGTCTTCCGCTCTGAATGTTTATTTAACACTTATTTTACTTTTAAAATTTTTGATCGTTGATTGTAGTGTCATTACAACAATCACAAATTGGAAGCTCACGTCGAAGCAATCAATACAAACTTATGTTAAGATATCTTGCTTGTCTGCACAATTTGCTACAAACAATGTAACAGTTGAAATTCATTCACTTTTTTTAGAAATAAGAAACTACTCCTGTTTCTTTCTCTGGAAGTAATTGCAGATATGCACCACAAGCGCTTTGTCTGAATTTGTTTGTGACATTTTCAAATATTGTTGGAGTGCCAGTAGGGAAGTAATTGCAATAATATAATATTACCTAACCGTTCCCAATAATGACAGATAGTACGTGATGTTGAACGTGATGTAATCGAATTATGCAACTTTTTTTAAACTCTTGAGTTCCGAGGACTTAATTACACAATTGTATTTGTCTGCCCCCATGCACTTAAGAAAAGGTAACAATGAGAAGATAATTTGTAATTGTCCAACAAAAGTACTTTTCTGTAAATGTAGGTACACTATTTTGAAGCATTTTGCAAATGTTAAATTTACATATAATTTTTACAGCAATGGTAACAGAGAGGTTGAAATTTTGCTTTAAAAAACAATGTTGTATTGAGATATTGTTTACTAAATTTCATTTTTCTTTCTGAATTATGAGGAATTTTTTCAAATAACTTTTTTATAAGCTTAAAAAAATGTCTCTTTCTAATGACATGTTTGAAAAATATTTTAATCCATGTCTTTACTCTGACCGTACTTCTCTGTAAAAGAAGACTAAATATAATATATTTTTAAGCCTCTCAACAAAATAATCATTTTAAAATTTTATTTATGAAGAAATGGCATGTTCTAGAATTTTGAAATGATACATTAAGAAAGAATGCTATTTTTATAACTTACGAGCCAAATTTCACTTCTCTTACTCATATACTAAGGTACTTTTAAATGATGAAGTCTGCGATTTCGCTGAATGTACTGTACATACTGTATCTTTATAAAGGGAAAATTGATAATTGTTTCATTGAATAAACCGAGACAAGCAGTATAATTTAGCCCTGTTTCATTTGTTTAGCTATTAAAGAGAAGGAAATATTGATTATCAAATTTGCGAAAATTGTGTTGTACTGCACAGGGTTAAACGAACCGCTCTATCTAAGAAACTATTTCACTTATAAAGTTACAAATTCACAGAAGTTCCGTTGAAACGCGTGAAATTTAGCCTACAAACTTTCATCAAATTTTAGAGTAGTCGCACGTAGAACCGTAGACCACTTGACATCGAATTACCGATTTGTAATTTCGATAAATACAATTATCATATTTCTCTATGATGCAAAGTACGCGTTCTGATGGGATGAGGCACCCTTTTCTACATAGAATGCTTCATAACACATTTTGAAATATATTCAAAACGTGTTCTTCACTTGGAAGTGCGAAGTCTTAAATAACTAATAGCGTGGAAAATAAGTGAATAGAAAACCTCCTTGAATGACGCCCCGAGGTCATCCCCGAGGTGACCGTGAATGCTCCGGCGTGAAGGGGCGTTGGCGAGGGGAGTCCGAAGACCTCCCTGACCTGTCGAACCAGTAGGGTACTCACAAACAAACAAGACGTGCTTCTTGCCGTGCCATCCCCGTACGGCTTCCGCCAGATGCGGGTGGTGTGTTTATGTTTAGTATCGCGGGCTTCAAGGGAAAAATTTTGGAGTATCTATGATTTGCTCAAATTAATTTGGGAAATTTCGTGGAGGTTGTGTGTGCGCGACTCTACAGCTTCACAGGTCGACCACATGCCGCTAGGAGTAAATGCCGGTAACCTTGCAAGACAATATCGCTATTAATATTCTCACTTTCTAGGATCCCCAATACAATTGTCACCTACAATAAAGTCGATCACATCCAAGAAAATCAAATAAACTACCAAGTAGCTACCTCGCAACAAAACACCTGGATACGATCTCATAACAGCTGATATTCTTCTAAGCCTACCCACAAAATCAATAGCACTTATTCCATCAATATTTAATGCAATACTAAGATTGTCCTACTTCCCTCTACACTGAAAAATGGCGCATATTGTAGGTTTTTCCTAAAGCCGAGAAAGATTCCATCATCTCACTTCCTACCGACCCACCAGCATGTTACCAATTCATCCTGAAAGGTCATCCTGAAAAATAATCCTGAAAGGATTAATAGCAATCTTAAAAGAAAACCACCTGATTCCACACTAATTTGTATTTCGATAGCAACATTCAACAATTGAACAAGTTCACAGAATAGTAAAAGTTATCAATGTAGTAGAAAGATAAAGATATTGCTCAGCGGTTGTTCTAGATGTGTCACATGCCTTTCACAGAATATGCCATCGAGAGCAGTTGTATATTATCAAGAAAATATTTTCATACCATGTCTTCACCTTCTTCAAATCCGTTTTAACAAATAGATTCTTCCAAGTAAAATATAAAACAGCCCTGTTCTCATTTCAACCATGAGGAGCCAGGGTACCACAAGGAAATGCATTGGGACCTACATTGTATCTCGTATTTATTAATTATATATCAACATTAAACAATGTAGTAACAGTCACCTTCACCGATGATAAGGTAGGACCAGTATCCAGCGAAGATCGCTAAGCATCTTCCGAAGCACTAGAAAACCATTTAAAAACAATAAACCAATAGCCTTCTCGTTGGCATATTAAAATCAACGAACTAATATCGAAACATGTGACCTTCACTCTAAGAAAAGGTAACTGTCCAGTGGAATAAACAGATGCCTCAAAGTAGTGAAGTTATATACTTAGATGTTCATTTGATAGAAGATGAACGAGGAAGGCCCATATAAAAAAGAAATGAAAAGAACTAGAATTAAAAACTAAAAACTACTAATGGCTAATACGTTAACACTCAAAACTATTATTTTGCACACAAAATACTTTTATATAAAAGTATCCTACCACCCATACGGACCTACGGCGTTTACCTTTGGTGGTCAGCCCGTGACCCCAACATCGAAATTCTTCAGCAATTCAATTCAACCGGTTCAAATATCTTCGATCAGTAACAGACGCACCCTGGTATGGCAGCAATGAAATGCCTCACAGCGGTCTTCAAATCAAGACCATCAAAGAAGTAATAACGTCTGCGAGTCAGAAATACCACACAAGTGTAGAAAATCATCGAAATCACATTAGAATTAGAAAGTTTGCTCATAAGAAAATACAGCCTAAATAAATAAATGTAGATCGTTTTCGCATGTAATATAATAAAATATGAAGATCGTAATCGAGTCAAGTTTTTTAAAATTTGTTCGCAAAAATTAATGGTACTTTTCTGTAAGCTGTTTACTGTCAATTACAAACTATCACTTACGAAATTGAATTATTTCTTTACAATAGAGAACTCGTTATATTAATGCACCAAACTCGCTGACAAATAGAGGAGGTACGAAGAGACTTCTGAGTATAACCCGTGCAGTACTTGTGTATCTTGTTACCTTGTTTTTTTACGACAATGATTGTGGACCCACAACGAAAGCTTGCTTACCACATTACTTTTTTATATATGCATAACGTACATGAAGGCATATTCAGAGAACGCCTCTAAAAAGGCACGGGAATAATTTCAAAATCGCCTCTCCCTAAAACACATTCTTGCTTTTCCCCCATATCTTTTCCTACCATTGGCAAAAATCCAAGACCTGTTCCGAACAGACAGAATTCATGACGTAGGACATGCACGAACCATACTCAGGCAGGCCGGGAACAGAAGAAACTTGCACAGGTGGCAGGGTTACAACGCCCACGCGGATGGGAACAGGGGCCGGGGCAGAAGCAGGGGGCGTGTTCATCGAAGCCCTCATCGAGGCAGCTTCGAGAGTCTGCTTGACTGGTGGGCGTGCTCGGAAGGCGGGGCTCCGAGGAGGGCGGGGAGAGAAAGAGAGGGAGAGGGGGAGGGGATCGGGCGGGCGGGGCGGGGGCGGGGCGGGGCAGCACCGCGCTGCAAGCTGATCTGCGGGCTGGGGTGGAGCGGGACTTTCGGCGAAGACGTGCAGAAATAATCGCAGTGATCGGCCTCCCGCGTCCGCCCCTTCGCAATTTGAACTCATAAATATCCTGGTCAAGTCTTATGTATACATATATATACATAGAGTCGGGCGGCGCGTCAGCGCTCGCAGGATCGCGCGGGTAGTCTAGCGCTGCCAGGCCCGCCGCGGGCCGGACGCGCGCGTGACTTCCGAATGATTTGTTTTAACAATTTTGTTCGTTCTTAAAAAACTATTTATATTACAAAGCGTCCTGCGGGCACCGGAGAACGAATGCGATTAATACAGATACGAACGCTGAGGCCCATGATGGCCAATTTTTTTTCGGCGTGCCGGCGGCCCGCCGCCGGCGCCATTTGGCCACGCTCAAGACGAGAGAGGCGCGGCGGGAGAAGGGCGAGCGAGGCGGCGGTGGCGCGCGGCGGCAGTAGCACGGATGGCAGCGGCGGCGGGCGCCACCCACCCGTCCGGAAGACGGGACTCCGATAATTGCCACTGCGTGCACCTATAATATTGCATGCAATGGACGCAATAACATCTTGCGCGCGCGTCGCTACGGCCGGGAGAAACGTCCGCCGGCTGCCGCTGCCACTCTGCCTACCGACGCTGCTACCTACACCCCCACCGGCATCCACTTCCACCTCTCGGGCGTGCTGGGCCGCCTGTGTTTCCGGCCGGGTCGCCACCCCCACTGGGGGCCCACCGTTGGCGTTTCGTACATCGCTCTCCCTGGCATCTCCACACCCGCCGCAGCGGTTTTTCTCCTCCTGCTGCACGTCGCCCCCCGTCCCTCGCGCCCGCGCCCCGCCTCGCGCGCCCCGCCGAATCCGCTCTCCGGCCTTGTTTCGCTCCCTTCCAGCGCAGGTCCACGCGTAAGCCCTCCTTCCTATGCAGCCCTGCCCACCGTCACTCGCCACCCACCCGCCGCTACTTCCGCACCGCCCACTCACTCGCTCTGCCGCGTGCGCGCGGGCGGCGCGAAACGTTTCGCGTGGCGGCGCGGGATTATTAGTTGGGGAATCGTAATTTAAAATGGGGTAACACTTAAATTAATCAGCGACGTTTCGCAGAAATTTCGGTTACGAGCGAGGGTAGACGTGTGACGAGGCTGGGGTCCTTGCGGCCGGCGGCGGCGGCGGCGGCGGCGGCGGCGGCGGCGGTGGAGGCTACGTCCTGCCTGAGCGCTGCCCAATGCTCCCCGCTCCGGAAATGCTCCCGAGATTAAAAATGTTACTTTGGAGATGTGCGTTTCGTGTGCGTGGAAGATACCGCTCTCGTCGTAGGGCACAGGCAATCGTGCACAAGGGTTGCTGCTGGAAGGGGGCGAGGGATGTGTGGCGTCGCCATTGCCCGAGGGAAAACAGATGCAATGTCGATGCCCATGAACTGTTGTAAGGATTCCCTGGATGGAAAGCGTGTGTTAATGATTTCCGTTGATTTTCTGGGGACGCATTGTTGAAAACTTGCACCCCCCTAATTTTTGAATTATGTTATTGTTTTGGGATAAATTTGAGAATGTTGAATAATGATAAAAATATTTTGACCCATCTCAGAATTTTCCTCCTGTAACAGCGGTTTAACGCATAGTTTATTATCAAATTGGCAATGGATTTTCATGAAAAACTCTCAATTTCTGTTAACATTATCTCCCGATCAATGCGTAACTTATTTATGTCTTACTATCTATATATTTAAAACGTTTTTAAGATTAAGATTATTGTACGTTATTCGTAAGCCATTCTTCCCGTAGATGCACAGTGTCTTAAAACTACTGATATTCATGTGTATGTGATTTCTGAATAGTGGGAGAAAGACTATGCGAGAAGTGAGTGGGAAACGGAATTGATATTACGAATAACAGACTACAACAAGTTCAAATGACGCAAATTCTCAGATCTATTTGCCAGTTATATAAATCAAATATATTTTAAGTAAAATTATATTCTGTAAGTACAATAATTACAAAGTTATTCGTATCATTGTGTATATTTTCACACATTGTGGAACCTACTGTATTGTAGAGAATGTGTATCAAAGCGGGTTCAAGTTACGCAAAGACTAGAATTTTATTGCACGTAGGGTTTTACATTTTAAGTGCAAACTTTGTTCGATGTGTTCCTTTGATATTTGCTTCTCAATCTCTCTCCTTTCGTATCAGAACGCATTTTGGGGTGGGTATTTTCTAAAACTATCTCGTCTCGAATTCTCGGCTGTCCGGGAAACGCCGCGTCGTTTCGAATTCGAGCCGCGGAAGCTTACGTACACTATCTCGTCTCTGTTTTGGAGCATCTAAACAGCAGTTATGGACATTGAAAAGGTTTCAATTTCACCCCATTGTGGGTGGTCAGATTTGAAGATAGTGCTTTTTGTGATCGCAGCGTTGCCCAAATTGTCACAATGAATTGAATTACAAATTGACCTTTACGCCATTTTCAAATCTGGCTATATGGAACAGAAAGCCATCAAATTACGAAACTATGGTTCTGTGAATAATGAAGGAAGTATATAACAATTTTATGCAGGCTCCCTGTAAAGAATTATAGCCAATATTGTTATCCGTTCCACTGGAAAATTTTCAATTCATAACAGCGTCGAACACACATTTACGAGTATCTGCCGTAATTAATACACAATAACATTAATTATAATTCTTGTTATCAAGTTATGTTTATTAATGATTTACGTTATTTTATGTTTAGTTCACTTCATTAGGATTTAAATATTTTACTTCTAAATATAAATACAAAACAGTAAAACTTTCAATATTGTTTATATTAAATATTGAAAAATATTATATTCCATAATTCAAATATTCATAATTATTTATATGACTTAGAAAACCACCGTGAAGTCAATCTCGTATTTTCAGCTTCAAATAACTTCATGCTTAGCTATTATGTTCTGAACTATGCTTTTGACTGTGAGTGTATTTTAATTTAGTCACGTATGACTTTTCTTCTTCTCAGATCTAACTAATATTAGGAACTGATGCACATATAGAATAGTATCAAAAGTATATGTTGTGTAAATTAGTAGAACTCTGAAATGGAATATGAAAATAAAGTTGAAAACATGCGTATCAAATCACCATATCATATTTCATTTGGGCAGGTCATCGTTTCAAAATTCTGGAATGTGATATATTAATGATTTGGATGTGAATGTTCTGGTTTTTTCTACACTGTTCATCAGTATACCCTCTTGTCGAATATCCGTGTCTGTTTCTCATACCTGTTTGTTCTATTCTCATTTCGAATTCTATCACAACACTTTTTCATCACCCTTTACCTTATTTGACATAGTATTTAATCCTTAAAGACATACGGTTCATTTATCTGTATTTTGTGGTCAAGATACGTCAGTATTTTAAGATTAAAAATTGTATTATAACAAATTTTGGGAAAGATACGATTTTGATGATATCAGAAACATAAACTTTAAAATTAACTTTAAATGCATTTTATGAGAGAAAATATTTTTATGAATAATATATATGATTTCAAGTTTAAAACGTATATTTATTATTTTAAAAAGAAATTTTGGCTTAAACTGTCACTCGCTTTACTTAGAACAGAATAGAGGAAATAATTGATTTTCCTTTTTGATACTTAAAGATGATTTGTCATCTTGTATGTTGAGCAAGAAACAAGAATACGAGTAAAGTTAATAGTTTTTATCCCGTAAGTGGAAAAGTGGTAAGTACTTGTCAAAACGAATGCTTTAAGCGAAGTTACAAGTATCGTTATGTGGCTGTTATATTAATTGATCATCTCAGTACGATCAGTGTCCAACAGGTCATTACGTACACGATGAACCATGAATTTCTCTTTCCAGAACAAGAAGTGTTTTTATTTTTCTTTTTTTAAATAACTTTCATAGTGAATTTAAAAATTGAAAATTAATATGTTAATCAATTATACGTGTCATAATCGATATCAATAAAACAACTCGAATAAAAGTACTGTTTAAAAAGAAATCCAATAAAAATTAATATTTTATCAATGCCTATTATATTTCTCTTTATCACATTATTTTTCTTAAGATATTTAATCAATTTTACTGTAAAATATATTATTTTACTCATTATTTAAGTAGTTCGTAATCAACTTTGTTTGTTTTGAATCTTTTGTATTATATTTTTATGCCTTAGAAAATAACATAGATTTATTTCTAGTTTTGGTTACGTTTACCAACTTTTAGAAAATACGGAATTTTGTAATTTGCGACGAAGTTGGGTCGTACTACATCATCAGTCTGCTTAATGACATTTCTTTTTTTGTGTGTAAATGATCAAGAAACTCTTTCCACGTATTTTTCTATAACATTGCCGAGTTGTGTAAAATGATGTTGGTTCCATAAACAATAAACACGCCAATCTATTAAACGTTACTTTTCGATGTGTCCGTTCATCTTGCTAAGGTGTTTGATGATGCTTGCACCGAAGCTCAAGAACGTGAGCGCAAACGTCTAATTGTTCTCATACGAAGTGAAGATGTAACGTATTATTATCGCGAACTTGGAAACGAAATTAAAACATTACATGTCTCTCTAGATGTTGTGGATAAGGTAGGCTGAAAGGAAGAAAGTACGTGTATATTAAATTAGATATCTTAGTCTGCTATTTCTGCGAATCTAAGAAAACTTTTGATTCCGCACTATGTCCTAAATAACAGCAGGTTGAGACTTTTATTAGTTACAGGCGAATAGTCAGATCGATTTCGCAATGAGTTTGTTTTCAATTGAAATGTTTGTTTTGCTATAAGGGGAGTGTTAGTATGTGATCATGAAATGTTTAGGGTTTGAATGGTAAAGTCTTAATAGCATGAGACTGAATTTCGCAAAGTATCAATTTTAAAGAATATGTTGTTAAAATTAAGAATAGTTGAAAGATAAATTAAAGACATTTTATCAAAATTATAACATTAGTATAATATAATGTGTGTTCATTATAGTATAAAATGGGGATATGGATATATGAAGTATAAAATGTGATACAAAGAGTATATATTCACATTGGTCTGATCATTTTTGATATCCTGTGAAATGCAATTTTTGAATTATGCCAAACAAAATTTGTAAATTACGAAGAATAAACTTTTCAGTATCAATCGCCCGTACAACGCGTTTAATGAAACCTAATGCAATAATTTCTAGTTTTTCTATCACAATCGTGTAGGACAATGAAGTAGTCTTGTAATTTCTTGTAATCTCATAATGAAATATTTCTGTGCATTTTGAAAGGGACAAATTTCTCATAGCATTTACGTATTTTCAAAAACAGTGGTCTTTAGAACATATAAACAATTGTTTTGATACAATATACAACAATAAGGGTGATAATAAGTATGATTTCTAAAAATATTCTAAACGAGAGCAAATAAACTAAAGTACCATTAGAAATATGTTTCTTTGTATGCGTTGCTGTAGTGTTCGTTTTGCTGGTATCACTTATTCTGTTGGCAAATACATTCTATTTGATGTTGGATGCAACGAACTTTAATGTTCCGGATATCTCAAAATATTGCCACTTGAGTACGCCCCATATCTCCCAGTCGCGGACTCCACCCCGAAACTTTCCCCTCGTGAGTACCCTTGCTTGGACAACGGGAACTCTAACAGCTCCGTTAATGTATGATTGGTGGATAAATTATGAGTTTGCCAATAAAATCACAGCCTTATACAAATTCTGGAATCATAAAACATTTGAATGGGAGAATTTTTCTGTTAAGCAAAGCTGTGTATTTTATACCACATTTCTTGCGATTGAATCCAGGTCTTACGGATCTTTCATTACGTCAAATATCAGAAACAGATCGAGGCCAGAATTGAATCATTGAATCATTCTATATCAATGTCATTTAAAAAAGATAGTATCTTGTCTATACATTTCAACATTTTTACAAGAAATGGTACAAATATATTTACAGAAAATATTCACATTACGTAACACGCGAAGTCATCGTGGTAAATAATCAGTGTTTACTACATCCTATCAAAGGATATTAATTTATCGAATTATTTGTTCTCTTTACCACAATACTATTATTCTATGAAATATTGAGTGTAAACTTTTCTTGTATTCACACTTTGAATTAGGAAATGTGACCTTCAATTAGTTTCTAAAAATTTTGCATATAAATGGATTGAAAGCTAAAATTTCTTTGAATTCATATCAACAATAAACATTAATTGAGTGAAATATAAAATATTAATCTACAAATTACAACAAAATCATTTGTCCTTTACCGATGAATTCTGACACTCCAAGGATGATAAAATTATTATACACTTGTCTGTTGGAATAACAATAATAAGAATATCATAATAATAATAATAATAATAATAATAATAATAATAATAATAAAAATAATAAAAATAATAAAAATAATAATAATAACAGTTTTTTCTCTGATGGGGCAGATTTAGACAATACATACCTAATTAAAATGTTCAACTCATGGAACTAATGTTGTTAAAACAGTGCAAATTCATTACTTCATTTCTACTAATTTTTTCGGCCATGTCTGGGCAACCTATATACAGCAAAAAAGGGAGCAATTTTCGAAACAAAATACCATTCTGAGCCGGTCTCGATGGCCGAGATCGCTAAGGCAGTGTGAAGTAGCGATCTCGCCTCGGGCTCATCATATCGTGTCAGCCTCATAGTTACCATACCGTTACACGCAATAGTGGTCGCTGATCACCCTGAAGTTGATGCAGCCTTAAACAATAAAAAAACTACTATTTTCGAAATTGAAAAGAGACTCTTGTGACTGATTTCAGTTAATTGTGCTCTTTCCTTAAGAAGTTTATTGAACTGAAGCAGTCTTTTGAAATTTTGATTCTCATTTGTGTCAAAATTACACAAAAAGTTGTAATATTTTGGAAAAACTATGCATGAAATAATTTAAGTGCTAATGTGGATATAAAAGATCAAAAATATAGAATTTTCAAAAAAAGAGAATTTATTTCCTTTTACCATATTTAGAAGTGCTGCACCCTCTATTCCTGCAAAAAATAGAGAAAAAATACATTTTGGTGAATATTTTAAAAAATGTTCTAAGGGCTTCATATTAATCCTCCCCCAATTAAATAATCCATGTGAAATTGTCAAGCCCCTAGAGTTCGACCACATTGTTTGTAATATACCCGTTTTGGAGAAAATATTGTGTGTGTTTGAGGCGTTATCGTTGTTATGGATGTACGGACTTACGATGGACCGACGGACGGACCGACGGTCGGACGGACGGACGGACGGACGGACCGACGAACAACGGAAGGAATGACGGACTTTTTGAAACAAACAACATTTTTTTTGAACTCAGATCCCCAAAACACACTACATTTCCTTGAAAATCTTGGTTTTTCAGCACGAGATAATTAAATTACGTAACATTATTCTACATATTCGAAAAAGTAAAGTTTGATTCTAGTTTTCTATTCCTCCACATCGAACCTTCTGCAACATAGTGTTGCATATCGCTAAATAATTGCATCATTTATTTAAAAACCGACTTCATGTAGTGCTGTTCTGTTCAATTTCCAAATTTGCTATAGTGACCGAATCTTTGAGAAAATGTAGAACATATTAAATTACACAGCTTAAGTAGAAGATTATTAGTTTGATCTCTTGTAGAATCGATGCGTATTCAATATCATTGTCAAAGTACACTCTGTCAAACGTCTAAACATTTTTGAAGATGGCAAAATGTCTGCGTGATCTCAGATATTATCTCTATTTAATGTTTATAGAATACATAATAAACTGTAATACAGAAACGTTGCTTGAGCTAATGCAAGTACATTAATATTTTGTAAATGATTCCACTCATAATTTTGTCCACATTATGTTCAATATTTAAGGAGCGTTACCGAGAGTGCCCGCAATAACAAATAATAGATTTCAGAACTAAGGTAATCTAAAGCCTACTTTTTTATATTTTCCCCTGCAGCTGTAGTACATATTTTATCCTATCAGTGAGTATTTCAGATTTCCATTATTGCTTACGTTTCAAATAGGGCACTTATTATTGTATTAAAATTCTTATATAACCGAATGGATTCTAACGTAAAATATGAATAATATGAAATTAAATTTAAAAATATGTAATGCAAGAAGAAATAAAATTGAAATTAAAAAATAATATTGAATTCAAATAGTCATCCAAGATTTCTCCGATGAATTTAATCATACGCTTCACCACATACAAATTTGTCACATCGTTTCACCAAATTTGTGTATGTAGCCGTGAATGGGCGGCAGCCTATGAACGGGCTCAGGTTTACCGGCGACGTGCCTGCCTCGCGACCATGGGTTAAGGGGGTACGTGTGGTTTGCACGTACACATCCCCACGCCGTTTTTCGGTGTTCTCAACCTGAGAAGTGAATTTTCTAATCGTCACGCAGCAACATATACTGAGATATTGCTAGGAAAACGCCCAATTTAATTTGGTCTGACCAGGAGTAAAACCTGGTGCCGACCAAATTAGGGAACTTCAGCAAACTCAAACCATGTTATGTATGATATATTCATGCCATTGGTTGAGTTACAAATTTACAAATTCAGTTATTGTGTTGAACGTGGAATTCGGAAGAATATGTATTCTAACTGTGAATGTAAATTCACATGATCAAATACAAAGTGTTAATTACTTGAAACCTGTAACAATTGCTGTTAAATAATGTAGTCTAAAATGTATGTTGTTATTATTATATATTGGAAATAATATTTTTTATGCACGAATGCGATAAAATCTTACCTGTTTCACGCAGTATAAACAGGACAGATTTTGGAATCAATGAAACTAAATAAAATATTAATTATTTTTCATAAACGAAACATATCGGATTTCCGCAAGTTATATGACAGTGTCAATTGTAGTCACATATATAATTTTATTTATGATTTACATTTTTTAAATGAAATTGTGGTAGAATTTATTATTCTACTTTGATGCAGTAGAAATGTGACACAATTATTTCTCAATATATTTCTTTACTTCACAAAAAATGACGATTATAAGTATGTTGAGAGGGTTTACAACCACACACTCGGGGATAAATTTCTTCCGAACTTAAATCGTCGGCATTTGATTTTCATCAAGATAATGATTCGTGATTTAATGAATCATTTTCCTTATTGAGTCCTCCTATAGTCATCGAGTAACACATACAATTTAGAGAAAAAGTTAGTGTATTTATTATTTGGAAAAATATCCAGTTGGCATCTGGTAAGTACATAGCATTTCTATAGACTGGTCACTTCGTAATATAAAAAAATATAAATTATTTACTTTACAATGCAATTATTTTAACATGAGTACAATTACGATTTATAATTTGTTTTTAATACATTTTTAAATTTACATGCAGTGGAAAAGCCTCTAGTAATAATTCAGGTAACGCATTTTAATTTCTTATTGACTTGAAACGGAATTAAACTTTCTATCTGTTTTTTTGCAACAATCCCATAAATTCCTATTTTTAGCCCCGCCGATTTGTGTACAATGATTAAGTGTCGCTCCTGTTTAACTTTCTAAGCATATTCACCTTTATAAACGTTGAAGAAACGCTCTCTCTCAGCTTTACTTGAAGACCGAGTTTTCCTACATGGGATTTTAGAATTGGTTCTTCCTTGCATTACACACTTTACACATTTTACACATTACACATTTTCCGTGATTTTTGGTTTTTATTCAGTATATTTGTTTGCCCTAAACAACATGGATATCGACAACCTGAAACGTAATCCGAAATAGGTACTGCGATATGAACGCAAGTTTACGATCTTCAAAATTTCTTCGTCTACGAACCCTCGTCATGAAATGCAAAGGGGATATTCTACATGATGTGATATAGTTTTGGAGAAGTGATCCACGCGACCATTACGGATTTTGATGACATTTTGTATGCTGTGCCATATGTCTAAAAGAACGTTTGCAAAGGTGTGGCTTAGTAGGTGAAATAATTGTTTAGTTAAATCCCAATTTGACTCCGAACAGCGTCGTTGTCAGATCGACTTTTCGATGTTCGCAATTTTGGAATTCAATATTTCCTTTTCCGTTATCGCTAAACTAATGACCCTGACTTTACAAATTCAACCTTTTTTATTCTGTTTAATAAAATTGATATCCGTTTTGCCTTCATCAACAAAGGATGGATAAATTGCAGTAGAGAAAAGTGTTAAAAATTTCAAATTTTGACATTAATATTTTACTAACTAATACTTGTGCAAAACAAATAAAATTTGATCCATCCAGAATACTAATATTATGTAGTATTCTTTCGTGTAATTTCAACTTCGTCGCTTTTACCATTCCTTTGAAAAGTTTAAAATTAACGATTTTGTTAATAAGATCCAAAATACGGCATTTTCAGCCTTATTTTACAAAAACAAAATTTTCCATATATTCTTTCACACCTGTCTCAAGAGTTTGGGCATTTTTGACGCTTTTACGAGAGTTACTTTGATTATCCTCCAGAGACATGCATTGGCCAAAATGTGGTAAAATATTTGCGAAAAAGTATGTTCAGTATTTTCGAATTTATTGTTGCATAATTTCCTCAACATCAAAGTAATTAAAGTGAAACTTAGCATATTATAGTCCTACATAATATTGTTTTTGTTTGCGAAATTTCAACTTCCTAGCTCAGGTATTACTTTCTTTTTTCTTTTTGTAATTTAAGGTTCGCATCAACAGCTGGGTCATTAGCGACAGCTATTGCGTGTAACGGTATGGTAACTGTGTGGCTGACACTATATGATGATGATGATGGTGATGATGATAGGGGGTGAAAGAACGAACACAAGTCAATCATGCCCGAGGCGGGACTCGAACCCGCGGCACTACTGCCTTAGCGATTTCGGCCATCGAGACCGGCTCAGATATTACTGTGAAGTATGAATTTCACAATTTGTTGTGAACAACCTTGTTATTCAGCTTATTCTCAATCTGCTCTTAGCGACTGAATTCCCCTATTCACTACGTAACTGCTTACGACAAATCCGACATTGAACACAAAGGCTTCAAGGAAGAGGTATCGGGCCATTAAGTATTTGCTATTTACGTGTTAAGGAACAGCACCTTTTTTTGTATTCTTGCGATGCAGAGGACTGTTTTAAAAGTTACCTATTTTATTACAGTATTTTTTAAGACTGTTTTAGTTAAAATATTTAATTTTTAGCAGTATTTTATGAAAGTATTTTCAGTGTCATTTTTGAGAAGTGTGCGTGCTACTTTTTGTAAAACTTATTTTTGCTGGTATATATTGGTATATATGTATTTATTGTTATATTGTTCTCTGTTGTTCATCGTTTTGGAGTTTGTGTAAATAGGAGTCTCAAAAACCCTTTCAGATAACATTGCCATGCATATCGAACATACATAGGATTATTTCATTGATGAATGGTGAGCTCTTTTATTCCAAAAAATATTTGAATCAAAATGAACAAAATCATTACATTAAGAAAAAAAATATTTGTTACATTTTACCATGTGTGATAGGTGTTTAATATTAGTGTTACAATAAACACAAAAAATATTGCAAATAAATCTACTGTGAAACGTTACACTACAACCTTCTCTGAATATTGATATCATCGAAGAACCATTTGGTTTATCGAAAATGCGTTCAATTTTTAGTGTTCAGTATTTTATGTAATATGTTTTAAATAAGACTAATTGAATTTCATTATATTCAATTCGTTTCAAAGGTGGATGTGCGCCTACATACCCAGGAACTTACGAACTATGTAGATATGAGTAATTTTATTTTTCAACACCCAACTTCTTGTATATATGTGCGTGGAGTATAACGTAAATAACTCACCACAATATTCTTCAATAAAGAAATCACTATGTATATTTTCTTCATTTGAAAAGAATGTATATAATTTGTTCTTTTAAAAAGTATGTATATAAGGCAATGAAATACGAGATATTGCGAGATTGAAGACAATATGAGTAATTGGAAATTGCTGTTCGGCTGGCATTGAATTGAATATTATAAATCCGAATATTATCTCACATTTACTGACTCTCTAACGCAGAATTATAAAGGATTTTATAAAAAAGTATAATATAATATAATATAACCACAATAAACATACAAGAAAAACAGAAACTCCAATGTTTTCCTGGATCCCGATTTGGCAACTCGAACAATCGGCCAATATCACGTCAAAGCTGGTTCACACCGTTGGTAAATCTAGAAACAAGAAAGAAAAGAATTTAAAATAGCCATTTTTGTACGGTTATTTCTAAAGTTTAAAAACGATGTTAAACAGCTATATTTAATGTATAACTTTATAATATTTAATGTATACTTAAACATACTGTAATATAATGAACAGGTTAAACGATGGAGCTGTTGTGCTGGTATGAGAAACAGGATTACCCCCGAAGAAACTTACTAAGAACTCACTTTCATCACCACGAATTTTTCATAAGATGATCAGAATTTCAAGTAAAAATTCAAAGGTAGAAGATTACTGAAATTTCGATCTAAAGTATCTTCGAAAAAATATTTTAATGAAATGTCGAAATATCTGATCTTGGTGACGTCAGACGAATTACAGACCAAGTCAAAGAGTTTGGTGTAGGGTAAAGTCTTGATACGTCTGATATGTCATCAGTCTGACTTAAGTAGCAGCAATCGTATTTGCCTGAAAATTATTCTCAGAAATCTGCCCTAAATAGAGAGTGTAAATTTGGTACTAGTAGTTTATGGACATCCTCAATGAATCTACGGTTTCTTACATTTAGTTATATATTTAATATAAAAAAACCTATTAATATTTTTTTTTAAATTATGAGACATTTTATACAGTAACACTCTATCATATGACATCTGATCTAGAGGAGTGAAGATAGATAAAATGTTTTGAGCCTTGCGTCTCATGTCGTTCGTTTCTCTGAGCATTCTTATATGAATAATGTGAAGAAACAATCAACTTCGCATCCAATGCTATTTTTTATTATTTATGTAGCAATGAGAGATTGTGCTATAATTTGTATAAATATATTTCAATCGAACACGTCACATTTTTTTTAGTGTAGCCTATATTTTCTAATGATATCTAATGATATCATTTCAAATACTAATACGCAACAATCCATATCGATGGTTAATGATGTCAGTGAAATTTTGGGATATATTGGAAAGGAGAATTTATTAGAAATCAATGATAAACTGCAAAAGTACATGGCACATTCAGACTAAATAAAATTAGTAGCCTTTGAAAATCATTTAGGTATTTCGAATTTTTAAATGGATGATGATTTCCATTACTTCTCTCCTAAGCCTCATAGAAGGCCTTATGGGCCGTTTAGACAATTTGGAAATTGTCTATTTCATTATATATTTTGAAACAGTTACAAATACTAACAAAATGTAGGAAATTACAATTGCGTGGTGAAATATTGTATTCGTATTCGCAAGTAATCGTAAGTAATATTGGTAAGTAATTTCCAGTTAAATCACTGTAAGTATATCTCTTGTACTTCAAGGAAACATAATTCATAGAATGGACGCATTGAAGTATGAAATACTACTTGCGTATACTATTTAGTAATCTCAGTTATATTTACTTTCCGTCATATTTCTAAACCATTAAAGGTAAGCAAGAAGTTAGTAATATTGAAACACACTTCTCAATTACTTTTTAAATGCAAACACGAGGTAGGAATAAAGCAGGCTCATTTGAACTTCGTAACATTGGCACTGCCTGTCCCGAAAATCCGTGAACAATTGTTTCCTTCTTTTGTGGATCTTCGAAGATTTCGCTTTGTCGTCTATTTTTTATATCCAATTATTATTTTTGGCTACCTGGCTATATCTAAATATTATTTTTCTCCATTCTTTGATTGTTCAATTGACTTAGCATTTTCTCCAATATTGTATTTTTGTATGTTCTTCTTTATGTTAATTTATCCTATTAAACATGCAGCAATCTCTGTCGTTTTATGAGAAACTTATTATAACGTGTCTCCCTCAAGTTCTGATCACTTATTTTACTAATGTTTAATTACAAATTTAGGTGTTTTGGGATTTCTTCCTTATATTTAAATAAATATTATCAATATTAACAAGTGCATTGAATTTTAATTTTTTAATTAATTCCATGAATTCCACAGTCATTGAAGTAAAATATATCTGAATGTGTTAAACTTTATTTAAATATTTTGGTAGTAAAATGCAGTATTTTGGGAGAACAGCGAGAATATTGATGAAGGGAGCTTTGAGATTACCCATCCCTTTTTATTCTGAGATGAAGAAAGCCAATCTTCTGTGTCTAAGTCGTTCATTTAAAAATAGTAAATTAATAAACTACTTCTAACTTGCACCTGTCTGATATATTCGTGAAGATAGTTTGTCAAAAAATTCCAAGCATTTATACGTACATTATTACACCATTAATAAATGAATGAATAAAATATTAAGATTATCAAAAAAAGAATGTAGTTATCCGTTTTTGGACAAATTTTCTGTAATTCTGTCATAAAGCAAAAAGTTTAATAGTATTTATTTTCTGAGAAGGTGAATGGCAATACAGTCATAAAAACGATTCCTAATATCTGCTGCAGTTGGCATCTATTTCCGGAAGACGAATGTAAATACATTAGTTGAGACGCTCAGGATAATAATGGCTGATTCCGACCAATCTCGCATTTTTGGTTAGAAGTATATCAGTAAAATCATTCCATATATTTATTATATGCAGATATATCAAATGAATTGGGATACGTCAAAACCCTCAAATTCACTTCAAAATTTGTCCGGAGTGTAAGAAAGCGTGAACGAAAACAGAAAAAGTAGTTTTTCGCAAAACAAGATCATTGATTCAGGTAAAGAAATTGAAATCAAAATGGTATCGCGAATACTAAATTTCTTCTATTTTTTAAACACGAGATATTGGTATCCAAATGAATTGATGATATCAAACATCCCCCTTCATTTAATATATAATGTAAAATAATTCTTCTGAAATTCTGATACTGTATAGGTCATTTTTTTTCTGTAAGCAAATTGCAACCTAAGATTCCCTCTCCTTGCAAATATAACTGTAAATTCGACCCTGTAAAAAAGTTGGGTAAGCGTCTCCGCATATTATTTTGATTTTTCTTGAAAAAGATGGGAAGTGCTTCAAATTAACAAAACAACAGTTACTAGTTTATATATTTAATAAAATTTGTCTCAGAGAAAGGCAGATATTGGTAATCCATTGATTTTCATTATTAATAGTCGATAAGGAAGCCAATGTCAAATCGCTAAGGTACCCACTTCAGCATTAAAAAACGACTACATTTATTATCACAAAGTACCGTATTGTTAAACGCAGCTGCAATACTGAAGAGCAGAATAATAATTACCATCAGTGAATTTCTAATACTGACGTCAACGCCGTGTGATGTGTATATATATATATATATATATATATATATATATATATATATATATATATATATATTGTAACGAAATAATGACTTGGAATTTTCTGGATTGGATTCTCCCAATGTCTCAAAAAATGAACTTTTATTGAATTCATTTCAGTTGTTAATTTTTGTTGAATGTTATTCTTATTATTTATTAATGCGTTATTCATACCAGAAAGATTTCAGAAATCCAAAGTCACTAAATGCCCGGTAGAATATATGATTTATTATATTTGATATAGTAATTGGTTTGTCTGATATTTTATTAAATATTAAGAGACATCTCCGACCATTCAGTGACTTTCTTGGGTGAGTGTAACATGTTGCGCAGCATTAAAAGAATTTATGTACAACTGAGGAATGTATTTTCTACACAAGTTTTCGAATTATGTGATTTAGTACTATGATAAACCGTGTCCTAAAAAGAGATAGCTAATTCTTTTCGTTGCAACTACACTTTCCGTTATCTTTTTGAGAGTGGGTAAATAAATTATATTTTAAAGGCTATTTACAATCAAACAAATAATATTTTCTTTATAATATTAATATTTCTGATAAATTAATAGTTTGGTGCATTTACTTTCTTCTTCACTTCATACTAAGTAGTAAAGAGAAATTATTGAAATGCTTGGGCAGGAATCTGCAGATTTTTTAAAAAAAATCTCATGTTGTTAGGCTCAGATAACGAAAATGTAGAAAAATTGTGTTCCTTTATATACTGAATTACGTTCGCTAACACATTGTGTAGTCAAAATCCATGTTTTGTTGGTCTTTGATACCGCAAACTAGATTGACGTCAGCGTCAAGCGTTTGTCGTCAGTCTGTGGTCAACACTTGCACCTTAACCGTTCAGACGGTTTTCTCCGAAACTGATATTCTCCTATCGATTTGAAAGAATTCAGAACTCAAGGCACTACAAGTTTGAAACGTACTTTTTGTTTTGGAGTTTCTCTACGTGAAGCGTCAGCTTCAAATTTCAAATTTGCTCCAACCTTTTTTATTAAACTATGTCTTCAGCGTACGTGACTCTTAAAAAATGGCCCTAGTATTATTTCGTTGCAGTCCGACTTTTCGAAATTTGCAATTAATTTAGAAATAATGTGCAAAATTTAAAAAATAATAATAAACGAGTAATTATGTGTTCTTATAGCCGCTCTATTTACTAATAAAATAAATTGTAAGCATTGAAAAAACAAAAACCAAATGGACTCTAAAAAATCATATAAAGCCTTAGGGATTATTAGTGTCAATGCATTCTTGGCTATCCGGGATGAGCCGCGTCTCGGTCAATTGTGCTGACGTTTCGGCCTGTGGCCTTCTTCAGAGCTATACTGTGCTTTTGTGGCTCTGAAGAAGGCCACAGCAAGATGGCCGAAACGTCAGTACAATTGACCGAGACGGGTTCATCCCGGATAGCCAAGAATGCATTGACTCCGGCCGCGGAAGCCTACGAACCCATTATTAGTGTCAGCTTAAAGACAGACTGGAGAGTTTCCATACAACTAAAGCTCTTTATGTCTATTTTTTTATGAACGAGAAAAGTTATTTCAAATGGAAGTGATTAATTTTCTACGAAGTTCTAACTAGTTTTCAACCAAAATAAGTAGCGCGATAACACAGCTGGAAAATACCAATGTCTCACGTATTGATGATCGTGCCTTCATCTTTCTAATGTAATGAGTAATGTTTACAGTTTCAGTCTTTCACTCTAACGCTTACAGCAAATATTATTGCCAAAAGGAGAACACTGAAATTAAAATATTTTTTACTCCTATTAATAGGCCATATTTCTACGTTTTATTAATAATATTCTTCGTTAATTTAAAATATTTTACGAGTCATTTTTTGTCTCAATAGAAAACTAAATGTCTACGTCATGACGCAGCTTGTCCGTACTTCTTGTGAGGCAGGCTAAAAAGTATTTTGCCACAGCTGTGTATTGTATTTCTTCATACATTTGTGAACATTTTATAACGAGTTATGTCACAACTTTATAGTCGTTTACATTTTCGGTTGATTTTTCGATTTTTCGGTTGATTTTTCGCACGATTCATGGGAGGGTTACGTCAGTATACTCTGTCAACTTCATTTCACAGTTACGCAATCACTCATATTAAATTTTTAACACTATATGAAATGTTTCGTGTATTATTAGCCCCTAGTATTGAAAGACGTTTGCTTTTCTGATGAAAAACAATCCTGTACGAGTTTCTTTTGTGTTAATATGTATTTTTTACATAAGTGTTTGGCCAATCTTGTAATATGACATTTCCTGCAAGTAAGCAGAGAGTAAAAAAATAAGTAACCTAAAACATATACATCTTTCGTTGATGTGTGACGACGGAAAGGGCAAGCATCCAACAGCTCCCGCGTTACGGGACACGATGAGGTGGCGTGGCGAATGTAGTGCAGGGCGTCCTATAATTAATTTATTCTCGTTTTGTGTTTCGCGAAAGAGGGCCTATCAGCAGATCTCGGGCGACCACCACGTAGTCTCTGCAATTTTCACGAGGCCCCGGCGTGCCACCGACGCCGGCGACGCCACCGCCTCCACCGCCACCGCCGGTGCGGCGCGCCAGAAGCTCGTCGACCCGGGCCGGCGCCCGCGCCCGCGTCCGTTCGCGCGCCCACCCGCCCAGGCGCGCACTGGTCGACGGGGCAGGCCAGCTCCTCCCCGCTGTGTTACGGACGCTGCATCTGTTTCGACACTCACCGGACCCGAATGCCCAGGCGCTGCGGCTACCGCTGTAACCGCTTGTAGCTTGGCACTTTTCATGAAGACACCGCCACGCCCCGGGCTGCCCTCTCCTGCACGCCCGAGCCTCTGCTCTTCACACCACGTCGATGGTCGCTTTGTGGCCCCGCGTTGCATCGCGTCAGGCGGCCGGGAAGAAATGTCCCAGTCTTCATTTTTTATCTGAACTATTTTCTCTAGATCTTTGATAAGTTCTGAATAATATAATATAAGAAGGAAAATTTCATAAAATGTAAATATTGCACCCTTAATAAAAGAGGGCCACATCTCCAAAAAATTGAAAATTGAGATACACGCATTGTCAGATTCCTTATTTTCCATTACGTGGCCACATATAATGTCATTTCTTTATTCTCATAAATAATAGCAATTCAATTTAATTCAATTCCTGTTTTTAAATGCGCTCGAGAAAACTTCCAAAGGATCTCCTGAAAAATGTGTGATTTTGGAGTTGTGGCCCTTTTGTATTAGAGGTGTGATATGTTTTATTTGAGAACAAGATGTCAAGTATATATATTTTTTTACTCTTAAACCTTTTTCCATTGCCTAGCGACCACCATCACAGCTAACCTCTCAGTGTCTGTGCGAAAAAAACAATGTTGTGTCCAGTTGCTCTATTGACACTAGACATCTTTTTCTCAAATTAATTAGATGGTACAAGCATCACCAACAATATTATTAATGTGTATGTAATTTAAAGGACATGTCTGTTTATATTTTCCTCTTCTAGAATACAGCTTACTTGCCCACAAAGCTTTTGATGAAAATAAACATAAAATACCCAATGAAATTAGTGCCTAAGTTGGCGAAATAAAAAATTTTGAAAATTCTATAATGCGATAGAAAAATATTGTCAAATTATTACACCAAATACAATCGTACCATACGTGACTTTTATAAATAGCTATTTTCTTCAAAATAGTCATTCGGTATAAAAGTACACACTATCTCTGCTCTTGTGTACCTCGGAACTAATCCATGGTATCTTACTTAACATTATGCTTTTTTACATTTACATTACTTTACATTACTGTTACAATTTACTTTACATTTCGCTTTCCGTTTCCCATACCTGAAATCAAATTTTACAATTTGAAAACCAGAGCATATAGAATTTACTTCTTTGAACTGAATGGCAGTTGATATTACCTGAATAAAAATCGATCACGTCGGTTAGAAATCTTGTTAGATGTTTAGAAATCTCTAATCTTTGCATTGACATATGTCTGATCTTTCAAAATATGAAATTTAAAACTTAATACATGTTTTCATTCTGTTTTGTTATGAATGTTACCAATTGTTAAAATACATATATTATATTTTTGTAATGAAATTAAGAGTTATCTATTAATGCTCAATGTTGACTTTTTTCTTATCGTTGAACATTTTTCACAAACACCTATAGTTAGATAAAATGTTGTCTTGCATTAAGCAAAGTGTATATCACTGAATTCATTGTTTTGCGATGATTTCATAAAAATATATGCCATCATAGGTGCTAATGATCCGTGACCCAATGTGTACATTTTATCAGCACTGACTCGGGAAATTTATCTTTTTGAATAGAAAAATATTTTTCATTATGATAGTGAACATTAGACCTACTTTTGCAGAATGTTATGCAGAATGTTTGCACATGTGAGAATGATTAATCAAGTTAAAAGACTGCCAAAAAATATTAGAATATTGCTGCGTAATACGCTTGGGATTTTTACTAGTATGCTTTTATTTGTATTAATTATTAATATATGCAATTAAGAAATACCCCAAATAAAAAATGTAGGCACCAGATTCGTCAGAGTGTGTTGGCTGCGTCTGAATTGAAACTGCATGGAGCCCTAGTACCAGATCTACGAAATTTTTCACACTAGCTTATGGTTCCCTCCATTTGACCGCAGGCGGATACCGCAAAAAAGTGATCCCTAGACCACGTGCCTCCCTTCCTCCTTTATCTTGCCCAAGCTTCATCCTTAGAGGCTGGCGATTGACTATCACACAGGACGAAACCCTCATGATCAAGAACGATTTTGGAAGGCGTCAGAGATGTCGGATACCGCAATAGATGTAGGATCCCATCAAGGATAAAAAGAAAACCAGCATAGGATGTATCTATTATATTTCTGAAAGAAAAAAATATAAAACTTGCGTAAATCCATTGCTGCTTACCTGTGAGAATCTTCTATTACGGGTCAGATACTTCGGATTTCCCCCTCCTCTAATTATTTGTGGCCCTCTTGCAACGAAGATACTCCTTCATTTTGCGAAACCGATGTCACGACTTTAGTATCAAGGAAAACTTTTTTCATTCTCTGCACCCTGTGAAGCCAGAAGAAACAAAAATAAAAATATTTTTTAAAATAAAAATTGTGTTAATATGTCATTATGTTAAATTTTAAACTGAAAAATTTTCAGTTTCGGGAAGTTATGGAAAATATTAAATGAATATGGATCGCCGGAAATAATGTCTTATAAAGATTATTGAAATATTTTTCAAATAACTTAATTATTAAGTACTGAAATGTCAATGACCAATTCACTCACAAGATCATAAATTTTGTGTTTGGATGACAATTTAAAATTATCTTTCTAAATAGTTTAGAATAATAGTAGTATTAAATTAGACTTTGATATCTGTACAAATATATGATTTCTTAATTTATGTATAAAGAGTGAATATATTGAACACGAAATTCTTCCATGAATTACTCTCGAAGTTATTCCAATCGAGAAACACGGATATTTCACTTAGATCTGAGTAATCAGTGTTCTCTAAAAATACCCATAAATTTGTTATAAAACTCTCCAAATTTTTGGATTGTTTTTCTTCCTCCAATGGAGCAACAAACGCTTGAAAATAATGCAGAACACATTTTTATTGAACACTTTGATTTGCTGAAAACTCAAAAGTTGTCGATAATGCGAGTGAGTACGAATGTACTGTTGCAGCATCACCGGTATAATTTAGTTGACAATTTTGTGTACTTTTGATTCTTTTCACTTACTCTTATTGCACATGCGCCTTGGCTTAATTATTTTATTCCTCCTTGTTTCGACTGACTATGCGTTCTGCGCCCATCACGAAAACTTAATTGTGATATCGTCAATTTCATCCGTCAACTTCAGCATCAGGTTACACAATTTACACTAGTCTGTTTACATCGCCGCAGGAAAGCACGCGCTTGTGTAATCTGTAGTGTGTAAGATTTGAAACGAAAACTTCTTTCGAAAACATGCTGGGTAATGAGTTTAGGCATCCCAAGCTAACGACTAACGTAACTCGAGGGATTTAACTTACGTAGGCTTTACTTGAAAGCACTTTTCGCGTGTTCATACAAAAGTCGTGGTATCTCAGTGATTTTTCCTTTCCAGTAGTATCCGTCATATCTTAATAGTCGAATACGAAATGGATATTTACATCGAATTTTCTTCGGAAAGAATTTTCTTCATTACGGAACTACTTTCCTGAAACTCAATTACGCCTCAGAGATGTTGCCATTTCGAACTCTTCGAGCTATACGGAGCACTAACGCTACGTCATGCATACCTAACGCTACGATTTGAATGCGCATTGACGTGTGTATATGATCCCACTACGAAATGCCAAACCACGAAGATAACTTGACGGCCTCTTTTTAAACGGATGCATGCGTTCCCCGGGACGCACGTGAACGCACGTGACGCACGTGAACCGAGAACTACAGCTTCTACACTTATATATTCTCTTTTAAGGAGCCAATATTGAGACACATTCTTATTCGAAAGCACGACGTCGATTTTATATAACAGAGAGGGCAAAAGACTGCTATAATGTCTGCCATGAATTTTCCTAACGTCTTTGAATGTTTGCCGTCAAGGGCAGGTCTATGCCGTCTGAGTTCTTCACTTTCCTTAAATTTCCTTAAGATTTGTCTCTATTTACTCAATTTGTGAAATATAGCAGTTCAAGGCATCTTCTTGACAAATACATACAAATCAGCTCTTGGAACATCATTATTGTCGGTAACTTCATATTGTCAAATTCATCTGAAAAGAGATTGTGCATACGCATGTGGAAAAAATTGACGAAATCTATATTTTACCTTTTGTATTCTTCCCCATTGTATCATGCATGGTAATTTTCTTCGATATCTAAAAATAAATAATATAACATTTGGAAAATACCCCACGTCAGGAAAAGAATGAAACGAATTTCACTGTACTTGTCTTTTAGGTGTTATTCAAAATGCTATTGTCAACTTATAAAAAAACTGAATGCTGGTGGCTTTCAGGCATGCCTTCTAAAGTATTGTAGAGGGCATGCGCTGATAACAGGAGATGTTGCCTTGTCTTCATGGCTAATAAGTAGATTTGTCATCCTCCGTGCATTTGCTCTTCTCTCCCTTACTACTTTCTAATTTTAGCCTTTGAGGGTGCTCAATTGTAAATATACCTTCAAACCTTTTTGACAGGGTCTTAGATTTTTTCTTTGTAGCATCATTCTTTTAGATAGTATGTTATAAAAACTTTATACCTGCTACTTGTTGTGCTGTTCCACATTTGAATGAATTACCTTTTGTTTTATTACGTATACTGACTCTTCTCATGCTGCACGTAATGTATTGTTTACCCATATCAGTTTCAAAACTCTTGAGTAATACATGTTTGAAATTGGGTAAAACATTTAAGTTTATTTCCTTCCCGTACATTTTATCTTACAGAACAGACAAATCGTCATGTCGCAGAGACGGCAATATATTTAGAAAAAAGAACCCCAAAATCAAAGTCTGAAAGTTAAAGAGCTAAAAAGTGGCATTACTTTCCCTCTACTACATATGCGCAGCCCCCGTAATGTGGCTATGCGAGAAGATAATTACTGCAATACTTTGCAATGAAAAATAAAGAAATATTACTATGGTGACTCTGAAAAGAAAAAGAAAGTGATTTGGAATATGGACTAAATCAGTTTGTTAATTTGAAATATTCACTGGATATACACAAAGAGTAATATCACTCGGCAAATTAAATTGTACAAATGTAGATTTTCCTACGTCACGGAGAAAGTAAAGAAAACGAAAACATACATTCATGCGATAGTACAAACCATCTTAAGGTATTCTCTTTGACGTAGAGCGATGTAGAACACATCAAAAGATCACAGGCAGATGATGCCGTTTTGATTAATAGAATGTGGAAAACAGGATGGTAAGCTGTAACTGGATAAACAAAATTATATTTACTGTTCAATGTTAAATTGTTAGAGATTACATGTCTTGTACAGCAGTATGTACATCAAAGGATTGGAAGAAAGAAGACAGTGAAAATTTTACAGGACACTGAAAAACACTCGTAATAAAACTAACAGGAATGAGGATAGAATAACGGTGGAGTTAACAATGCAAATATTGGTAAAAGGTATGTTAAATAATTACAATAAATGAAAATGCGCCTTCTAAGAGATTTTGGGACTTTGAACGAAACTGGTATTTTACCTGAGAAGTCAAACTACAATCGATTACTTTTTAATAAAGCAAAATTAACTCTCGTGTAGATATGTATGATTATACCGAGTCTATAATGTAAATAAAGATCAATTTTTGGTACTGAAATTGTTTTAAAATAGAGACAATGAAAACTTTATAAGAATTGAAAATAGAATCCTAGGAAACTGTATAATGCATAGATATAGTACTAATTTCCAGTGCGTGCAGAAATTGACTGCAAACTATGCATTCACTGGTTTTTAAGAGCTGACTATGGTTTTCAGAGGTACCAAAAAAGTCGGAGTATAAAACAATGAAAGTTTCAATTTTGACTGAAAAGTGAAAATCATTGTGTTATTCCGACTAATCGTATACTGACGCATCGATTGAATTCTAGAATTTAGTGTCACTGCATACGACACAGTCGACGTAATGTGACAGCAAGGCACCAAAGAAGAGACTGATAGCATTTAAATATTTGCTACTAACCTGTTGCGATACGGTACAGCAACTCTTTTGATATTTTTCGTATGTAAAGGACTGTTGTGTTGTGTATAAACTACACTATGTTTTTGCAGTATTCGTGAAGATCATTTTAGTTAAAATATTAATTTATCGCCGTGTTTTACGAAAGTATATTATTTTTTCTTTAGTAGAGTGTGTGCTACTTTGTGGAAAACCATTTTGTGTGGTTTTATTGAGCAGCGTCTTTGCTGCTGCAGGCCACTAATATCTATTAGTTTAAGGGCATGTGAGAAATTGTTCCAAGGATGGATGAATATGCATATACATTGAAGCCAATGGGGAAACACATTGAAAACAAATTAGAAATTATTAAGTGATAAACAATGCAAAAATAGGTGTATAAGGTAAGAAGAAGCCTATGAAAAAGTATTACTATAAGTACGAAAAGGATTGCAAAGGAATTCGAAGAACATTTTTAAAAGCTGTACAAAATATCAGAGGCACCATCACAGAACATTGCAATGGTGTATTAAAATAATTCCTTTGTAGTGAAACGTCTTGTAAGGAGAAAACTAATCAACTATATGTGGAATAAGTTTTAGCAAAAATTAAATAGAAAGTCAAAAATTATAAAATGTTATTTATAGAAAACAAATATTCATGTAAGATAAGGCAATACAGTTAAACAACAGAGAAAATTACTTGGTATTAATATAATAGAAACGTATGTTTGAGTATTATTACAAAGTGTTCTTAGGAATAAAAATCGAAGATATAAACACAAATACAATTAGATTCAAAGTCCATTGAATAAAAAGAATTGTTTCTCGCCCTCAAACAAATAATCGGAAAGCTACAAGTAGCAAGACAATAAATAACAAATTTGCTCATCAAAATATTTTAAAATACGATTCCCAAAATTCCGTAAGCCTATAAAGTTTCTGAAAGAATTATTCAAAATTTGAGAAATTTGTCTTAAAACCAACATTTAAAAAAAGAAAATAGATCAAATTCTAATACTTTTATGGGAAAGATGCGGATGAGAAGTAAGATAGAAATCCAAACTGAAATATATCACTTACAGGAGATGTCAGTATAGTATGAAGAGATAGACACCTATGATTTGGATCCGACAATGAACTCCCGGACCACCTACAGAGATGGCTGAGGGCCGATTTTACATTTTTAGAAGCTAGTTAATCTTTAAATTGAACTTGTACCGACCAGCCCGGGGCTATACAAAATGCGAAATAAAAATATTTTATTTATTTGGTGTTTTGTATAGTTTATTTACAGAATTTATAACCTTAGAGGTTTTTTGCTTAGTTTACGAAATATGATTAAGAAGAATACACTATTAACATTTTACAAGTAATAACATAGAGATTGAAGTTGTGTAAGCAACGGCAAAGTCAATAATGTACTTCAGACAAGTGAAATGACATTTCTTAGCATGATAGATACCGGCCAGAAAAAGAACAGACATTAAAAATGAGCTACACATTGTTTACATCAATGAAAGTATTTTTTAAATATAGAAACAGGCACATCACTACAAAGCAAAGTACATTCTTCTTCAATTTCCGGAGGTAAAAGATGTTTGTTACGTAATGTTAGAAGGTTTGGAAGGTAGAATCACAAGACGAGTACAGATGTGGCTGCTCCAGGTAAAATTATGCCTAATCGACAAAAGATGACAACGAGAACGAACTTGTGTAATAATTTTCCATAGCTGTGTATGAATATTATTATAAAATCGTGAGAATTTTTTTATCACCACAATGGTATTCTAAATCACTCTAAACGCTTATAATATTGGTATTCCACTCTCTATTGAGATTCTTTTTCAGATTCAAGTGTGTTGTAATGCGATTCTTTCTCCTTTTCTTGAGGTATCTGTTTCCCTATCAATGGAACATTATCTTTTTTTAAAGAAACCATGTTCCCATCTTCGTTTCTACACGTTTGTATTCTTGCCCTAACATTACTTCCAAGTTTATTCGTTTGGTACATTTTTTCCCTTGAATCTTTCTAGGAAATTCACTTTTCAATATTAGTTATCATTAATCATTATCCCTTATTATACTCATACGTTATTATTCTCTTAATCTTCTTTAAATTTTGCTCTTCTGCATAATATGTTGTGACTTTCATCACAACGTTCTATGCAATATGAATGTTTTGGTAATTTATCGGAAAATCTGGGAATCACGCAAATAAGAAATTTGTGTAAGGAAGGTGATTAGAATCCTTGTTTAGCTTTCTTTCTTCCACAGTTAATAAAATATCGGAAGATTTTATGTATTTTCAGAACACTTTATGTATTTCTTACACTTGTTTTGAAATATATAAAGTCTCTTACGGTAGTCTTAACTCTATAATGATTTACCCTAATGTCACCCAGACAGTTGAAGGAATACGCAATATCTTGAAGCCATATGCACTTCTAAGCACATGTGTATATACTTATTTCCGTTTTCTTCTTTCATACAACGTCCCTATAAAAAGAACTAATAAGAAAACTGACATACTGCTTTTCAATATCTTTTCATTAATGTATGAAGTAAATTATTTTACTATATTTCCACATCACTACAAAAAAAATAGTTGTATTACAACTGATGACCTGGGTGATAAAAAATCTACAGACGGATCATCTGCTGTGGTTTTTATTGAAAATCCGGCATGGTTGTAGATATTTGACCCATCCGTTTGCAGAATGTTGTGTTAAAGAGGTTTCTCTTTTCACGAAAAAGTATGTTGATGAATATGTCTAGATTATGGTTCAAAGAATACTATGTTGAGATCTTGGAAATATCTCGAATTAAAGAGAAGAAATATTTTCTTTTTTACGGAGGGGCTTCATTCGAAGTAGCATTCAATGATTAAACTGATTAGATGAAATTTATTCGAATCCTCAACCTATTAATTTTGTATATTTTGAATGCATTAATTATTTTATTTATCGTTACTGAAAATTGTGCGTCATATATTTCAGTAGCTGGGAACTGATGAATAAAGAAAAACATTAATTATTGGTATTACCGTTACTATTTACAATTTCACACAGAATTTTCAGTGTATTTTTAATTAAATTAAATGATTCGAAATGAATGTAGATATAAGTTTTTGATTACGGTTTTTAGTATAGTAAGATTTTTTACGCTCTGTCGAGTTATGTGTGAGAATATTGTTCCGTATCTTTGACAGCGTGTGGTGAGTTCTCTAGAAGACGATGTTGAAGGATTGTAGATCTCATACGTATGCGTACGCTCCCGTGTCGTATTATTTACTTTTATTAGAGATTCTAACAAATGATTGATTTTTTATTCTTTTTCTACACTAATGCAGATTTAAATTTTTTCCCCAATGCATATATTCAACATAATTCATACATTAGCATTTATCATGATTTTCCAATTGTAATTCCAATTCCAATTTTAAAACTTCTTACACGACCCTGTTTGGAATAATTAGTTGCCATGACTTCAGCAATACCCCTAATAAAATGTTTAGAATATTTGCGCTTCTTGTGAAGTTGTGAATTAAGGCGTAAAACTTTGCCTTAGCCTCCAATAAATATTCGAACTCATCAAAAATGTTGGTAGAGGTAAAAAATGAATCTTAATATTACCTGATAGAATATACAGAACAGTTCGGCAACGCAAGAAACGCAGTACGAATCATAAAATTGTATTTCTAGCAATCTCAAGGAAGGATTCTACTGAGTAAGAATACACCTTTTTTTCTAACGACACTTAGTATGTAGGCGTACTAGTATGAAACAGCGCCCACAAGTAGGGGCAGCTTGTGCCACTTGCCCGAAAGCTTGTCTTAATTGGAGCTCCGATTTTTTTCTTTTTAAAACCAATAAATGTATTAACACCTATTTCAAATGTACCCTTTTTTCTTTCTATTAATTTTGACTATTGCGTGTTTTTAAATAATTTTTTTTTGTATAAAAATACAAACCTTTCATAAAATCATATTCGTAAATTCAAATGCCGTTGTTCACACTATCATAATTTCTTAAATGAATTTTAAACAGGTTCTTGAGTGAGACGTTAGATGAATTTCCATGTGTCAAACATTACCACAGGCTTGTCATCGGTCACCGCAACCGACAGTATTGTATTCTACCCAAATAATATCGTTCCTTCAAACCAGCGACCACTGGAATGTTAGTAATTAGAAAACTATTTAGTAGCCCTAATCTGCATGTTTATAGAAAATAACCAATTGTTATATTTTTATTCATTGTTTTGCTTTGCATAGATGAAAAAAATGAATTGTGTAGAATATTAGTAAAAGATATCTAGGTACGATAAATACTTAAGTACGTAAATGACACTCAAATTAAGTAACATTAAAAATGTTGTCAAGATATATAATATACTGGAGAATCCCAGGTTTACCAATTGAAGCACTGTCATCTATATTCTTTGCTGAAATCGAAATGAGGGACGAAGAAATAATGCTTAAATTCCCTGCAATTCATCACCCATGCAATTAATACCACCCCAGTTTAGTATTTTCACAGGGAACTGAAAACAATCATTCTCTTATGATTCTGCATTTTTTTCGGTTTTACCACTCCAGTACTCGCGCGGGATATTTGGATAACTTTTTCTTTCTCTTTACTTGTCAGAGATGGTGTTAATGCAAACCAATTTGCATATGCTTCAATTAAGTTGTAAAAAACTACATTTTCCTTCGTTGTATTAGTGTAAGAGTAGTAGTTTGCTTTATAATGTTGCTTGGAGGCTCTACATACACCACGAAGAATTTATGTAAGGTTTCTGTGTTATGAGTGCGGGCGCGCGGCAACTCTGCTTTCGAAGTACTATTCACATCGTCAGATTTCGGGTGAACTACGAAGAGAGATAACTAACGCTGTCATTGGAATTATATCGTTTATCGCAAAGTATTCGAAGAAAGCCTCCGGAGCAGACTCCACACACAGGTCACGTTGCAGAATTGAATTTTGTACGAGTATATTGGGGATTGTTGGCACTGCCCACAGAATCCTTACCGCCGATTTGTGAGAACTATGTTGTATTGAATTTACTTTTATAAACAAATATAAATCAGATTCTTTATAACTTGTTTCTTACCTAACATTTCCCCCTGTTTTAGTTTTCTTATGTTGGTGGTATTAAAATATCTCTCGTGAGTAAATTCGTCCCAACGGGTTTTGCGAGAAGCGGAGAGTTAACCCTAACTACAAACTACCTGCAACTAATACAGGGAAAACTCCTACTCTTCTCAATTTCCTGTCCAAAAGTCCAATGGAACATAAAAAATGAATTGTTTACAATGTAGTGAAAAGAAGTATCGTGCTTTCAGTGGCATTTTCTCATGTCGAATTCACTCATCATATCAATTATCATCTGTACAATTCCATTCACAATCATATTAAACAAAGACGTGATTTGAAACACTAAAAATTGTTGTTTTTTGCAAGTGCTACTATTAATATTATAATATTTTAATTACAACTGAACATGTATCTTTACCTGTCTTTGGCACACTATCTAACAACTTAAAGAACTTCTTGAACAAGATCTGTACAAATTATCTTTAATATGACTAGAATATTTGCCTTTATATTTCAAAACAAGTGAAGGATTATACCTCTGAAAACAAGTACAAAACGAAGTCTAGAAAATATTTTCCAAAGAACCTAGATGCCACAAATGCTACATTCATACTCCACAAAACCGTAGGAAGTGAATTAAAACGACGCCGAAATATCAAATTAGACTACCCTAAGAATAATTTCCATACAGTAACTATCAAATAATATAGGATTGTGTTCTTCTAGACAATGAAAGAAATTACCATAAAATAATGCTTTCATAAAATTTTATTTATGCAATTTTCCTCATCTCAAGATGAATCATTGTTTACATTTCGAATTTTCTCTGTACAGTTTACTAGTTTTAATGTCACCGTATGTGTAGTAATTTTTTCTTGGTTAAGGAGTTTTAACCAAGTCATCCCCCAAAAAAGAGCTGAATTTATATCTTCATTTTTATCTTCTGTTACATATGATCTGTTTCTAAATTGTGTCTAATGTTATTTTATATTATTTCTGTAAATTGTATTTTTCTGATGACCCTTCCCTTCCATTTAGTTTTTAACTTTAAAGTGATTTGTATTTTCGATGTTGTTACATTACTTGAAACATTTTTTTTCTTAGTGGCCGTTACTTAGGTCTTCATCTTTCCTTAATACATATTATTCCGACAGTAACTTGTTAATTATTTTTTATTTATAGGATTTCATTAAAAATATTACTTGAAAATTATTGTCAAGCGCAGATTTGTTTCATTCTTAAGAAATATTTAGATTGATTTGCTGTCTTGGATAAAAACTAGAATTTTTGTAAGCAATTCACAAAGAGATTTACTGTTTTATCATGTAAAACAGTTCACTATTTTTTCTAGTACTCACCATTTCTTACAAAATATATGTATAATCACCGCTGTCCCAGTAAATGCTTATTTCAATTATTGTTTCTGTAACAGAAATAATTAATATTTTATCATATAAAGAATCCTTTTAATACATTTAATGTGATAAATATGGTTTAATGCACTACACTATTAAGTATATCGTTAATAATTAGTGTTTATACAGAAAGTATGCTCGAAAGTTACCTAAAAAATCACTTGTAACGGGGAAACAAAGAAAACAAATATTTTACAATCAATTTTCTAATAGCGTAATAAATATGGTTTAATACAATTCAGTATCTGTACATTGAAAATGGAATTTTCTCATCTTATTAATAACACATTTTGGAAAACTTGGTTATTTCTTGTTGAAGAAATCCTAGAAAAATGAGTTGAAATCACAAGATTTAAAGACATTCAGAAGTGTGAATGAAAAGTGTAGCGTTGCAGCACCCGTGTTTAGGTATTTTCAATCAGTTATAGAACAGTACTGGTTTATCTGTGTAGTCACATTTGTTGTCTTTTATTTTGCAGGTTCAGATGATCAATTTCATAATGATTCCAGTTGTTTATGAAGGGCTCTAAAATATTTTTTGAAATCTTTTCTACATGAGTTAATAAGAAAAGTATTCAACACTTACAAAAAATAAGTTAGTCGGTAAAAAATGTGACATTGACCGTAACTACAATATTATAGTATAAAATAGTATGTTTAATATGCATAAAAGAATAATGATCCACGCATTTCATTATCACTTTCGATCTTAGTCCCACCCAATGCCAATAGAGGTCGCGCAAGACCGGAGACTCCGCATTTTGTCACAAGAGAGAGTGGATGTTCTCAGGGTCGAGTCATTTTCAGAACACGTTAATGCCGGTTTCTTTCATCGAACAACCCGACTGGGGTGACATTCATACGAAAGTTTTTTATCCAAGAGTAAAGATGTCATTGAACAATTCCCTAAAATATTTCAAATTTAAAATTTCACTAATGTGTGTGAAATGAAAATTAATCATAAATGTAACTGTAAGAAAATATGATATTCTACATATTATTAAATTTAATTGATTTTTTTATTGTCAAAATAAAATGTAACATGATTGTTTAAAAAAACGATTCTGCGTAAAAAAACAAATTTATGTTATCGATGTATTACGTTAATTTCTTAATACGTTCTTTACTTTCCAATAATTTTGATTCCTACATAACCCTATTTTTTTAAAGATGTAAATACTAATGTTGTGTCAAAGTTACAAGTTATTTAGATTAGTGCATTAATTAATACATGCAATGATAGGAGCAGTATTGCAGAATTCCTTATTTCTTAAAAAAGAGTAGCTGACAGTCTTGAATGAGTAGAAAGAAAAACACTTTTTGGTGAAGCGGAGGATTTGTTGCGCACTGTATTCACTTATTTGGTTCATTCTTATTTATTATATGACAAACTTTGGAAAAAGTATGTCCCTTTAAATTGTGTCTCGTATCTGCTATTGCTTTCTTAATGCTTATCAACTTAAATTTATGCTACGCATGTACGAGATTATGAGATTTTCCGACTGTTGAAAACTTACAAGGTTAAATTATTTCTAATGTACTGCAATATCAGCAAATAAAAAAATAGCTTATAAGTAACTATGCATAACATTTTAAATTTTATTAATACATTTAACTGGCACTCCGACATTTTATTTTTTAATGTTATTGGAGAGATATTTAATTATGTTAATTAGTTTATATTTTATCTTTTTAGTGAAATAATATCTCGTTTATTTTCAACACATCGAAATTTTGTGTAAAGACGAAGTCGTACCATTTTCGCCTAGGATCTCAAGAAATGTTGAGGAATAAGGAACTTTCATTATGAAAGCGCACGTGGAGAGTCTGTGTAAGAGTGAGAGGCATCAATACAAAAAGTCGAGCATCGGAATTTCGTTTCGAAGTAGTGTGGGTTCCGATAGCACCCGATAGATGGCAGGCGCGTCCAGCACCTCTGCGGGGGGAGCGCGCGCTACTGTCCGGACGCGAGGACTCGCAGGCCGCAGCCGAACTCCCTGCAAATGAAAGAACCCGCGAACAAACACCTCACAAGTTTCTATGTTTAATTATTACAAAACAAGCTTCTTCTCTTATTACCAGAAATTATTAAAAACATTTTAAAATGGAATTTCTTACTTTACAAGATAGTATTAATGGCAATGCTTCCTTTTAATGTTAATATTTCCTAATTCTGTGACCATTTGCCTCAGAATATTAGAAATTTCGGAATAATTAGGTGCGTAGGTTTAATCCGTATTTTCGTTTCTCTTTTTTTATGAAAACCGTTTTTATACATCGTTTACTAGTTTCTTTTCTTTACAAACAATGAACGATTTGGTGTTGGTTTTTAAATATAAGGAATAATTTGTTTAATAACATAAAAACAAATGGCAAATAACGAGTGTTCTCTGTTGGTTGCTTTTTATTAAAACGCTCGTGAGTTCGTTAACAAAAGTTACTGTTATTACATGATTAAGTACAATGTTCATTCATACATTAGGTTTATAAGTTAATTGCTGGATCTTCTCTTTTGTCATTAAATTATTTCATTCCTTATTTTTATTGTTTTATTCCAGAACAAAAATTTTACAAATTTCTCTTTTCAATACTCCAAACTGTTGTAATGATGATCACGAATTAAAAATGTTGCTATTAATTTATTTTAATTTTTAATTTAACTATAATACAATATATAATTCTGTATTGAGATTTTCTGTACAATATAAAATGAATATGTTCATAATATACAAATATTTATAATCTTTTAAATACATTTTTCTGGTTTGTTTTCACAGGAATGCTAACATTAAAAATTCTCTTAATTTTAATGTTAAATTAATATTTCGTATATGTACGAAACGACACTTCTATATCTCTTTGTCTTTCTTCTCATTCATTGAATACGAATAAATGCAAACATACTGACACGATATTTCTGATAAGATCGGTTTAATGTGTACTGAGAAAAAAAAGATGGAAGAAAACAGGTTTGGGGAAGATATGGAAAAGTTCGAGCTAGCACATAACGAATTGAAGCAAAGGTATTTTAAGTGTCTCATGCTAATAGTAAACAATAATAACAATAGTTCGACAGAATCAACGTTTTGTAATTCCTAACACAGCGATTAGAAATTTATTTTCCATTTACCATTACGATACTACTTCATCAAATCTCCGTTTCTCTTAAATTGTTAGTTGTTTCTCCTGAACCCTTGTTCATAAATGAATGTCTTGAATATCCGAAACTGGCTATACCATCGAAGTAAAAATACGTCCATTTAATTTCTAGTTGTTTTTGCCTTCGTAAGGATTGACGAGGAAGTATGAGCCAGTCATTTTGTGGCGTGCAAAGCGCGTGTTCCGCGCGGTTAAAAGAGCCCGCGCGAACCAACGGCGCCGCCCGCGAGCGCGACCGCGTCCCGGGCTGCGCGCCGCCGCCCGCCGGAGCTCAAGGTGCCCGCCAAGGGAGGCTACGCGCTACTCCAAGCGCTTGGAGCTTTTCCCACACTTTCTCGTCCGTAAGGTTGGCGGCATTGATTCAGGCTGGGCGGTATGTTGGCACCGTACTTTCTATATTGCTTTCTTGCACATAGTAAAAACAGAGTACGTCGATGCCGTGCAGAATCAGCATATATAAAATATATACCTCAATTCCATTGCGCCGGGCGGGCCGGCGGCGGCGTCCGCGCAGGGCCCGGGTAATGGGAGGCCGGCCCCAGCACTAAAGGCAAAGCCCTGTGGATTTCATAAGGTTTATAAAGAGAACGGATGTGCCACAAATTTGTAACATTTTCTATTTTAGCCGTTGCTCATTAACTTTCTTTTCTTGTCTCCTGCCTCCGTGCACCCCACGCTCGTGCGTGGTCTTCGCTCCGTCCGCCGTCTCCCAACCGCCCTCGCCGCCGCCGCCGCCGCCGCCGCCTCCACCTCCCCCGCCCCGCCCCGCGTGCGCTTCGCCACGCCGCCTGCCCCGCCCTCTCAACCCCGCCCCATCGTCCCGCCTCCCCGCCACAGCGCCTTCCCCGTTCTGCCGCCGCCACGCCCCTCTTCGCGCCGCGCCCGCACCCCTGCACGTTATCCGTCATTATTGTTCTTTACCTCTATCTCCCAGCCGCGCAGGCGCCCCGCGCGCCGCGCGAACTTTTTTCACTCCGTCCTTTTCTGCTTTCATTTCCATATCATTTTTCATGTCAGGCTTCTTGTTTCTTATTTTATGAACATTATTCTACATTTCACTGGAACTAAGCGCTATTTCCTCTGTACAAAGTGTTCCCTTCTTCTTCCTCCGCCTCCAATACTTTTTCAACACATTTTTCTTTATGACTGATTTATTTTTTATTATTTTTCTTTACGCAGTAATTTTGTTTATAAGTTGTTTTTTTTTAATTTTACTACGATTGCTAATTTTACTACGATAACTTGATTGCCTAAATTGTTATTTTTCTTGCATTTATCTTAGAGCCTACTAATTGCGCTTTTTAATCGAGTCTGAGCAAAATAATGTTGTTTTTTTGTAAGAAGCGTCGAGTGAGTCGATTTGTGCAGGGAGCGCGAAGCGACGGTGAGGGTGGCGGAAGTGGCGCTAGAAGCAGCTAGCAACTTCGCGCGCTTGCCACGGGGGTCGCTGCCGCCGCGGTTCCCGCGACGCTTCGCGACGTCCGCGCCGCCGCCCCGCCCCTCTCCTCTCGCCCCTCCAGACCTCTTCGCATCGGACTGGGCCGCTCATAGTAGCGCCTGATGCTCCTCACCCCCAATTGATCGCCCCGAAAAGCAGTCTTCTTCGCTTCTGAGAAGGCGGTCGGGAAATGTTTTCTTCTTGTCTCCCAGTCTTATCATTACGTGATGGAAGTGGCCAACTCAAGAAATTGGCACATTTTTAGAAGCACAAATAGAAATGAATTTGGGTCTCATTAACTGAATTATTAATTCAAGGAGATCTAAGAATGATTAACTCATTTCTTCAGCATTGCAAGGCAAAAGAAAATACATACTTGCAATTTGACGTTCTTTGGGATATTAGTCACGTACGTAATCAGGAAAATCTCGATGTTGAATACATTCTTAAAAAGGAAGAATTGTTAAAAATCATACTACAAATTCTGTCGACATTAGAGAAAATGGTTGCAATTATCAGAATAATAGATATTGAAACATTCTTGCGCATTAAAATGACAGTACTTTTTCCAAGAATTTAGCAATAAACATTAATAAATAAAATTGATGTAGTGCTTTTTTTCTTCGGGTTGAAGTATAGACATTAATTCGTCTCAGAAATGCTCATCAAAGCATAATGGAGTTTGTTGTTCAGGACGTCTTTTGCGTTTAGGTTGCTGTACCTTTATTTGCGTACCCCCATGCCCATTTACTTCTCCAATAATGAAAGAACTTCTCTTATTTTCAGTGTTATTTATATTTTCCTTTCTCTTCTTTGTACTCGTCTTCATCCTTGTCACATTTAATTGGATTTTTATGGTAATGAAATTCTACTTAACTGCACTCCACCTCTTCACTGACAGAACAGGAAAAGCAGTTTGAGTAGACATCAGGGAAATAAATTACTACGTACCCGTATTTTAAAAAAATATTAATACTCCTTACAAAAGGGACTTTCTTATCGGTTTTACAACTGAATTATTATACCTCCTATGAGAAAGTAGAACGTATCACAAAGTCGAAGAAAAATATCCGAATTCTTAAATAAGTAAATGTAGAGTGAAATATATTTTAAAACTTCATTTAAAAGCAAAAGATTTCAAATTATGAATCTGTAACCCTTTCCAAGAAACTCTAATTTGTTTTTTTACTTTTCAATTAAATCATTACTAACATTTTTCGTCATGTATTTCTGTTTTCTTCATGAGTCTTGGCCGCTTAAAAATGAAACAGGAGAACACTGTATTGCAGACAAGATAAGAATATAATATTGTTCTCGCGGAATTTTATTAATTCCTACATTTTTTCGGATACATTTCTTATAAAATTGATTCCATACTTCCTCTATTGTACAAATAGAAATCATGAAGGTTCGATTGCAAAATAAAATGTATCAATATTTTTTTAAATAAAAATCATATCATTATAATTCTACAATTAGAATAATTTACTGCCAAAAAGTCAATTCCTATGCTAATTTTATATTTTAGTTATTTAAGTATTTCCTTTTTACAGATATTGTTAATATTTAAAATACAATTTTGTCTAAACCGTTATATATTGAACAACGGTACTCTCTAATTCAATATGTTTTGTGATCCAAGGTATCCTTTTTCCTTTTGCCGAAAAGGCAAATTGATATTCCCAATGTTTTTGTATTTTTATGCAAACTTGTCCAGAAGAATAGACAATAGTTAAAGATAATTTTGCAGTTTTTTATTAATCTAATATGTGCTATACGATAAATATTAAAATTCAAGAGAGGTGTGAATTTACAAAAAATTGTTTTAACGAACAGTCAGTAGTAATATTATTATTATTATTATTATTAGTAGTAGTAGTAGTAGTAGTAGTAGTAGTAATAGCAGTAGTAATTATTTCTGATAATATTACTTTGGCATGAATTAGTAGTTATATTAAGCGAGAGAATGGAAACGTTCCAAATAAGTTTTTGATACAATCATTAGCAATGCCGCCGTAGTTTTCTTTACACAATAAGAAAAAACACAATTACAAGTGTACAGGTAGAATTGATAAAGTAATGTTTAAAGGTAAACATTGACCTTTAAATATTGGGTCGAGAGAAATTGAAAAAAATTATAATGCATATTAACATTTTTGGAAATTAAATGAATTTTCCGTATATAATGTATTAAATTTTGCGAGGTGAAATAAAATATGTGCAGACGGTATTGTGAGGAGCGATATTAAAAAGTATATCAAAAATAACAAATAAAGTTTTATTTCAAATAAATAACAAGTAATAATGTATAAGATGCCAGTATTTCAAATATTATCATATTTACTTTCTATTTCATTCTTTAAAAGAGTCTGGTTTGAGTTCAGACTTCTTCTCTGCATTATAAATATTCCATTCACTGTTCTGTTGCAACCTCCAGTTGGCTTAGGGTTGTCATGTCGACTGGCATTCATGCGTGTCAACCAGGCGTACTTAATTTGCTATCGCACCTCTTTTCATTCATGCACGTTGGTTTAGTTAAATCAATCAAAACGTTTATATAGGTCAACAACGTTGAACCTGTTGATACTCTTTATCTTCGAACGTGAGCTTCAATTTAATTCTGCTGGGTATTTTTCTAAAACACAGAAATTACATCAATGGAAAATATCTCCGTGAACAAAATTACAGAAGCAAAATTACAGAGACAAAATTACAGATTTTTTCTAAGTTGGATAGTTTCTATTCAAACAGAAACGATAGACTCCATTTGTATCTCTATATTATAATTAAATACTTCACATTAATGCATTTTATTTAATATATTCTCAAATTTTCAAAACAGACACTTTTTGAACACAACAAAACAGACACAACGCTGAACATCTTTGAAACACAAACAAACCGTCTTGCCATCGTAATATTTCATCAAAATCCAATGTTCGACTGGTGTACCATATAGCTGTAATTAAAGTACATTTACACACTTAAAAGTGATTGTTGAATTGCGTGAGTTATGACTGAAAAAATGTGAAAATTAGAATTTCTCGCATACGAATATTCTTTTATTTTTATAACCTATTTTTCTCATTAAATTACTCATACTGTAAGAAAAGGATATACAATGATAATAAAGTGAAAAATATAAGTTTTTTGTACATTTTCCGTGCATGGTCGTGAGGAAATGCTTATACTTTTCGTTGCTTGCTTTGAAAAGAGGAATTAATTTCCGCCAGTACATTGCTCTGATGTTTAAATGAAAAATATGGAGAAATGGAGTAGACTGTCGATTCGCGTAGATATTTTGTTTATAAGTAACTGTACTCTACAAAATTTAAGTTACGAATTTTGCGGTTTATTTTTTGAGTGGCTAGTTTTCTATGTGGTACGTGCTCCTCGCATCAAACTGACTCCTTTTTAACAAAAGTACACAAGCGAACAATTGTATTTAGTGTCAATATTTAATAATATCCCTCAAAAAGTGATATTAGAAATCGTAATATTTAAGTTATAGTTGCCTCATGACAAAAGCTTGAAAATTTAATTTTATTCTATAAAACATTATATTAACGAAATAGATGTTTCGATTCCTGAAAACAGTTACGTAAAGTAGCTTCAAAGTACCCATGACCATAGATCATCTTCAAGTTATTGTTATTCTCTTTTTATATTATAATTATGATTCTATCCTTCATGCTATGTAAAAACCTCAGATGGAAGTACATTGAAATAAAATGTGTGACCTACAAAGAGTGCACCTACAAACGTATTGTTTTAGTGTTTATTTGAACCATTTTTGTATGGTACGTACAATAATTGAGTAATAAATGTGTTATTATAAATAATAATATTATTACATTATTGTTATAATTATAATAGTAATAATAATAATAATAATAATAATCATCATCATCATCATCATCATCCTCAATCACCATTTTCTTGTTAGTATTCAAACATTTTTGTCTTTTGCTACCATTCACCATTTTTCAGCAAATAATTTATTTTATACCGTTTTCTGTAGCCTCAAAAAATGTAAGGATATGCTGTGAAAAGTGCCAATAAGAGAGCAGGAGCCATAATATTTATTAAATACAAGTATGTAGTACAACCTGGTTAGTTGTAGTCAGGAAAAGAAAAAAACTTTGCCTCTGGACCTCGACTTTCAATAACCTAGGAGTGGGGGATTACGGCTAGAGGAGTATCTTCTGAGTTATTTTCGTTGCACTGCGGGGAATAAAAGAGTATGAGGGAAATTACCACTGAGAAATTTGTTTCAGCTCATCTATTGTATTTTGTCGAACCTGATATCGCGTCTGTGAGTCCCTTTTGGCTAAGTCGCAGTACATGATGCAACGGGTATTCCAGAACAGAATAAAACAAGCGTGATTACAAAGAAAATACAGATGATTGTTCTAGCAATGCGTGATGCTCGATGTAGAATCAGTTGTAGAGGTAATGGTGTCTGGAGAAGGAACTGTAAATATTATTACTAAAAAATGTGAACAAAGCAATCACAAAATATTATTTTAATGACTATGAAGATGACTAAATGAAGATGTGTAATTATTTAATTCGCGGTGTTTGTTTATTTTACTAAACTTCTGAAATGATCAAATAAATCACCATGAAGAAACTATGAATATCTAGTATAGTGAACCGAAAAATGTTGGTCCCCAGATGTTCACTACGACAGGAGTTAAATTTATTGACTTAAATTTACAGTATATGAATCAATCAGTAATAGCCTAACAAACGAAAGTAAAGGGAGATGGGCTTATGTAAGTACGCACGTATAGTTGGCGTGTCTATAAGCATTTGATAATAAATCGGAATAAATGCGGTTGTCTTCTATTATTTTTGTCGTTACCTCACATAAAATGGGCTGTGCAAAATTAATAAAATAAGGAATACCATATGTTGGAAACTTGTTATTAAATTTATGTATTGCTAAACTTAACAAAAGTGACTTAACGTTTTCCTTTGCAAAATAACAATTTATTCCCGCCAGTAATAAAAATGGAACTTTAAACACGAAAGCTATACGTATATATACTACGTATTTCCATAGTAAGCACTCTTCACCAATAATTTCGTTAACATAAAAAGGTACGTACTTACGTGATGGCACATACATTTTCTTGAATTTCTAGAGTTGCCCTCAATACTCAGTTTATATGTATTCCAAACTATAAAGTGTATGATTTATAAACTACGATTTACCAAATAGTAAATCGTAGTTTATACTCGTAAATCATACACTTTCGACATTCGAATGCAGAAGTAAAATCTCTGAAACGTCTCTCCCATTTTAATCATTTCTCAATTTACAGACGTTTTGAAAACATTTTTAACGTGTTTTAATTTTTCAGACAACAATTTTGATTCTACTGCTTGTTCTCTTTTTTTAAAGTATCAAAACTTTCTCATAATCTTTACAGGATAATGAAACTCTACATAAATACCATATTAAATAAATAATTACCAATACATTTTTGTGGTTTTAAAGTGGTGTCTCAAAAATATATAATAGGCAGGTACAAAAAATTGTTCAGTTAGTTTTATTCATTCAATGTAATTGTTTTCGTTCCGTTTATGCTCACTTTATTTCATTAATCACCGCCATATGACACCTGTAGGGGATGGTATCACACAATGCATATTTTCTATTTGTGCACTTGTCTTGCTCTGTCTCGATACGCACGATGTCATTCGGGAATTATTATTCATATAGTATTAATTCTTTTTTTTATGACTTTCAGGTTTCAAGACGACTCAAGAAATAGATCAGTCATTTTCTGCAAATTTAGAAAGGTAAAAAGTTATTATATTCACTATATTATATTCACTATATTATATTCACTATCGACGAATACTGTTATTTTTTTGAAAATAATTGAACATATGGGAAGACCTGTCCCACAACAAGCAGGCTGAAGATGCAATTGAACTTGCACATTTTTTAGAAAAATCTTTGGACTTCCAAAATAGTCTTTGAGGTCCGTTTCTATTTTTCCAAATAGCAAAGCGCTTTGCATGAAATTTATATAATTTAACAATTTTGCTCTTGGATTAATATTTTTTTTCATTTCATCCAAATGTCTTCAAAGTGTCTTGTTGATTGACTGATTAGTGATTCCGGGAACGTCAACGGGAAAGATCATTAGTCACATAAGTGTAGTGCATTTTTATCACGGGACGTGGCGGTTATTTTCCTCCTCTCGTTGGAGAGATTCGGCGCCGACCTATATCGTCTTTGGGGATTTTCCCCAACCACTAGCAGCGTGACACCGCCCCAGACGGGACAATCTCTACGCTCCCGACTGGCCTCCAGACAAGTGAGTTAATATAGTTCAAGTAAGTATAAGTAATGGGTGAGATTGCACAAGGAAGAGGGAGGAAACATCGCGCGAAGTCCTTGGCTTATTTTTTTAGGGTACTGCTTAGGCATTCGCCTGGTGTAGTTCGGTGAAACTACGGAAAACTACCGATCAGAACAGGCGGCAAGAATTTTTCTCTAGACAGCGAATTAATTCGACGTAGCTATCGAGATTGTGTCGAAAATCCTGCCACCGTGGAACTCGAAGCCTGGAACCTCCCGGTCAGAGGCACCGCAGTAACATCCCTCAGCAACATCAGCAGTCCGAAATGTTTGGCATTTGCTGCGGCGTACACCCATGGTAAACATAGAACTTTTGCCAGCACCGTTACGAATACCATATTTACACTTCATTTGACATGGCGAAAATACTTAAGTGGTTCCGTTTCTGTAAACATATTTGGTTAAATGTTACGAAAAGTACGTATTAAAAAAGTGGAAGATAGTATGTTGTAGTCAGTTGTCTATTTACGATATATGATAGAGTGACAGAAAAAAGAGATGTACATTTGTAAAGGGTTTCAAAAACTTCACACACTAAGATTTATCTAAATGTAAAATAAAGGTAATAGTGAAATAAATATATTTCTAAGTTTCACTCTGAATTGACATCCCATTCAAGTCATGACGAGACCACCTCTGGTATCGTGCCTCTAAGCAACTTCACTCACAGGACAGTAATATTGAGAAATTTTTATCCACCTGAAATTATCCAAAATATTTAATATTATTTAAAGTGTTTAACAGTATTTAAGTATTAAGTATTTAACATAATGTGAATAATTTACGTAATATACGAAACAAAAGGGCACAATGTAAGAGACCACCATACACTTCACCCCCTACTTCACTCTGGTCAGCAGGGTCAACAAAATACAGGAAAATTCATTGTACGATGCTGCAAATACTCAAATTTATTTTGTTACGCAAAAAAATAAAATAGATGTGCAGAACTAAAACGCTCATTTTATAATTTTATTTACAAGCTCACCTATCGCAATAATAGGAAGACTCAATCGGATTGGTCTTAATAACTTATTAATTTTAACGACGATTGTTCTCTCGACAATTAATGAGGCAACAAACGGTTTAGTGTCATTTACGCATGTACAGTTCTTGCAAGGAGTTTTGACATGCGGATTTTTCTCTTACTGTGAAATGCTATAGTGTTATAATGATTATTACTGTACTCGCGATGTTTTATTAACACTACAAGTAGTGAATACACTCAGAACAGATAATGGTGGTTTTGATTTTGTGTCCGAAAATATAGTGTGTCCTTTATTACCAAAGCACTTCATTCGAGAAGTACTTTTGCAATGTTAAACGCAAAAGTGGCATCTAGATTACCGTATTTTTTGTCCTTTTCAGCATTAGAAGTTCTCGGTACTGCTGCACATTATTACTTTTTGTCAGAAGCTGTTAGCTTTCTTTTCTTCAATAAATTCACTCAAAATCTGAATTTCTCGTGTTGGAAATAACAACTGCGTATCATCTGAGTGGGTGTGAATTTTTACTACTTATGGAATAAGGATATATTTATGAATTATATGTTTTAATTCTTAAGTATATATCTTGTTCTAAAGTATGTCTTTTAGAATTTAATGTATTTTATTTCTAAAGGATATATTTGAGAGTCAACATCTGTTCTGGAACACATTAATACGAATTCAACATCATATTTTAAAATCATTGAGATTTTTGTTCAATTAATTTTGTGTGCATAATAGTACGAATATTACCAAACGTAGTGAGGTGTACGTACGTATTGACGAGATTTCACAATCAAAAATAATTACAGGTATGTCAAATCAATCGAACATTATTATTGAAGAACTGCAGTTTATTTCCGTAAACTGCAAACAACAAAAAAAATATTGAACAAATGCGCCCAAATATTTACGTAAACACGTGGTATCCGAAGATGTCAAAAGGTTCACAAAACCGCCAATTATTTGCAAAGTACCTATATAATCGAAGATTCAGCTCCAAGTTATCGGTTTCCACTCACAGACAGTATAAACCCCACACAAAATGATAGTGTGTACATTATATAAAAAGTAATCTACATGGGCAAGTATACCGTGTGAATAATGTTGTCTATAAAAATTCAAAAAAAATATAATGATTGGAATTCGTTCCAATTAGTCGTTCTATTCTATCCAATTTTTTAAAACCTGTAATTAATTTAGATACTGAATATTTCAAGACCACAAAATGCCCATTATTAAAGGTGAGCAAAATCCACCGGATTTGAAATTTTTCCCCTATCTATTTTTTATAACTTTCCTAAACGGAAGGAGATGTGAAATAAGGGTATCTAAAACAATGATGTAATGTGCAGAAAAATTCTGACTGAAGAAACTGTTTATTTTTGGTCATGAAATGTTGGAAAACAATCTCTCTACCACATGCATGGCACAACGCTATAATACCTCCAAATAAAAAAAAACAATTAGAAGAAATTATGAAAATTATAGGTTGATATTGAGAGAAGTCTTGATGTTTTGAACAATGAATGGAATTCATGAATTTGGAACTAAAATTTGCTCATATGGCATGGGTGATTTTCTGTAGGTAGAGAAACTTTTTCTCTTGGACCTTTCAGAAGTGAAAATGATATTAATGGTTTCAAATGATATATTTATAAGGGTAGTAATTAATATAATGTTTGTATAAAATATAACATTTTTGCCTTCATGTATCATAGAAACGTTTGGTTGAATTTGCAATGTTCACTTGACGCGTACAAACGATGAAACGATTACCTGTTTTGTCCTTTGACTCAACTGCTCGCTACGAACCTCGGCCGACCAGCGGTTATTTCGCGGTTTCATTTTTTCACATCAATTATATTCCTTCAATATGGAAGTTAAACTTTGTCTCTCAGAATAATTTATCCCTCATTATTGGATATTTAAATAATTTTATGAACCTGTCTTTCAAAATCTGAGTCGTTGTTATGTAATTTTCATTTCTGCCGTGAACATTGCCATCTGAAACAGCAACATTATTTTATTGTCAAATATCGCCGATCTGCCGATCGCCAAATAAGTAAAACCTTCAATTATACAGGAAAAATATTCTCTTAATACATTATCCGTTTCAATTTATATACCGATATCCATTTTTTACACTTTCAATTTAATATTTCTTTTATTTATTTGTTTATTTTTGTTAAACTGTGTATGTTGTGCAGTGGGGCGAAGAGGTATCTCTGCACAGTTTCTTTAACTCTAGAATTTTTGCTGTAACTCATAAGCATATTAAATTGAAATGGAAGTAGAAATGAGCGTTTTTGGCAAGAATTGATAAGACAATATTTACTCCCATGTGATAAAAACGATTTCCCAAGACAAATATGCTACAGATTTTTTCTATTATCCCTTAATATATTCCTTCGTGACGGAATAAACTTGGTGCCGCGAAAATGCAGAGAACAATTATTCAAATAACTATATTCTCAACTGAGCTAAGAAAACACTTATATTGATATCCAGAAACAAAACAAGGTGTCACCTCAGATTTGCTTAATGAATCATGGAAACTGGATGAAGATCCTGGAGATTGACCCAGAAACTGAGGTACAATACTTGTAAAAGGCACATTTAGTCATTTAGAATTACATTATTTGAATGGTTATCGTACATAAAATAGAGTTGTTAAAATCAATATTGTCTCAATACGTATATCCATCCCAGAGAAAAATATTTAGAGATTACAAATTGTAAAACATTCTTGGGAAATATTAAAAACAAAACAAAAACAACATATCTTCTTGTGACTCTTAGGACTGCGAAGTACCATATGTTCTTTCAAAACATCAACGAGAAAACAGAAACTTTCTTATGATTTAGATATAAATTTGACTTAATTTGTAAACTTCACCGGACAACAGACGTCTTACTCACGTTACTCAAGGGTCTCAATAATTTTTACGATACATAATTCATTATAGCAACTATAAAAGAACAGATAGTTATCATTGACCCAAAAGGGTGAATTGGTCCACAATTACTTATGGGTGATGTGGCCTTGTGCTCGAGTGAATGACCAAGTACCTACCAATTTCGGTCTTCTCAACTATTAAGGTCTTTAGTCCGAAAAGTCTAGTGCAAGATATATAATAGAAACGTAGGAATTCGAAATGCCTTCTCGAGGTAAGTTTTCCCGGCGACACCTTGCTCTACAGGCAAGGTCTAAGATTGACAAGGTCTAAGATTCCGATATGTTCCGATGCGTAGTGCATGGGAGTGAAAATGTGCAAGAAAAGAGGAAGCGACTAGGTAAGATCACGTGCGGTCTATAATCCGTTTGCTAGTTACTACTCATGTTTTCGCCTGGAATTGGTCGAATTGATTGATTCCGAACACGTCAACAAGTGCCGTTTTGTGCGTGGAGGTGGCGGTGTTCCTCCGAAATTGAATGCGAGATCAGACGCCGACCTACACGTGGGCTTGTATGGATTTCCCTCACAAGGTGTCTCCTCCAAGCGGACCTTTGCTCTATCCACGACAAGCTGTAAGCTCTCGACTGGTCTCCTGGTATGTGTGATGGTGCACGTAAGTGTTTATGTGTGTGTGAGTGTGTAAGGGGAGAGGATAGAACAAGGAAGAAGGCAAAAAATATCTTGGGTCTGTGGCCAATCAATAAATTTTCTCATTTGAAGACTTAGTTTTAAAGAACAGATTTCATAAAAATTCACTATTAATAATGGAGTTATGGGAAGACGTGAAAAAAATTTAAGTTTTTCAGTTTTCGTAAATCAGAATTCGGCGAAAATTTAAACAATCCAATTTTTAAGCGTAATTTTGTCTGATAAAGAAATCAAGCATTTTGTGTTTGTTTGGGATTTTTTTTGAGTTCTTATGTAAAGTACTCTCAATATAAAATATCTATTTGAAATTCGAGGACTCGTGACATCAACCACATCGATTTATGAATATCAATTTTAGTGAAAATACTCCCTACACCAGTCTTTCGAAAGATTTTGACGTTATTGACCATAACATCTTGCTATAAAATTTACCTTCTTATGAAATTCGTGGTATCGCCTTAGATTGAATAACCTTAAACATCGATTTCTAAGAGTAGACATACCGTACTGGATCAAAAGGACATTATTTACATTTCTTTCCAATATTTTACCAATTGAATATGGGGACCCGCAAGTCTCGATCTTAGGTCCTATTCTGTTTCTGTTATACGAAAACGATATGCCGTCGTCTGTTAAAAATGGAAGAACGGTTCTATTTGCCGATAACACGAATGATCTTTGCAAAAAAGAAACAATAAATATTACAATTTTAGAATATTCAATGGATTTTTGCATTTCAAATCAGCAATCGCATGCTCCATTGAAAATGAACCATATACAATTAGCTGATGTTCAGGTAACAAAATGTCTAGATCTCTCAATTCAGTCAAACCTCAAACGGAATGTACGTATAACAAAATGAAACACTAAATTAAGTTCATTATGCTACGGATTGAGAATTCTTTCAAATTCTGTCAGCATTCATGCATCTGTGGACACTCATCATGTAGTACTAAGACCTTTACATAGCAAAAGAAAATTATTCGAATAATGAAAAAAATTTCATACGTGTGAACACTTCATTGAGTTTGGAATCTTACCACTGCTTTGCCTATATATTTCCTAATCTGTAATATTTGAAAAAAGTGCCTTACTTAACGGTGGGAACATATTTTCATGCAATACTGATATTTATAATTACAACACAGGTCGTAAAAATCACGTTCATCAAGTGTCAGTATTAACAGCTCACTAACAGAAATCCACATACATGTACGTTACTTTACAACGCATTGCCAGATGACATTACACAATTGATGTCGGTTCACAAATTTTAATTAAAAATCTTTTATGCTGCGTAACTGTTTCTCTACTATTAGAGACTATACTGATTATCAAAAAAGATAAATAATGTTTATTTAAAGAAAACGGTGATATATATTGAATTAGTTTACATTTGTACTGTGTAATTTGTTTTAAACACTTAATATTTTTGTAACAAATAGTGTTCTTCAGCTTCCGTCAATGACCCCCAGGTTTTTGTCCAGTTTTCCGGATTCATTGAGCAAATGCTGAGATGGACCCTTATTTTGCTTCTGGATGTAAATGTACTTCACTATGCGCATGTTTTGTTGAACTCTCTTTTTGCTCGTAATGATAGGAGTAGAGGTAAGTGCGAGTTACTATTTTGTCAGCAATACAGAAAAATCATACTTGCAATTCGTTTACGAATGAAAATAAGTTTTCTATATCTCGGAAACGAAAATGTCTATTTTTGTCAAATATTGCTAATCTCGCGATTTTTTAAAATATATTTTTATTTACTTATTTTAAAATTTTACTCATCTTTGAACTATTTAAAATTAAAATGGAGGAAAGGATTCTGGAACTCAAGAAAACGTGCGCAAATAATCCCCCCCATACGTCACATACCTTTTTTACTGTTTTTATGACAGAATAAATCTGAAATAAATCTGACACGATAGTTCACCTGGAAAGTTAGTTATAGGTCTACAATAAGTGAGTTGGAAATGAATTTAATTATTTTTTCTATATCGTTGAATTGAATTGAATTAATGCCTTATTTTACGAGGCGAGACTCAGGCCATTAGGCCTGCTCTTCCGTCTGACGACTTCCGTCTATCGTTGGATATATTGTATTAATATTACTAGCAATAAGATAATTTTCTTCCAATCTGCTTTTTGTAATATTTCGTGTATTTCGTTAGAAGTTCAACTTCAGAGACTGGGAGACTAAATTAAGCGTCAGGTTTCTCTATTTAAATTGGTTACACACTTTTCTCATTTCTCTACCAAAAAAAATATAATGAAGGTCTATTTTATAACCAAATTACATAGATTGTAATTTGATAGTATGATGGGTTTTATAATATACTATTCGATAGTAGATTGATAGTTATGTTTTATTAATTTAATTGAATATTTCACGGCTTGTAAATAAAAATAGGTCCATATTAAACAACTTTCCACCTGAAGTTAGGGAGCTTCAAAATAATATGATTACTACTTGGCACAAAGCATACTCAGTGCGGAAATGAAGCCTTTTTCCCTAGTTTACTTTAGAAGTTAAATTTTTAAAAAACAAACTTCGAGTAAAATTTGACGGTTAAATGTTCACTGCAGTTTGGTCACCACGATGTAGCATCTATGTAATTTTCAGATGATTTTCAGGTCCCCTAACAGAGATATTGCAGTTGAAAATTTGGAAAAAAAACAAAATTCCAAAATTTTAAGAGAATGTAATTTTCATGTGGTTTGTTGTTTGCCAATGATATTTTACAAAAAGTAAGTATACTGTTATAAGTAAAATTGCAGAAGAAATGAAGGCTGTGAATCTATTCCTTCTTTGAAAAATTATTATCTGAAAATAGAATTTTTCATAGCATTATTCGTGCAATTATTCATTTATGGAACGCAAAATCGTTCATTCGCGATCCATAAATTTGATTGAAAATGTTTACCACAATTACGTAGAAGGCGTGGAAATTAAAATTCGATTTGTAGGCCAGAGTATACTGAATCCATTTCTTTTAAATCTAGAATGTCAGAGAAATTCAGAGCTGTGTAATTTAGAAAATAGTAAATGTCTACAAACAGAAAAAAATGACGCACGGCGGAAAAGAAAATGACAGCCATTTGTAAACCAGGTACAATAAAAAATTAAAAATGTTTTGGAAGAGCCAAAACAAAGAAATTTTGCTACAAAATATGATTATTTTTCCATATGGTCGTGCAACTACTTTATTAAATTTTGGAGTATTAAAAATGGATTGACCCTTTAAGTAAATGCAATTTATTTTAAAAAATATCAAAAGCGGCTGCAATTTGTGTCCTCGGAAATAGCAGAAAAAGGGCATAAGACACGTGTTCGGCGAACACACTCTCTTTCAAAAAATAGAAAAACTTTTCAATATAATGCGAGAAAGTGTGTTGTGTTGTAGGACAACTAGTTTCCGTATATATCTAATGTCATTCTTTATACGATAAAAATGTTTAAAGCGATCTTAATTATTAGTGTGTTAAATTAGTATCAAATTCTAAGACAAAATATGAAGTTGCAAACGTGTTCCCTTTATGATTCCATTATGGCAAGGTAATCAACCTTTCCCTTAATTCACACGTAAGAATTTCAACTACTGTTAATTCCTAGCATTCACGCAAATATCTAAGCATTTTATACTCTCATGTTGTTCAAATACTTCACAAAAACTAGTATACCGTGCATTTCTGCTTTTAGTTAATAACATTTTTCAGGCAATGCGTTCTAAATTATTTTCGCCTACTTTCACTTATTTTGTAAATGAACAGTTTTTTATAACATCAGATAATTTACTTTTTCTTACCTACTTGGATACATTTTGTATGGAGCACAACTATTTCATTAATACCGTCTTTGGAACAGTCTTTTTTTTCGAATATTTCAAATCCATGTACAAACAGTTCACTAAATATGAGAAAACAGTTATATTCGTGGAGGCGTGTACATATCCCGCAATTAGGCGCGCAAATAGACGCGCGTACTGACGCCGCGTTCCAATTATACGTTCACAAATTGGAAGACGAGTTTTGCTGTATCTCAATTAAAACTTATCTTGCAAAGTATTGTAGGCATGCTGAAGTGGTGTTGACATTATTCTAAATGTAAGTAATGGAAATCATCTTTGACAACTTAATTTTTTTAAGAGAGCCGGCTTTCGACTTGGCATCTTCATCTGTAAGACGCTTTGACATCTTCATCAGTCTACCAATTTGTGACGAATGTCTGGAGATGTCTTCCATTATTTCATTCAACCAGTGGCGGCTCGTGCCTATTCGCACGTTTGCATGTGCACACTCAAATTAATTCGGTGCATTTTCTCTTAAATATCTCTAAACAAGAGGGGAATACAAATCCTGTCAGAGCGTTTCCGAAACATGGAATTTCAAAAGACGATAGCAGCGATTAAGAGTCCTCCGACTGTGCCCTTCGTGCCGCCTCACACTTGGAAATTGCGAACGAGTACAGCGCGTCGTAGGCTGCCGCAAGGCTAGTGGGGAAAGAGGGAACAACACTGGCTTTATGGACGAAAGGAGCATTCGTCTAAGTGTGCGATCGCCACTGATTCTGCGTAGTGGCGATCTGAGCGAGTGTCTTGACAGGTATTGAAGATATAACACTCAGCTAGCACAAGATTGTAGAAGTACGTGTAACATTGGACGAAGGAAGTGTGAGATACCTCTCCACTGAAAACAGCTCTCATCCCTTCCAATAAAACAGTTCTTCGCTAGCGCGCGAATCGTGAACCCATTACTTTGCAGTGATGCATTCATAAGAATTGTATTAATTTAATATTATAACCACATTCTCTTATATTTTAAGATGAGTTGCAATTACAAATACATTTCTTATTAATGAAAACCCAAATAAATTTTGTAAACGTACATAGTTTGTTACTTTTTTTAATGCGTTTTGAAAAACCGAAGTTGGAGTGTTAATTTTCTGTGAAGCGTGATGAAAAATTTGCTGAAAAGAAACAGAGTTGAATAGACTTCCTCACAGTGCAGATGGCAAATTATTTAGATTGTTTTGAGTATTCAGTAATTTGTACTTTCAGCTCACGAAAATACTCTACAGTGTAGAGAAATTTGCGCGGTCAGACGAAAGATCAGACCTCATGGCCCGAGTGTCGGCACGTAAAATAAGGCAACAATTCAATTCAGTTTAAAGTGCAAGTAAAAACGTTTTGAATCAAAATGTACAATTGAACTCCTAACACCCTGGAAAAACTGTCCTGAAATGTGCTGAGCAAATACGTAGTAATACGACTCTAGTAGTAAATATTTCGTAGAAGTCTTTGCCCAGCGAAGTCGAAGCAGATGTTTGTAAAAACAAATGCGGGCAAACCTTTACTGCTGACGAAAGATGCCGTTCACCATGCTATCAGAGTTCATAAGATGGTCTGTGTTCAATTATTTATGTTAATGAGTATATATGTATGCATGTGATGTATCCTTTCGTATATGGGTGTGTATGTCTGTGTGTGTTTGAGAGAGATAGGGAGGAGGAAGGGAGAGAGAATGGAGAACTTGCTCACCCTAATGGCATGACCACGAGCCGCCACTGCCACAGCATATATTCATATCTTTCACGTAAAAACAAATATGTTTTGTACATAACTTTCCAGGTAAGAATGAAAACTCTAGTGGAACTAAGCAAAAACGTCACCTGACCTACTATGAACATAATAAAGTACACTCTTATACCGGTTTATCTCATTTGAATCTTCGTCAAAATTCAGTGAAATTTACGCTTTGACGTGCAAAAAATAATCAGGAAGCGAAAGTGTCAGCAATGCAAAGAGCAGGTGGTGAGCGGAAGTCCGCGAAGATGAGTAAGTCGGCAACTAAGGGTACTATGAGCGTTTCTGCGCGTATTTACTCGGTAAATATCTGACTTTTATGAGAAATTAGAGAGTTTCCACGGCACGAAATACCCGTTACGCGTTTTAATAAGGGCGCATAGCCTTCAGGGTAAAGAATTACTGTATTGAATCTAATTCAGAATTTTCGTTACCTCAATTTAGAGACTTCTTCCTTCCGAATTATAATTAAAAATAGTCGATTCGGGTAAACATCGAGGCAGCGCAGAGTCAGCTCCACAGTACCCTCCTCCCTCTCTACCTCTTCTCGCAAAAGCGTCGAACGGAGCCGAGTGCAAACCACTTGCAAAGATGATTCCAAAAGAAACAGGATATAACCTGATACATATTTTAAAAAACTGGAAACACAAAACATTTTTAATTTTTAAACATAACCACTCAAGAAAACCGACAAAATAAATGAACACTTACATTTAGATCGTCTTGGTAATTGAATAATGAAAAATTATACAATACTGGTGAAAATAACAAGTTTAATAGATTTACAATTGTCTTTTTATGTTATCTTTGGGTTATCATTCCTCAGTAATCCCCTTCAAAGAATATTTTTGTAGTCTTCTTTTCTCTAAGAATTTTCCTCTTTAGATCAGCATTTTTGGTGTTGTGCGTCATAACCCAAGCGTTTCTTTTATTTTTCCTCCAATAGTTATTTTTTTTACTTTGTGTGTGAAAGTATCATTCAGAAACACAAACAATATCTCACTGAAGTAGTGTTTCTAATTAAAATCTGTCCTGGTTTCCAGTTAACGGCATCATCTAACATTACAATAATTGAGGGATTCTCACCTGGGAAAACGATAGGAAAAGAAATAACGCTGATCATCTAAAACTGCCACTGGTATAATGCAAATGTTTCAAGAATTAACACGTCCGTAGGTGACCTAACGGAGTAAAACGAGAAAAAATGAAGGTTTTTGAAATAACGGTTTACAGTTCCTTTATGAGAAGACTGTATAAAGTTTCCAATGGAACCAGAAAACTTTCATATAAATAACTGAAAAGCATCGTAAAGCACTTTCTGTAAGAGCTTATGGGAAGGCATTAACTGTCTTAATGGGATACTATATTGTCTGATTTTTCAGATTTAATTAAGTGGTAAAGAACAGAAGGAGATACGGAGGAAATAAATAGATGTATGGTCCAGTAACCACATCATGTTTGACTCTGAATGTGAACAACATTGTGTAATTTACTTTTTTTCGATGTACCGCCAAAGCGGAGTGTATTACTTTGATTCTTGAGAAGTGTGTGCTACCACCATAAAGAAAAGTTTACTAAGAACGTGTTTCCTAACAATATTATGGGAATGCACATACTATCAAAATAGCAAAGACTGCTACAAAACAATCAAGATCCAGTTTTCTTGTGCCTTCCAGCGAACGCATATATTTCACATACCGACGGTCCCATTTCGTAACGTAGTACATCAGAACTCAATGTGTGGATCTAGAACGCTTTCAAGTTTGGAAAGATACCAGAATTCAGTGAAACCGGGTTGATTTTCAAATAACTCAGAATCCTGAATTACCACTTTTCATTTTACGGACTCAAGTAGAAAAGAAACACCGTCCGAGGAGCATAAATATCGTAACTTCATATCCCCCAAAACTACAATGTCAGTACTCGAGACAGTCACATACAGATTTCAGTTTTAAGACTAAAGGAAGAATAAATAGTCATGTGACTTACGATTTGTCCTTGAACACGGAAATAAAACCGATTTTTCGTGTTTTGAACAAACTCACTTTCGTGTAATGCATGTGATCATTTTGCATGAATGCTAGAAGTACACGTCTTAACATTTAAGATTGGGGTACAACACATTTCTACGAGAACATAAGAAATTTGCGTACAAAATTCGACGATACCATGCTATGTTCTCTTAATTACGTAGATGACCAAATTGAGAGAGTAAGAAGATGGTGTTTCGTTAATGCTTCTCAAACACCTTAACAATACGTGAATTGGAGACTGGAAATAAATTTTAATAAAATATGTTACTTGGTTTTGGAGTAATAGTCGAATATCTGTATGTAAATGATTAACCAGAAATGAAATCCTTCCAGAATACTACATATGTAAGTTCCCAAAGAACAGAAATTAGTTGTAGTGCACAAGAAATTCTGAGTACAATATCAAATATAGTGCAGCTATAATGTGCTTGATATGGAACAAATCCTGTAGGAAATCGTTTAGAGAACCTTGTGCAAGGCCATCTTAGAGAGTATTTCCACATACGGGACTGATGATAGGGAAATATTCAAAGATAATATGAATAAACTCTTAGCATTGTAAACGGAATATTGACGTCATATCTGTTGAATGACATTGTTGGAAAACATAAAATAATTAGAGGTTCAGTAATGTGTCTCAACATTGTCGATACTATTGAAATTAAAAATCTGAAATGGCATGATGAAACAGAACGGGTGAAGAATGCCTCAAGAGCACTAAAACTGGCAATCTGTTTCACACAGAAGAACAGAAACACGTAAATGTACTTGGAAGGAAGGAATGGAGAAAGCGATGGTCTGAAGAGGATTAACAGCAGATTACTGCAATAAGAGACAGATATTAAAATTGGGATGCGAGCTACGTTTGGGTGTAATACTCGTAGTACAACTACTATTGCTACTGCTACTGTCTTTTTTCTTGCTGATGCTTCTGCGGCTGCTGAAGCAGCATATGACGCTTCTCAGTTAACTGTTGCTTCTGCTACTGGTATTGGTACTATTACTACTGGTGCTGCTATTGCTGCCGCGGCTGGCTGTTGCTGATGACCGCCGCCACCACTACAACTGTTTCTACTACTGGTACTGTAACTGTAATTTATTCGTAATATTTGGGAGTATTTGCCATTTCTCTACTACATTAAAAATGTTCACAACAATAGTTCCAAATTTTATTTTAATCTCTTTTACTAAAATAAAACACAGTGAGATTAATAAATTGCTCGCGTCTGAATCTTAAAACCTTTGAATTTTAGAAACTGGTACATATTAAAAAAATGTTTCGTTGTATTTTTAAAACCACATTACTGATTTTTTTAATTGAAATATATTGTTCCAATGTCTATACGTAATGTTATGTGCTATATTTTAAAAATATGATTAATATTTGCGTATTTTTGAATGAATTCGTGAAACTTAAAAACAAGTGCAATCAAAATATTCATAAACCTGCGCCAAATTGTTTGTTTTGTTGCTCGAGAAGAGTATGTGTAGAAATAATTTATGAAAATCTAATGTAGCTGAGCAATTAAAATTAAATTGGAACATAGTCTAAATCTCTTTACTAATGCAAATTGATATACATATTATCATAAGCAAATGAAACTATATATAAAAGTGATTTTATATTCCCAGTTCTGAATGTGGGTGCCTAATAATGTATGTAACAACAAACAGCTAATGTAGAATTTCTTTCTTCCTTCGAATAACCTCTGCTCACAAAAAACACAAAAGTGAGTGTTATGTAACACATTTTCTAAAGAGGTAAAGATGAACATTCCTGGGAGAGGTTGCTCAAGGCATCAACTGACGTCACTGCAGTGTCTTTGACCGGGAAGTTGTAGTTTCGAGTCCCTACAGCGTCAGAAAAACCGACACAAACTTGTCAGATATGTTCAATTCAGTCGCTGTCTGGAAGAGAATTCTAGTAGCCGGCTTCTCTGATCGGTAGTTTTATGTGGTTACTCCGATCACCACCAGGCAATTACCGGAGCAATATTCTGCCAATTGGGCCACGGAAACGTGTGATCTTTCTTTACTCTTCCTTATCCTACACTTACTCCTTACTTACACACACACGTCCACTACACTAACACATATGCCGGGAGACAAGATGGGAGCTTAAATCTTGTCCCGGCGGGGGTGCTGCCCCGCTGGTGGGTGATACTTGTGTGAGGAAAAGACGCTAGCCGATGGTTGGTCGTCGCTGTATCTCGTCATCCAACGGGGAAATATCGCCACCATTTATGGGGAAAACACTACGCTTACGAAACTATGACCTTCGCCATAAACGGGCCCGGAATTACATTCAATCAACCAAGAGCATTCTGTTAAAAAGGAAATGAGTGATCTTTTGATTTTGTACACCTTTTTCAAGGAAATGTTGTTTAATGCTCCAGTAGTAAATTAGTGACGTACTTTGTCTATCTATTGGTTGCGCTCATCCATGATCTTCAGGTTCTGATGAAAGTACTCACATTGCTAAATTCTTTTCTTCTTCCAAGTTTTCAGGGTATCTATTAAGATTAATGTATAGGAAATGGAGTTCATCATTGTTACGTTCCAAAACGAGACAAGCTCAGGACAAATTGTGTACAAGACTATTATGATGTCTTTCTATTACGGATATAATTTTACATTGCCACCATTAATAACAGCTAAGCCATTATGTTCCGCTCCTAAAAACACAGAGACCAACAAACTTATGCATAGTCCTTGCAATCCTGTAGATCAAATATCACTCTCCATATAACAGCCAATCATTTCGGCTATTCCGTACAATCCCTATTTTCTGATTAACACACGAAACAGTGTGACAATAAAAAATATTTGTAAAATATGAAACAAAATCTTCCTTTTTCAAAAATAAGAATCTTTACTGCTATGGTTGAGTAAACCATTTTCTTGCAATATAGAAGCTAAAACTTCAGATTAAACGTTTGTCATACATTAGGTTATTCAGTTCAACCTGTATCTCTTCTAAAAACACTCCATATTTTGTATTTGACTTCGCCTTTTGGTTGCAATGGTCATTTTCTGATGAAGCAAAAAATTTTAAAATTAAAATTGGTTGATCTTCAAAGTGAACGGAACGTTTATTTGACAACACGATCCCGAAAAACGCCGTTTTATCAATTTTTATTGCCTTAGAGGCAAAAATAATAGTATCATACATGATTCGTTGGTTCTCGTTAGTTTATGGAATTCAAGAAACTAAGCCTTACGTTTCTATGTTTTTCAGCCACACAGCGTCTCCTTGTAGTTGAGGAAAATAATATGTTCAAAAATAATTAAGCTACTAACGAGTGGAATGAAAAATATCGAATTTTATGAGTACTCGAGCACGGAAAACAAAACCAATTTCTACATTAAAATCTGCAGATCAAAGCTATTATGAAATATTAATAAAATCTCGTGAATCAGAAATTTCGAAAAAATATATCTGGTGTAATTTTGATGTTACCAAAATGAACTGATCACCCCAAACTATTATTTTATTACACTGATTATCTTTCATCTGTTTTAATAATATCAATATCTTGACACGAATGGGTAAAAACAATGTTGTTCGTGAAATCATTATACATAATAAACAGTTTTGTAGTTGTGGAGGTTTTTGTGTTTTTGGGGGGAAGAAGTGATATCACATTTTCTTCACATATTATCAACTGTGGGAGTATGTGAATCGCTCCTCTTTTGAGAGCTAAGTTTTATAATTGATAAGTGTATATTGTTTTTTAATAAGCAAAATGTAACGTAAAGCGTATCGTTACGTAATGTATCAGTCATCATAGAATTGATGGTGAGTGAACATCACAGAAAAATCTTCAATATCATGCACAAAGGAAATGAAACTAAGGATGGCTTAGGCAGAGATACAGCGAGAATCAAACACATAGAGCCTACACTTGGAACAAATTAGAGACGGTTTATTCTTTGACACAATATTAGTGTAATAATGTAAAATATTTGTCGACAATGACGATTGAAATAATAAAAATATGTACGAAATGTTTCTGACGAACATAAGAGAAATTCATAATTTGAAGTTTCAGAACTGTAATCAGAGTTGTTTTATGTCTCTCATTACTTAACGGGTACATCTTCAATTTTTGTAGAGAAATGTCAGTGCCATGTAGATCAAGCACATTGTATGGAGCGCTACTCTGACATTTTAAATGTGTACTGCGTTAAAAGAAGATTTCCTGGCTGCATGGAATTCTTTTGCCTTTCTACGTGACGCAAAGAGGCTTCAGCAAATCCTCGTGTAGCATGTGAGTAAGAGACTCACGTCCAGCAGAGGACAGAGCACCTACGTCGTATCTTCTCTCGACCCCAAAGAACGTATCCAGGGCGGACGCTAAGCTCGCGTTCTGAGATTCAACGCACGAGTGGCCAGCAGAGACGGAGCGCATCGCGACGTCTGACGGGCGCGCGCAAGCACCACAGACGACCGCACAGAGGGCTAGACGAGGAAACGAGCTCCGCCCTGCCCTCGCCCCGCCCCCACGTCGCCCCCGCATGCTCCCCCGCTACCCACCGCTCCTCTTACGCCAGCCGCGCCAGCGCCCGCGTCCGCCGCGCGCCCCCCCCACGCCCCGCCGCCACCTCCCGCCCGCTACCTCTACCGCCAGCGCATTCCGGCTTCCCGTGCCGACAGCCCATGCGTGCGTGCAAAACCCCGCAGCCATCACAAGATGTTACAATTCTGCTCCGTAATTTTTCCCAAACAAAAAATGCAAATGGAGTTATCATGCAAAATATCTCCAGAGCGGGCTTAAATTTTCGGTCGCCTGGGACCCGGGCGCGCGGGTTCAAAGAATTTCGGGGCGCACGCGTTCACTTTGCAGCGGGACTGGGCAGGATGAGGCGGTGAGCTGCGGGGCGGCGTCGAGGGCACGGAGATGCGGAAACGGGCGGGGAGGAGCGCCACGGCCGTCGGGGCACGGGGAGGGTGAAGATGTGAGGGGGAAGAGGGCGTGTGGGACAGTCCCGACACGAACTACGGCAATCCCCCAGATTCTTCTCTGGCACCTCCATCCCTGGAAAACGTATGCGGGGGTGTTATGGATTGTACACGTTTCCTTAATGCGAGAAGAATAGCAGAGATTTTTCTCCGCTCGGACCGCTTGTTGAACATCGGTCACCTTTCCTATGGATATAAATGGAAATAGTAAATTTAAAATAGTGAACAAATACTTTACCATTTTCCCTTCATTTTGAGTTTAATGTCAATTAAGGTTTTTGTTGACACTGCACTATCTGCGATTACGTATTAGTAATTTTAAAAATGACAAAGCAATTATTATTCAAGATTCTACATCTCTAATGTAATAGAAAACTCAGTATTTAGTACACGAAATATTATTGGCGACACATAATGCAATATTTTCAGTGAGTGCAAACCACTGTCAGATTTAGTGAAAGCGTGGACGTGTCCTGTCTGAATGTGTTGGTTTCAGAGGTTCAAGGATTCACTTTTCACAATATATTTCTATAATTCTTAGTCGCTGGTTTTTCGGTTTTACATTTCTATGTAAAGAATAGCTTTGATGGATGGACAATGATGACATTTTTTTTATTTTATCATATGTAAAGTTTCCCGCTCCTATGGTTATATTACTTGAATGATGATAAACCTTTGGTGGCAAACGAGAGAACCTCGAGATAGCAGGTCGAGAATCCACTTTATCCACCACAAATTCCAAATGGATCGTCCGTGGATTGATCCCTTGGGTTTAGAAGCAGGTCAACGATCTACTCACTACACCAGGTGTTGCCCTGTGGAATTGTTATAAATGTGTAAGCAATGTGAACATGCGACGAATATTTCTTATATTTTGTTGATTTCAGAGAACTTACACTAACGTCACCACCTTGCTTCACGTTATAAACGGAAATAAATTTCTTTTCGCCTTTCAATTCCTTTTCAATTCCTTTTCTTTTTGGTTGTGAAGTAATGAAATAATTTTTTTTTCATCTCTTCTTCATTTTTCAAGATGAAGATTTTAACTTTCATTAAATTTATAAAATTAATATTACAAAGGTTTAAATTGCCTGAAAATACAGCAAACCTAAATAGGAGGTAATGAGGATAAGGTAAAGAGGATCTATAGATGTAACTTATTTCCGTATACATACTCATGAGTCACGTCATCCTCCAATAGTTGGAAACGATTAATTATTAATCGGTTCATAAAATCCGGTTGCCTTAAAGAAAGAAGAATTGTTGTCTGAATTGTAAGTAATTTGCCTCACACTTGCGTGGTAGTTGCTTTGGTAAGCTTTAATAGGCTTACTTCTCTCGCGCGTATCTCAAGTGATCTTTATTTTATAATCAAATAAATACTTCCTGAACTCCTTTGTTTTGATAAGTGATTTCACTGACTGAAGTGACTTTTTGATAAGTGAGACACTGCAGACTTAGATGGTTCAGAGCATCAACTAATATCACTGCAGTGCCTCTGGCTGGTGGCTGGACTTTCACCACTGACTAGAGAGCTACGTCGAGTTCAACAGCAGGAGGAGAATAACAACGGCCGTTTCCTCTGATCGGTAGATTTCTGAGGTTTCACCAATTAGGACCAGACGCTTGCGGGAGAAGTTCCTTTTGGGCCACGTACCACGCGCGATCTTTCCTTCCCTTTCCTTTTTCTATCCTCACCCCTTACATACGCTTACACTAACACGCACTACACTAACGCACATGTCGGATGACCAGTCGGGAGCTTAGAGCTTACCCTGGCTGGGCCGGTGCCTTGCTGGTGGTATATATAAGGTTGGGAAAAACTCTGCTAGCCGACATATAGGTCAGAGCCGGATCTCGCTATCTAGCTCTACCACGTTTTGCGTTAAAAACATACACGACAATTATTGGACTAGGCTTCAGGAGTTTACGCGCCCGGAAACACTAACCAATCAATCAATTAATTCAGTCACTTCAAAAATCTCTAGAAAATAGTCATTCTAATTCCATTAATATTCTGTCATTTCTTCATAGTACATATTTTTTCCATTCTTTGAATATCTATCAAGAGACCACGATATTTTATTATTTTTTAATCTCCTAATTTGCTCTAGGATATTGTGAGATGATCACGTTCACTGTACATGTCTGCTTCTCTACAACGAAGGTGATATCATAAAACATGCAATACCATGATCCTACGTATGATCTATCTGAACCTTCAAAAATCGATATTTTGGTACTGATATTTTAAACTATCGTATCTGCATTCCATCATTGATCAGATGCCTACAAGACATATTTCCTGGGCAGATTCTGATGTTCGGTGATGACTGTCATTACGTTGTTGACACAGGCATGCTCAGAGAGGGCGCGAGGAAGCATGGGGGGCATTTATAAAAATTAGATTGTTTTTAACAGTAGATATTTACGAAAAAAATTACAAGTATTCGGTATAAAGGATTTTTAGGTAGTTGGCCATTTTTAATGATAGAAAATGTTCAAATTCCTGGTGACTTATTTTAGAATTAATCCTGTTGCAGTCATGATAATAAGTATTATTTAGACTTCTTCAGTTTGATACAAAAAAACCTCATATGCCAATTGAATATATTTATTTTCAGATCAATATTTGCCATTGTTTAGTAGGGGTTGCATTTAAATGAGTTTATTAACGTGCTGTCAAGATTGTGCATTCACCGATGACAAGATCAATCTTTTCTTGGGGACTTCCGCATACTCGGTAGCTTCCATTCGCAAAATTTTTCTTTAAGATGTATTTGTGATAGTTCTACCTGGGTATTACTTTGTCCTGAGAAGCGAGCACAAAACTTTACTATTTGCCAAAATCCACCTTTTTTTCAACTAAGTGCTTGCCTGAGTTCTTGAGTGTTGAAACCATAAAGATATATTTGTTTCCACTGATATGTAAGTTGAATATTACTCAGAGAATCATTATATTTTTGTAGTTTAGGTTTGTTGGTAACAGCCAACAATTCTTGTTAATTATGTTTACAATTGTTTGGAAGGTATCCTTGATTTATTAACGACAGTTGCAATGACCACTTACTTTACTTTAGCTAGTTTTGACGGTCGTTAATATACCAAGGATACTTGCCAAGCAATATCAGATTATAATAATAATAATAATAATAATAATAATAATAATAATAATTATTATTATTATTATTATTATTATTATTATTATTATTATTATTATTATTATTATTATTATTATTATTATTAGTATGGCATTTTATATTTTATTCCAAACTTTTGGTCTTTATATTTACCACATATCAAAACATAGTACTATTGGCTTATCTGAAATTTAAAGAACATGAAGATTTTTACATGAAGTATTAAATTACAATTAGAAAGCAGTGTGCCTAGTTTATACAATTACTACAGCTAATTAAATTAATTAACAATTAATCAACAGTTAATCAAAAATTGGATTGACTAACCAATTAATATTTCTAAATTCCTTTCTTTTTTTCTCCTTAACGTCTAATATAATAGAACAGCAAATTGAAAATAATCGTGGAATAAAAATTCACAATGTAAATTTACTTGTTATAGAGAAGAGGGACTGTCCATCTTACACCAGTCCTATTACATTACATATTTATGTATTTTCATATATGAATAATTAAAAGGAACATGCATGTCGATTTTCTTTTTACTAGATTGTCAGAAAGTTTTTAAATTTATGATACACCACTCCTATTTGTCATCCAAGCTGTTTCCTTTGCTCTATTTAGTTTATTTCAGTGTATGGTATGATTTCATAGCATGGATAGGTACGTATAGGTAAATATATCCTATTACCTTTAAAATTGTTCCAAAACACGGATTATCAAACTGTTCTGAGAATTTACATAAAAGGATTATCCATTTATTCGTAGTAAAGCTTACCCAACTAATATCCTATTTACAGATTTCAGTGTTTTACGGCTAAAGAAAAATGAATAGAATATTTTACGAAATTTTGTTCACAAAATAAACAGAAATTTACAATACATGACTTACAGATACCTTACTTTTCATAATCATAAAGTCTTTGAAATTTCTGCAACACTCACAGTGCAAAATTTGAGCCAAAAATTTACATCAGTATTATAGAAAAATACCCATATATCACCGCCGCAAACGCAAGAAATCCATTCAAATAATTAAACGTTTGAAAATTTCAAATCTTCTTAAAGGCATGCACGTACAAATGAAAACCAACTTCTGTAGGCCGATGTTAACTCTCTTTTTCTTTGTATTATTATTTATATTATTATAGTCGATGTTATTATAATAACAGTTATCGCTATTATTCCCATTATTAACAGCTGAAGATGCTAAGATTTGGTTAGATATGAAATTAATGCCAAATTGCAAACAGCTTCCTAATAGCGAGATTTAGTGACTGTTGATACCTCTATTGTTTTTCTTTCTGGGGCTTTTTACAGCTTCAGAAGATGCCAGTTTCTGCTATCCGCGCCGGGTACACATATTAACCTTTACACTAGTCACTGACAAACTTGCTGGCTCCTCGGTCTGTGGTCAGCAGATTCACAAGGCCTTCCGCGTCATCACACACATACATGAAACACAAAGGACAAACATCTATACCCAATGCGGAACTGGACCCCGGCACCCTTCGGAACGAGGTGATGAGTCGGCACACGCTCTGACCTCTCAGACATCCAGATCGGCGTTGCTGCTTCTAAAATGCCTTTCGCACATGTGGGAAGCTCCTAATCTCGCAGTGTCTTGCACGCACTAGTCTTTTGAATGACGTGTGAATTTGGACCAGTTCTTACGTAGATCTTCCGGAACAAATCTCCGAGCCGAAAACTATCGGTTCGACAAGTGGTTTTCGTTTCATCCGACTGATCTCGATTTCCAAATTTTTGTATTTAAGGCGTTTTTCTGCCTCCTTGTTCACGAAGTTTCCACCGAATTGCACAGCTACATCTGCGTGCAGACTGAAGCTTTTCTGTAAATCCAAAATAACAATAGCTGATGTGTTTGAGATGGTACAATCAGTATGTATTATTTTGTCATAAGATTTGCCTACAGTCCAACAGAAGTTACAGGTAGCAATGGGACTTCGTACCAGTTGAATTTGTTTGGAAGTTGTAGAGTGTTATGTATCTGCTATTGGCAGTAAGTAAAGACCGTATTGTTCCGTTTCATTTATTTACACTTCTTCTTCTTCTTCTTCTTCTTCTTCTTATTATTATTATTATTATTATTATTATTATTATTATTATGTAATGACTCCCTTCTATTCGCGTTCGTGCGAGGTGCGAGATATCATGGCAGCACATTTGCTGAGGCAGACGAGAGCTTCCTTCGCCGGTATTCTCAAGTTTCGGTTCAATGACAAAGATAGAAAATATTACGGATAATATTTTTAGTTATCAACATGATATAATGTGCTTCTCATGTATCTGAAGTTGACAATCCTTGGACCTTCAACAAGAAGACAGTTTGAGGTAATCTGCAACTGTTGACGGAATCTTAATATCTAATGCAATTGCGTTTCATTTATAACTGTTTTACAAACTAGTAGTCAAACACGAAAATATGGAGCTATTTTCTTTCCTTAACCCTCTAATAAGCGCAGTAATCTACAAGATTGTTTTTTCTTTTGACGGAACCTGCTTCTGTAGATATTAGTTGTAAAATCTTCCTGAATCATGTTCAAACTTTTGACAATATATTGGTGGATAATTTTAGCTACATTATGTCGGTTCTAATAATATATTTGTCCGAACTCGGCACATCTTTTGCTTTTAAGTTGAGATATGGTCGCTTTCTTACACAGGCGGCACTTGCCAATTAAGCTCTCATTTATGATGTATCGTTTGTAGTGTTAACTACCTGTTCTTGAGGGGACACTCCACTTCATCCCATTTTATAAAAAAGCTCAGTGGTTCTCAGACAGAAGATCTCTTCGTGACGACAAGGTAATTCGAAGCGCTGTAGCAAATCAGCCATGGATGTCTTTTTGCTCAATAGGGTCCTGGAGTTTCCCAAACGTTGGATTTTAGTTTTCTTGGAGTGGCTTGAGACCTGTATAACCGTGATTTGGAGAACAGATGGTCATTATTGTTAATATAATTCTGATATTTTTCTTACTTCAGCACATAAATTTGTTCTAATAATCAACGATCTTCAGGATGGTTTCAAAGGTATAACTTTTTGGTCGAGCTTCGAAGATTATGCATCCGATATTTTGTTATTGCCATAAATTAATTGCCATAAACTTTCTCCTCAAATTAATGAAGGAATTGCAGTCTATTCTAACACGAGAAAGTACCAAGCGCTTGATATGTGTACTTAGCAGAATTTCAGTACCAGCCCGTGTACTGAAATTCATCGCCGCTGGAGAGCTGTTGACTCTCGAAATGGTCCACCAACTGGGATTCATCCTCTGGATTCTTGACGCGGCCTTGCCTCACTCAAGAAGTGTGCACTTTTTTTGATCAAGTTTCATTTATACAGAGCTGATAAAGATTCCATCAAAATCAGCAAGTCATCACGAGGACGATTATTACTATTAACACACCTTAAGTTTATCAATGAATAATTATTGTGGGAAGTGATATTCCTGGAGCAGCATATCTACTGTCGCAGGAATACAGCATCTCACTGAAAGCGTTCAGCGCAAGGAACACTTCGGTTACCTCCTTGACAAATTCCTCTACAAAATCACATCTAATCTCTCTGGTAACTCTCCTTCGGCTTATATGCAAAATTGTTCGGCACTGCCCATACACATCCTAAGAAGATAAATGATGAAAAATTACACCTTGAACAATGGAAAAGATTGTCAGAGCCAAGAGTCCAAATCTTTAATGAAGACAATGCAGCAGCTCACAAGTTACGTGATTTCTTCGTTACGTGTGTGAATTCAATAAAGTTATTCAAAATAAACGTTTGGTTTCAGTATGAGGCAATCTTCACCTTCGAACTAAAGACAATTTATGATTTTATTACAATTTTAATATTTCATGCACGTCTTCTGTATAAAAAATTCCTATAAAATTTGTTGAGTTCAGAAAGCAAAATCTCGATTTCTTTCTATTTCGTGAGGATTGAGCAATACAAATTATTTGTCTCGTGCGCTCAGAATCCAAATGTTGAAATATTATTTGAATTATTGCTGTCATTCTAGCTTTGTAATGCTTTTATACCAATTTGTTATTTGCTACTGAATGCATTTTTTCTGTTATATTGTGAATGATTCTACACATGAAACTAGAACTACTGCTTTAGTATTTTCCACTCTTATGTTGGATGGCGGCCAATTTCAACTAAAATTGGTGTCAGTAAGATGTGTCATGGCAAACATTAGAAATATCGTGATTTATGACATTGAATTTTACCATTTAAATTCCTTTTTATTTAATTTTTTTGTTAAGAATGTACGTATTCTTACAAGATCCGAATAATAAAACTATGAGGTTGTTTTTGAAAACTGTAAGTATGGCTTATTGAATAATTCGCAACTTGCATATATATTGTACATTTTGTGGTAAATTTGAATCTCACAATTGCTGGATATATCAATCAATTATTTTTTCATCTCATTTCCTTGCAAATGAAAATAATCATATTAATTGAATTAAAATTCCAATAGAAAGTGTTTTAGTCTTATTGTTGGTCTTGGTTTCTGGTTACGAGTATTTTTCAGTTGTTTTATTAGTATTTTTTATTTATTAGAACTAATAGAAAATCAATTGATTGAGTTTGCACGCATCTTCATATGTATGATGAGACTTGGGTGTGCAGAAGACAATTTTTCACTTCTTATCTGTATATGTATATGTTAAAAGAATGAGTTATCTGTGTACAATATATGTTAAAGGAATGAGTAATAGACGTGTATTGACTCGCCGAAAACAAATGACTGGGACGAGTGGAATATTTTTGATTTTATTAGGTGAATAGTTAGCGATCGTTCTAGCATTCGCCTTCAAGACCTTTTATGTTTCGTGAACACTTCTATTGCTAACGAACTTCAAACCCTCCGACTGGGTTTTCTTCCAGCCGTTGGAATGAGCGCGTCTTTCCCCCACACGAGCAACGATGCTCCCGGAGCCCTGCGGCGCGCATCGGTTGCCGAGAAGCTCCCGCGTCCAACGCGCGGCCGCGGGCGCCGTCATTCTTCGGGCGACCAGCAGCCCGCGCGTATCGGCCGTCCGCCCGAGACGCAGCCGAGCCTCGGCGGCCGCCCTTCGCCTGGGAGGAGAGAGCTCGAGGAGGAGATTTACGGCCTCGGGCGGTTGCGTGGCGGGCGCCCGGGCGCGCGTCCCGCGCCACCGCGGTCGCTCGCCCGGGTCGCTGCGGCGTCGCGCGGCGTCGCGCGGCGCGCGCGTCCACGCGGCGGCGGGTCGCGAGGTCGCCGGGACCTGCTGGAGGAGGGTGGAATGGGGTGGAGTGGGGTGGGGTGAGATGGGAGGGGAAGGACGGGGTGGGTCGGGTCAAGTTCGGCCGGGAGGGTGGAAGGTTGCCCGCCACTCCCCCTCCCCCCGCGACGACCGCCTCGCCGAAAACATGCCGGTCGGAGACCTCCGGCCCCCTCGACCTGTGCCGGCGGCCCCCTCCCCCCGTTCACCTGACCAACGCTGCCCCAGGGCCGAAGAGGGCACCCTTCAGACAACCTGTCGCGCCCAGCGCTCCTTTGTGCCAGCGCACGTACATGGGAATGTGTGTCAGACTTCCCTGGCCTCCCGTCTTCGTAGAGTTATACTGTTAGGCAGTTTTAAAATTACCCCTTGATTGGGAAATTAGTGCGTAAATACTTCCTTTCTTTGTTTATCATTATGATTCTCTGACCCCAAACTTCAGATCATAACACATTTAGTGAATGACGTGAGTAAAATATTGATAATGAGCTGAGTAATACTTATCTTATCCCAGGAGAAACATACCAGTTATACTTGTGAATTCCGTATATCCTCCGAAACTGGCACACTTATTGATACCAAAGAAACGTTTCACGAAGGAAGGAAGACTGTCATCTGCAATTCATTCGAATACGAATTAGAGTAAAGGTTTTAAGGATGTATACGCTATCGCCTCCCTTATTGTCTTTAGTTTCACTTTCGAATGAACGGACACTGAAAGACTCGCGTAAATCACGTCACTTCGTCTTATTCATGCTTGCAGACTCACGCAGAAATGTCAGGTCAATTTACTAGAGAAAGAAGTAGAGCACGTGTTTTATATTGGTATGTGTTTTTCATCATACGTTTTCACGACTGTAATTGTATCCAATTATGCCCACCTTGAATTTAGTCTAATTAAACTCAAAAACGTTTATAAGTATAACACATTTTCCTTCCATTGATGTGTGTTTCCATTAACTCCCCCAAATCATTCATTTCACGACATTAAAAAACGAAGTTCAAAAACTTATTCCACATGATCATTCGTTGTCTCACATATATAATCTGCCCAGCTGGAAAGTTGAAAACGCTGAACATCAGACGGTAGACGGCTTCAGGGGCGCACCTCGGCAGCGACGCCGGGCCCTCGCGTGGCGACGCCGTGCACCGCCGTCTCACGGCTGCCCGTCGCCAGCGCCCCGACGCCGCATAAGCCGCCTCCCGCGGGGCAGCCCGGCGCCGGTCAGCCGCTCGATCTTAACCGCGCAACTCTCTCGAGAGGTCATTATTCCGATGACTCATGTGACCGGGGTTTTTTGCTTGTTATCAGCAAGAAAATATGGCTGGTTTTTAATGTCACAATTTGTCACGAGCTGCCTATACATTCTATATTTTTTCGCCAACATTTTAGTGTGTGATATATGCTGATCCTGGCGTGGGGCGTTGTGTTAATTGTGATATTAATTTGAGGAGGTCTGAGGAGGCGCGGCGGGAAGAGGGCGGTCAAGAGCGGGGAGAGCGTAGGGTGGCGGGGGGAGGCGGCCGACGGTTGAGACCGTTGTGATTTTTGAAAAATCGTCAGCGGCTAGCCCCGAGCACCTTTGCCGGCCCCCTCTCGGCGCCCCACTCCCAGCGCTCTGCTCGCCTCGGCCCCTCCTCCGCGTCCGCCGCATCTGGACCACCGTCTGGAGTCGGACGGGGAGGCGCCGCGATGCCGGCTTCACAGCTCCGCGGCGACGGCGGCGGCAGTGGACTCCGGCCGGCGGCTGCGCCTCGCCCCTCCGGCCCCCCTCCTCCACGGTAATGGCCGTAATTAGCGGCATATGGAGGCCGGACTCCAAAATTGTCCGCTATCGTTATTTCAAACTCCTCCGGCAGAAGCATTTGATTTTCAGGTCGGGTGCCGGTCAGGCCACGGCCACAGTCCGCCGATGACAGTTTTCCCAAAAAGAAAGCTTTTTTTCTGTGCGGGGGACAAAAAATTAAAACTTTGCGAATGAGCAAATATTAAATTTGAAATATTTAGCGATGGTAGTCACGTTTTGATTAGTGCGTCCGGGCGAAGTCTCGGGCCGAGACTCGCCGGGGCGGAGAGCACACGGGTTGCATGCGCAAGGAGCGCGGCGGCAGCGG
>BOPP01000002.1:21557631-21570317 GCA_017312745.1 Gryllus bimaculatus
GGAAGTTCACCCGGCGCCCCAAACGCCCACGTTGGAGCGAACGGATTTCGCGCGTGATCTGAAAAGTCCAAAGAGAGGGTTGGAGCGGCGAGCGGCCGTGGAGGCTGCTCTGGCAGCGGCCGCTCTTGCGTCGCCGCGCGCGCATTCACCACCAGCGCGTGCACCAGAATTCGGTTGTTCTGCCCAGGCTATTACGCGTTCGTTCGGTTACCTGTGTTTGGTCTCCTGTGCTCGCCCTTTGATCGCAACTTTAGTATCCTCCTTTAAAACTTTTATATTAAAAAGATAAAGTATTTTGATCTAGGGTCTGCGAGAGGAGAAGAAAAGCGCGCCGCGCAGGAGTTAATTTCCGTTGCGCCTTGTGCCCCTGGTCCGAACTAGAACCGGCTAGCGCGATCGCCCGCCGCCTGCGCGTGGCTCGAACCGCGCGTTCGAGGGCGGTCGGTCGCGAGTGGGGCGGGCGGGAGGGGCGTGGAGGTTTCGGCGCTGTGCCACGGTGGCGGGCAACGTGCGAGCGGGGCGATGCGGCGCCGGTGCGGCGGCGTGCGACGGCGGGGCGGGGCGAGCGAGGTGGCATCGGCGCGAAGGGCGCGGGGATCGGGCGGGCGCCTCCTGCCGCCGCCGCAGCCCTCGGTCGCCCGCGCCCGCCCCGCGCGCCGCTCGGCGCGCGCCTCTCGATCAAGGCTGTTTACTCAGCAGTATTTCAACACAGCAAAGACACGCGGGCGGGGGGCGGCGCGGCGGCGGGCGCGGCGGCGGCGGGCGCGGCGGGAGCGGCGCCGCCGCGCCGGCTCGCCTCCGCAGCTCAACCGCCACCCGCATACGTGATACAATACAATCATGACCGAAGCCTGTCACAATGTGAAGCATTCGCCCCTCCTCCCGCCCCACGCGCGTCCGCACAAAATGCGGAGTGTTGTGGGTGGGTGGGTGGTCGTGATGATTGAACCATCAGGTAGTATTTGCAGCATCACCCAGTTTCAAGTCTCCCGTACATGATCTGGTTGGTTCATGAAAGTGTTTGGTCGGCTTCGGCGAGGAATAATGCGAGGTGAGTAGACGACGATATTTTTATATTTATTTTCCGCTGCCCGTCTTGTGCGTAACCCGCGACGCTTCTGAGGCTGGCCTCGGCCTTCGTCTCCGCCCTGCGCCCTACCCGCCGCGGGCCTCGCCGCCCCGCGAGACGGTTTTTGGCCGCGGAGAGGGCGCGGACGCGGGCCGGGCGCGCGCTGCCGGCGTTCGCCGCCCCAAGTCGCGGTTCGCGCCGCGTCGCTGCAGCCTCGGTGGGCGCGTGACGCCTGGGCCGGGCTGCTCGACGCGAGTCGCGAGCTTCGCGGGACCTGCTCTTCCACCTCGCGCCCCGGCCGACGATCGCAAGACAACAGCGCCCATCTGAAGAGGCGGGCGGCGGCGGCGGAGGCGGCGGCGGCGCGGCGGCGGAAGCTGGAGCCGGAGTGCACCCCCACCTCCTGAAGAGAAGCGCTCCGTGCTGCGCCGTCGCCCCGCCCCTCCCCCCGGACGTCCGGGCCACCGCCACAGCCGCCCGCCTCGCCCGGCCCCCCTTCATCGATTGGAGCGGCGTCTTGGCTTCAAATTATCCGCAATCTTGGATTTGTATTCGGCAAGTGCCGCGATGCCGACCGCAGGTCAAAAAACGCGTTGCATCCGCGACGCCCCGACCGTTACGGCCGCTAGCTGAGGTTCTCCTCGGTCGTACGTTTCGAGTTGTGTAAGCCTAGGTCACCTAGCTACAACGCGGGGCTAGCTGACGTGCGCTTGCGAGTGTTGCGTGTGGGCCGGAGCGCGTGCAGTGAGCGCGATTTTTGGCCTTGCCGGCTGAGCGGGGCGGCGCGGCGCGGGCGTGGGCTGCGGGTTCCCGGGCCGGGCGTACAGTGCATCGCGCGGCGCCGCCGGGCCGCCGGCCGCCGTGGCCGGCGGACTCTTCGGGCGCGCCCGACACACAAGCCGCCGCTATTCAATATACAGCGGCCGCCGACATGAAGACGGGCTCGTCAGCGTGCAAGATCCGGCGCCGCTCCGATTTGCAACTTATTTGATCATAGAGCCCGCGACTTATGTCGGATTGCAAGCTGCTTCGCTTAATATTCTCAGAGCGGGGCCTCCGTTTCTGTAGGCGATAGGGGCGTCGGCATCCGGCGGCCGGCGTTAGCTTGGACGCTGTTCCACGCTGCCACCACCGGCCGCTGGCCCGCTCGGCCCGCGCCCCGCACACCGCCGCGCGCCGGAAGCTTTTGTGAGCGCGAGAACGCTCGTCTGGCCCGCCTCTTTTCGGGATTCCGAAAAAACGCCCGCCCGCGCATTAATTTAAAGATGTTGATAACGCTTAAGCCTAGCGTGAAGTAAGAGTCGCAAAAGCTCGGATGCTCGGGAGGGGAGGTGTGGGGGATATGGGTGCCCGCGGGGGTGTTGCTGCTGCCCGCGGGTGTCCTTTTCAGTGAAGCGCAGTTACCCACGCGCCTCAATGGCTCCTAGGGAGTACTTCTCTGTCCTCCTCACAAATTAGTCACGAAGGCGTACTAGGACACACTTTGCTAAAATTTTACCTATACAATTAACGCTAACGTTCTACTTATCTGTTCTGCCTGCTGGCAAGGAATATTTCCAAAAGAAAACCTTGAATTATTATAAAGAATTCTTACATCTTTCATACTATTTGTCTCTAAATAAGTAGAGAAAAAGATTTCTTAATGTGTCTTGAGTAATATTTTGTGTATTATTACTATTAATATTATTATTATTATTATTATTATTATTATTATTATTATTATTGCTAAGATTTACTTGGCGTATATTTATGAACTGGCAAATAGATACACGCCTTCAAAACATTGTTACTTTTTTTTATCAGCATTACGGCAATTTTACGTTTCATGAGAAACGTTGGGTTTTATTTTATTCTATCAAAAATAATTCATATCTATCGATATTTGCGCAATCTTCTGAATCTCTAAGTTCAATAGGATAGTTCATTTATCTCCTAAATAAATATGTTCGTATATTCAGCCGAAAATAAAAATTATATTAGTTTTCAACATCGTTTCGATTTAAATATTAGTGACAAAATTTGTAATTTAAAATATGCAAATAAAAATGAAATTTCAATATATTTGGTTAACGTATGAATGCCTATTTCTCCAACTAATATTCTGCGACAGTTTTACATCATTGGGTGTTTCATTGGAATATAGTATATTGAAACATTACAGATGATTATGTCCTAACTGGTCTGTTAATCCAAGTACAAACTAGCAGTCCGCTAACTGACACCAAAGCGGGAGCTATGTCTATTTTTCTTCCTTATATCGTGAAAATATAATTTCTTTTAATGGTAGAAATCAAAAAAATACATAGAGTTTGTGTTGCTTGATCTCGATGATAATACATTTTAATAAATAAGATGGAAATTGATATTGAATTACTGATCTCAATCCGACATATCGTTGAAGCAAAATAGTGAAAGTATATCACTATTTTACTTGGTAGTTTCGAAACCAACTACGTCCAAATACGTCTTATTTTTTGCTGAGATTTTCCTCAAAACACAACACTCAAAAACAACAGGCTTCATTCTTAGAGACTAAAAACATTTGATAACCAAACTAATATTTTTCAAAAGTGTTCTAGAAAAGAGAATGCCTGTAAAAGTGACGATAAAGTTTTGAGCAAAATTTAGATTTAATTGATTATATGAAAATTACTTCCTACTGGTCAAAAACGAGTGTACGAAACATCGGGAAAAAGAGACAATAAAAAATTAAAATTTTCGGTGTTGTTTAAATTTTGAGAAGATATTAGGATAAGACTAGCATAAAAAATAATTAAAATCAAAAACAATTTAAACTCGATTCCGGCCAAACTGAATCTGACCAAACTACACCAAAACAAAACAAATATTCATCCTAATTCTTTTCAAGAAATGTTTGACTATTTTTACTTTCTCGCCCTTACGAAGGTACTTCCTATGAAAATAAAGTTAAGTAATTGTGAACCAGAAAACGCATATCTTCGACAGAAAAACTCTTATTGTCGGGTACTGGTAACGAACAAATGGACAAATCCTGTTGCTAAATATTAAAAAAAATACTCTAACATGTGGTATAGTCAGAATCAATATTTTGTGGGTCCTTGATGCCGAAAAATCTAATGACAGCAAATCGTCTGTGTATAGTCAACGCTAGCGGCTAAACCATTCAGCTGATTTTCTCCCAATTCCATTTCATGATATTTTCCAGTCGATCTCAATGAGCTTAAGGCTTTGAGAGCTTAAAACAGATATTTTGATTTTTGAAGGTATTTTACAGGAAGCCTCAAAAACATTTCCAAAACTTTCTCAAAAAATGGCAAGACATTTTTTAGATCAAACTTTGCCCTGGGATAGCTAGGCTTGAGGACGCTTAAGAGAATGGTGCAGGTTTATTGTTCGTTGAAATCCCAGATTTTTTGTAAAAGTGAAGTTGTTTGGGGTCAACTTCATACAACTATAATATTGAAGATAGAGATTTTTTTCTAAATCAAATCTGTTCCTTAAAGACAGATCTTTATATATATATATATATATATATATATATATATATATATATATATATAAGATATAAGTTCACGTTCAATTTTACGAGTGATTTGGCGCGAAATATTGACAATTTAAAAAATTGAATTTTTTTTTAAATTCACTCCAGGTTTTTCTTTATTTTTCTCCGCCAATGGTGAAATTCTCATTTTCGTTGAACTCTCAATTTTTGAAAGTTACAATTTTTGAAATAATGCGAGAAAGTATTTCTTGCTGTAGTGATAGTTTATATGAAGCAACTAAATGTATATGGATCTGAATCATTTGTTGATTTTTTAGTTTTATAGTGTGGATGAAAACCCCATAACAACATTTTTATGGTGATAAGTGTATGAAGTATTCGAGTTATATTTGAAATCTCAGATTTCAATGGGCATCACACGGTTATTACCGACCCCATTATATTTGTTATCTAATCGTAATATACATTTATTTACAAATACAAATTCAATAGCATTTATAATCATTGAAATTTTGCCTCAATTTTCTTATACAAAATCATTTAACCAAATCGAAGTGTACATTAGGTTAATATTTCTGGAATATCTGATGATCATGGACGATGATCATGACTGACCAAGATGTTATAGAATGCGCCATCACGACACACTACTTGATGAAGTAAGCCGAGTGCATTGAAGTACGACAATAATAATAATAATAATAATAATAATAATAATAATAATAAAAGAAAAATCCATAGACAGGTGACAGTTAGGTTGACTCGTAACTGACATGGCAATCTAGGTAGAGATTTTAAAAATGCAGCGAGAAACACAAAGACCACGATAATGAAGGGTATTGGGAAGAACGAAGACTGAAACTGGGATGAACGTTTTCTGTCGAAAATTCGTGATTCTGAAGGGTCGTAAAGTCCAGAAGTAGAAAAAGAAGAAAATACCATTTAAAAACATTATTAAGGACTTATTCTTAATTTGCATATAGATAGCGCTGACAACTATCTTCCAAAAAGCATAAAGTACAGATATATGTACTTGTTTCTTAGTTTTTTATACTGGTTTTAACTGAAGCGTGTTTATTAGTCTCATATTCTGGGTATATATACTAGATACATCTATATATATATATATATATATATATATAATTCTATATATTATATATATATACACACATATCCTCTCCTAAATGGCATGTAACTTAAGGTGGTTGAAATCGATTCCAGTTTTTTTAGAGAGAAAATATCGAAGTATTTCGCTCTTTTCTTTAGTTTTTAAGTTATCTAGGCTCTGCATACGTGTTGTAAATCTTTACGTGAGCTGTACTCTTTATTTACCCTTCTCTCTGCAACTGCAAAACATGTCTCATTCGTAAAACGCCACATTCTCCTTGTTTTTCACTACCTAGATTCATCCAAAGACAAATCTTTCTGAGTCTAAACAATTTATTAAAGCTTGTAAGATGTATATTATATACAACGACACGTGTATGTATATAATATATAAGTAATAATAAAAGTATTAATAATGAGTCAAAGTAGATAGGACAATAAAGAACAGCAAATATAGACTGCAAACACCAGGTGAATCAGTCAATCACCTAATTTGTGTCCTGTAGCTAGATTATACAAACTTCGAAGGGCATGACAGGTTGTCCTATGCAGAATCTATGCGGGAAGAAAAGTCTTATTACTGATCTCGTGGACGAAGTACTGACCGATGGTGGTAACACAAAACTACCATATTGTTCGAAATTCTCCATACTAAAATTCTTTGGGATATAAGGATTCATAAAAAACAATCGGATGGACTTAACCCACTAGGTCTCATCGTATTGAAGAGAAGTAGATATGGGTAGTGGATGTAGCAATCACACAACATTTAAAGGGAAGCCAATAGGAGACCGAAAAAATCACTAAATATCCTGGCTTCCAGAAAGAGGTGGAAAGTCTCTGGAAATGGAAATTCACAGTTTTTTCGCTAGATCTTGGAGCTCCAGGAACCATACCAAAAATTAAAAAATACTCATCATAGGCAGTTTGATGCCAATGAATATAAAATAATTCTTCATTCTAAAGAAGATCAATTAATATAATTAACTTCTTTAAATCTGTTAATACATTTCCTGACATTTAATCCCAAATTGATGCCTATTGCCTGCTGAGAACCAATTAGTTCTAACTACATTTTTTTTATAAAATTTTGTTTTCGTGTTCATTGTAGTTCCACATTTCCTGTTTCAGTTTTATATTGAAAATATTTACTTACGATCATATGGTATTAAAAATTACTTTTATATTTTGTTCTTACTCTATTTTATTGCTGAAGGTTCATTAGAAATTGTTCTTACTCCTGCAACTAAAGATTGCCGATTACATTTTGGTGCAAGTAAGCCAGTCAATTAGAGGTAAGTCACAGCAGAAGACTACTTTAGAATTTCAGTATGCACTCTGATGTGAAATTGTGGATTAAGCAAATTGAACAAAATCACCCTTTCAGACTTTGAAAAAAAATTTGTATCAGCCTTTTGGATTTGGAAGCAAATATATCATTTTATAGTTTAACTGAATTTGATATTGGTAAGAAACGAGGATCGTTTATAATATGGCATCAGGGCATTGCCAATCCGTCGGGCAACGATATAGTTAGTGCTGTGGTTAGGCTTCTTCAGTCAGTGGTTAAAGAGAATTTACAGTTAGAAAAATTAACCTGTGGTCTGATTCGTGTATGCTACAGAACAAGAACGGCGTCATGTCACTTGCTTTGATCGAGTTTTTGAACAAAGATGAATAGAAAATACTAATAAAATTAGAGTAACAAGGACCAGAGCACACGCCAGAGCACACATTGAAGAATATTCAATGCAGAGTATCATTGTTCGACAACGCCTGCAACTTCAGTCTCCTTTAGCCATAATAAATGCCCTTATTTAGTCTCGATCAAACGAGCCATTTAAATTATATCAAATTAAATATACTCATTCTTCTGACTATAAGGTTATAGCTAGATTAATGGATTTGAGTAGCATTCCATACAATAAGGTGAAACATGTCCTATACATGAGGCTCTGAGGTAGTTAATTACATTTTATTTTTCTGATGACATTTTTAGAGTTACCAATTTCTTGAAATCCAAGCCAAGATCTAACAAAATACGTTCCATCAGTCCGCTGCCCAAGTCAAAGAAAATCTATGTCTAATCAGTTATAGATGTGTCTAAATATCAAAATGTAAATTCCCTATAAAATATTTTTCAGGTATGAACAAAATATTATAGGATTCAGTGCTGAAAGATAGGTTACTAAGCAATAATTATTTACGAAGCAGATCTTAAAAGGAGTTGTAACATTATATTTTTAAAATATGTATCATTGTTCTTACTCCAACCATTTTCCTTAATTTTTTTAAACTTACAAAAATGTTACTGTTTAATAAAATAAGCATTTTCAATATCAGTTTCCTTCATTTTGACCTTTTATCTTGACAGCAATTATATTTATTAGGATATATTTAGTACTGAAACTTTCTAGCCCTCTCCTGAAAAATTAATAATGGTTAAAAAACTTCCAAATAAGCATTAATATATTTTGTATTTGTAATGTTCCTGCGTATTTTTACGTAATGCTGATCTCAACATCAGACTATATTTTCAAATGAAATGGTGGGTAACAGAAAGAGATAAACGGAAACCAATATTCTAGAGAAAATTTTTTAAATGAATAATGGCTGAATAATGTAATTACACTCCTGAATGTAAGTGTACAGTAAATATGGGTATATTTGTTCGTTGTTAACGTGTTACATGTTTACAAACAAGTAGTACAGTGGGAATGTTTTATAATTTTTCTATTTCTGGAGTTTCTTATATTTCATTACAGTTAATATACCATCATTTGTGAGGGTATCGCCCTTCTTTACTTTTTTGACATTTTAAGTACATATTCCTTTTTAATATTTATAAATTATTTTTGTTAGAAATTAATTAAAATTATTTAACTAGTTACAGAGTATAATCTTTCATCATATAAATACTATACTATCCATCAATGTGCAGGCATCCTTTATCATGCAGGAGTTTACAGAAAAATCTTGTCTTATGTTTTTGAGGTTCTTGGCATTCCTTCAAAAACCTACACCCATCTTACGACTATTGGAACAATAAAATCATTATTTTATAATGTAAATCGCAATCGTTCGTAAATATAACTAGTGGTGCTTCAGAATGGTATAGACTTTCTCATATTAGTTTTCTATTTCCTTTGGCCTCGGCTAGCTATTCGGAGTTCCCACATACTCTTGCCAGCCTCTATCTATCGCCGCCCAAAGAAATCAAAATCATTTTCAAAAATTTTCTTAACATTTCGGTTTCCTAACAGTCAAAAGGAAGTATTATTTCAATAATATTACAATCAGTAAAACCTCATCCTAAATGGCAATTTTAAAAATTTGGAGCCCTTTTTAAGAAAATGGCGCATAAGCGTGACTAAATTCTAAATTCTATATTATCCATAGAAAAGTTTTAAGTTATCGAAAAACTAAATAAGGAGTCATTTAAAGCAATTTAACTCACAAATATAATAGTGTTTACAAATTTCTGGAAATGGTCATATTAATTGCGTAAGCAACCTTTAAACAAAATTACATTTGTATAGTTTTTGAAAAAAATAACTTTACGTAATATTTAAGAGAGCAATTAGGATTATCGGTTCGAGAAGTCAGAAGTAAAACTTGGGAGCCGTTTTCTTAGATAATCTTGATTTTTTTAATTGCACATCTTTCACGCAATATTGGCTGAAAACTACTAAAATTTTCAAAAAGTGTACAGGACCTTAATGACCTAATTATTTACAACGAATTTCATTGGAAGGAAAAAACCTATCTTCAATTTGTTAGTTGTGGTAAGTCGACGATAAAATTCAAAATTTTGCAATTTGCAAAAATTCAGAGTTAAGAGTGTAAATCGGACTGATGTTATCTTAATGTATTTTACTCTGTTGTTACAAGAAATTTAAAGAAAAAATTTGGAGCCGTTTTTGAGAAAATTTTGAAAATGACCGGAGGGCGTCATGTAAAGTACTCCAAAGTATTGAAGAAAGTGTTTCAAAATCACAGCCTCTCGAGTCGAGCAACATCGGCCGGGGAATATCCATTTTGGAAGAAATCGTACGTATGGTTAGTGGTGGCCAGAGTCTCTTTACAATCCAATATTCAGCTTCCCTCTTCAATTTTTAGAAGTAATTTAGTGGGTTTTTAATTTAATGGAAAATTCTATTTACTGTAAACGCTTAATAATTCTACGAAAACGGTACGTTCCGAAGCTTTTCCTAAGAGTACTATATAATTCGAGTCGAAAATTTAGGTTATATTACGATTTACAAATGCCATTTACATGGTATAGGTATATTGAGTATTCAATGTATAATACAAATACTTTTATGAAATATTCATAACAAATTCAAATACATCATTCTACTTTCGACAACCTGATATATTTCACAGCACAGTTCCGTCACTGCTGGCGATTCCCTGACTTGACTATGACTGTCGTGACTTGACAAAACAGCCTCCCCTAGAGGGCCTTTAATAACGGAGTATTACTCCAGTGCGCTCAACCTTCCCTAAGGAGCTAGGTGACGCGTTGCGTCTATATAGACGCAACATATTTAAAAAAAATCAACATGCCTGATATGCTGCAATTAAATACTCGCAAAAACTAAAACTTCAATGACAAAATATAAGGTATCATTAAATTACCGGAAAACTTCCGTCATCATCTGTAAATTACAGAAAACAAAATTCAAGGAACAATTTTAAAAAACCCACATCAACTTAAATATTATGATAAGCATAAAAATTAAATTATGTAAATTTATTCTCGAATAATTGTAAATAGTCTGTTTTTTTAGATATTTTAAGACTATCTTGAAGGTGAATTTTCTTTTCACATTTTTCGTCTTATGATGGAGCAACCAATCCCCGAAATTGTAGCAAATCATGATGAGATCGGTAAAATATAGAAATGGTATGCAATTGTCTGACAATAAAATTATTTGGGGACTCCTCACCTTCAAAATTAACACTATTCATTTATGGTCAGCCTGACCTTGGAGGTTCTTTACGTAGTGTGCGAAGTAATCATTTTCTTATTACTTCGTTATTCCTTTACGTAGTTATTTTATTAGAGTGTAGGATGCAGGGAACAGTTAAGAAAGCAAAATACATGCCTAGGTAGATCTTTTTATGTATTAGACAAAATACACATTTAATTTAGAAGTCACTGACACCCCTATATACATTGATTTCTGTACATTTTTTCTTTCTGAATTTTGCATTTACAAATCGAAAAACAAACTTTGTACAAATTTAATGTGTATGGATTGTTGTAAAGTTATTGGTTTCATATTCGTGGTTGTAGGGGGAGACAAGCATGTTAATGTTTATGTGTTTCATTTGATTTCCTGAGATGCGGAGGTACCAAACGTTCTTTTGGGGCCTTAAATTTACATTATTTTAATTATAGAAAAGCTAATGTAGTTTATCAGTCTGGTCTTGTTGACAGGAATATCTAGAGTTGCTGTGACAGCAAAATTTGTTTTAGAGGACAGACGACTCTACATAAAGTGAACTTGAGATTATTGTGAACAAGAATCATTGTCTTCATTCCGATCCACATACCTAAGTAATAGGTGCACATAGATTCGATTATAGCAAATTCTCTTCTTTGTATATAGTGGAAATCATAAATACTACAACTTCCAGAAATAAGTACTTCCTAAAACGTTTGCACGCGGAGGATTTCGTGAATTAATATAGAAGCATTTACCGTGAATGAAGGGGACTGATGAACAACTGAGAAAATACTTTCAGCTCGATTATTGTTTGTCAATCGTCTTTGTCACCGTAAACAGGGATATAAGAACAAGTTAATTCCCATCTCTCAAGGAAATCGTGATAGGATCATCCAAAATAGGAGAAACGAGTCCCATCCATCCAGTCATCAACCCATCCATCCATTTATCCATCCATTCATCCATCCATCCATCCATCCATCCATCCATCCATCCATCCGTCCGTCCGTCCGTCCGTCCGTCCGTCCGTCCGTCCGTCCGTCCGTCCGTCCCTCCGTCCCTCCGTCCCTCCGTCCCTCCGTCCCTCCGTCCCTCCGTCCATCCGTCCATCCGTCCATCCGTCCATCCGTCCATCCATTCATTCATTCATTCATTCATTCATTCAATCATCCATCCATCCATCCTACCGTCCATATACCCTTCATATCTTCCTTTAATTTCCTTCCTTATGTTCATGCTTACATAAATCCATTCTTTCATGAATCAATTTCCATGTATCCATTTTCTATGAATACATTATTTAATGAAGCCATCATTCGATGAATCACTATTCCAAAAATTCCTCCTTCCATAAATTCATTCTTTCATCAATCTGATCGCCATTGATTCATTTAGTCATTACACAGTCATTCCTAGCACACTCTCATATATAATTTAGTACATGCATACATTCACAACTCATCTGACATATACAAATAAATGCAACATTCCATCGGTCCTTCCGGCTGCCCCGCCGCCAACCAGTCCGTAATTTCAGCGTGCTCGTCAATCAGTACATTTGTCAATCACCCGGTCCGTTTCTTCGTTACCCGGTCTGTTCTTCAGTCAGGCAGTCTCCCAGTCAATCCGTAGTTCCGTCCGTCAGTCCGTAGTATCCACCGACTTTCCGTAGTTTCTTCACTCAGGGCGTAGTTTCATCTGTCAGCCTCTTGTTCTGTCCGTCTTAAGTTCCATCCGCCTGTAGTCCCATCCCTCCGTTGTTCCCTCCGCCAGTCAGTCAGACAGTCCATCCATTAAACAATCCACCAGTCATACCATCTGTCATTCCTTTCGTACGTCTGTCTTTCCGTCTGCCTGATATTCCTTCCACCTGTCACTCCGTCCGCCTGTCAGTCCGTCCACCTGTCAGTCCGTCCGCCTGTCCATCTGTCAATCAGTTCGTCTTTAGTCTGTCCGTCTTCAGTGTGTCCGTCTTGACTATGTCCGTCTTCAGTCTGTCCGTTTTCAGTCTGTCCGTGTTCAGTCTGTCCGTGTTCAGTCTGTCCGTGTTCAGTCTGTCCGTGTTCAGTCT
>BOPP01000002.1:21570342-21604611 GCA_017312745.1 Gryllus bimaculatus
GGAAGTTCACCCGGCGCCCCAAACGCCCACGTTGGAGCGAACGGATTTCGCGGCGTGGATCTGAAAAGTCCAAGATAGAGGGTTTGGGCGGCGAGCGGCCCGTGGGAGCTGCATCTGGCAAAAGCGGCCCGCTCTTGCTCGCCCGCGGCGCCATTCACCACCAGCGCGATGCACCAGAATTCGGTGTTCTGCCCGGCTATTTACGCGTTCGTTCGGTTTACCTGGTTCTGTCTCCTGTGCTCCCCTTTGATCCGCAAGCTTTAGTATCCCTCCTTTAAAACTTTTATATATAAAAAGATAAAGTATTTATCTAGGGTCTGCGAGAGGAGAAGAAAAGCGCCGCCCCGCAGGAGTTAATTCCGATTGCGCACTTGTGCCCCTGTCCGAACTAGAACCGGCTAGCGCGATGCGCCCGCCGCCTGCGCGTGGCTCGGAACCCGCGCGTTCGAGGGCGGTCGGTCGCGAGTGGGCGGGGGGAGGGGCGTGGAGGGTTTCGGCGCTGTGCCACGTGGCGGAGCAACCGTTGCGAGCGGGGCGATGCGGAGCGCCTGGCGCGCGGCTGCGACGGCGGGCGGGCGAGCGTAGGTTGGCATCGGCGGCGAAAGGGCGCGGGATCGGCCGCGGGCGCCTCCTGCCGCCGCCGCAGCCCTCGTCGCCCGCGCCCGCCCGCGCGCCGCTCGGCGCGCCGCCTCTCGATCAAAGGCTGTTACCAGCAGTATTTCAATCACAGCAAAACACGGCGGGCGGGGGCGGCGCGGCGGCGGGCGCGCGCGCGGCGCGGCGCGGAGCGGCGCCGCCGCGGCCGGCCTCGCCTCGCAGCCACACCGCCCACCCGCATACGTGATAACAATACAATCAATGACCGAAGCCTGTCACAATGTGAAGCATTCGCCCCTCCTCCCGCCCCACGCCGCTCCGCACAAATGCGATGTTGTGGGGTTGGTGGGGTGGTCGTATGATATTAACCATCAGGTAGTATTTGCAGCATCACCCAAGTTTTCAAGTCTCCGTACATGATCTGTTGGTTCATGAAAGTGTTTGTCGGCTCGGCGAGGAATAATTGCGAGCGTGAGTAGACGACGATTATTTTTATATTTATTTTCCGCTGCCCGTCTTGTCGTAACCCGCGACGCTTCTGAGCTGGCCTCGGCCTTCGTCTCCGCCCTGCCCCTACCCCGCCGCGGGCCTCCGCCCCCCGCGAGACGGTTTTTTGGCGCGGAGAGGGCGCGGACGCTGGGCGCGGGCGCGCGCGACCGGCGTTCGCCGCCCCAAGTCGCCTTCGCGCCGCTCGCGCAGCCCTGGTGGCGCCGTGACGCCCGGGCCGGGCTGCTCGACGCGACGTCGCGAGCTTCCGCGGGACCTGCCTCTTCCACCTCCGGCGCCCCCGGCCGACGATCGCAAGACAAACAGCGCCCATCGAAGAGGCGGGCGGCGGCGGCGAGCGGCGGCGGCGCGGCGGCGGGAAGCTGAGCCGGAGTGCACCCCCACCTCTGAGAGAGCGCTCCGTGCTGCGCCGTCGCCCCCGCCCCTCCCCCCGACGTCCCGGGCCACCGCCACAGCCGCCCGCCTCCGCCCCGGCCCCACCCTTCATCGACTTGGAGCGGCGTCTTGGCTTCAAATTATCCGCAATCTTGATTGTATTTCGGCAAGTGCCGCGATGCCGACCGCTAGGTCAAAAAACGCGTTGCATCCGCGACGCCCCGAGCCGTTACGGCCTAGCTGAGGTTCTCCTCGGTCGTTACGTTTTCGAGTTGTGTAAGCCCTAGGTCACCTAGCTACAACGCGGGCTAGCTGACGTGCGCTTGCGAGTGTTGCGTGTGGCCGGAGCGCGTGCAGTGAGCGCGATTTTGCCTGCGGCTGAGCGGGGCGGCGCGGCGCGGCGCGTGGGCCTGCGGGTTCCCGGGTCCGGGCTCTACAGTGCATCGCGCGGCCCGCCGGCCCGCCGGCCGCCGTGGCCGGCGGATCTTCGGAGAGCGCGCCCGACACACAAGCCCCGCTATTCAATATACAGCCGCCGCCGACAATGAAAGACGGGCTCGTCAGCGTGCAAAGATCCGGGCCGCGCTCCGAATTGCAACTTATTTGAATCATAGAGCCCGCGACTTACTGTCGATTGCTAAGCTGCTTCGCTTAATATTCTCAGAGCGGGGCCTCCGTTCTCTGTAGGCGATTAGGGCGTCGGCATCCGGCGGCCGGCGTAGCTTGGACGCTGTTCCCGCTGCCACCACCGCCGCCGCTGGCCGCGCTCGCCCGCGCCCCCCACACCGCCGCCGCGCCGGAAGCTCTTTGTGAGGCGCGAGACGCTCGTCTGGCGCCGCCTCTTTTCGGGATCCGAAAAAACGCCCGCCCGCGCATATTAATTATAAAGATGTTTGATAACGCCTTAAGCCTAGCGTGAAGTAAGAGTCGCAAAAGCTCGGATGGGAGGTGGGGATATGGGTGCCCGCCGGGGGTGTTGCTGGTGCCCCGCGGTATGTCCTTTTCAGTGAAGCGCAGTTACCCACGCGCCTCAATGGCTCCCGTAGGGAGTACTCTCTGTCCTCTCACAAATTAGTCACGAAGGCGTTACTAGGACACCACTTTGCTAAAATTTACCATACAATTAACGCTAACGTCTACTATCTTTCTGCCTGCTGGGCAAGAATATTTCTAAAGGAAAACTTGAATATTATAAAGAATTCTACATCTTTCATACTATTATGTCTCTAAATTAAGTTAGAGAAAAGGGAAAATTTCTAATGGCTGAGTAAATTTTGTGTATTATTACTATTAATATTATTATTATTATTATTATTATTATTATTATTATTATTATTATGATAGATTTACTTGCGTATTATGAACTGGCAAATAGATACACGCCTTCAAAAAACCATGTTACTTTTTTTATCAGCATTACGGCAATTTGAGTTTCATGAAAAGTTGGGTTTTTATTTATATTCATCAAAAATAATTCATTTATCTATCGATATTTGCGCAATCTTCTGAATCTTCTAGTTCAATAGGAATAGTCATTTATCTCGCTAAATAAATATGTTTCGTATAATTCAGCGAAAATAAAAAATTATATTAGTTTCAAAACATCGTTTCGATTAAATATTAGTGACAAATTTGTAATTTCAAAATATGCAAATAAAATGAAATTCAATATATTTTTAACTATGAAGCCTATTTCTCCAACTAATATTCTGCGACAGTTTTACATCATTGGGTGTTTCATTGAATAAGTATTATGAAACATACAGATGATTATGTCCTAATGAGTCTGTTATCCAAGTACAAAACTAGCAGTCCGCTAAACTACACCAAAGCGGAAAGTTATGTCTATTTTTCTTCCTTATATCATGAAAATAATTTCTTTTTAATCTAAAATCAAAAAATTACATAGAGTTTGTGTTGCTTAATCTCATGATTAATACATTTTAATAAATAGCATGGAAATTATATTGAATTACTTGATCTCAATCCAAATCGTTGAAGCAAAATAGTGAAAGTATATCACTATTTTACTTGTTAGTTTCGAAACCAACTGACGTCCAAATACGTCTTATTTTTTTCTGCTGAGAATTTTCCTCAAAAACACAGACACTCAAAAACAACAGGCTTCATTCTTAGTAGACTAAAAAAGCATTTATAACCAAACTAAGTTATTTTTCAAAAGTGTTCTAGAAAAGAGAATGCCTGTAAAAGTGACGATAAAGTTTTGTTACAAAATTTAGATTAATTATTATATGAAAATTACTTCCTACTGCGTCAAAAACGAGTGTACGAAAACATCGGGAAAAAAGAGACAATAAAAAAATTAAATTTTCGGTGTGTTTACTTTTGAGAAGATATTAGATAAGCTAGCATTAAAAAATAATTATAAATCAAAAACATTTAACTCGATTCCGGCCAAACTGATCTGACCAAAAACTACACCAAAAACAAAACAAAGAGTTTCATCCTAATTCTTTTCAAGAAAATGTTTGACTATTTTTAGCGTTCTCCCCTTACGAAGGTACTTCCTATAAAATAAAGTAAGTAATTGTGAACCAGAAACGCAAAAATCTTCGACAGAAAAACTCTTAATTGTCGGGTACTGGTAACGAACAAATGAACAAATCGCTTGTGGCGAAATATTTTAAAAAAAATACTTTCTTAAACATGTTGGTATAGTCAGAATCAGTATATTTTGTGTGTCCTTGATGCCTTATATATATTATCTATTCACAGCAAATCAGTCTGTGTATAGTCAACCGCTAGCGGCGTAAACCATTCAGGCTTGCATTTTCTCCCAATTCCATTTCAATATTTTTCCATTTCGATCTCAATGAGCTTAAGCTTGAGAGCTTTAAAAAACAAGATATTTTATTTTTTTAAGATTTTTACAAGGAAGCCTCAAAAAACATTTCCAAAACTTTCTCACAAAAAAGCAAACATTTTTTAGATCAAACTTGCCCTTATATCTAGGCTTGAGACGCTTAGAGAATGTGCAGTTATTGTTCGTTGAAATCCCAGATTTTTTGTAAAAAGTAAGTTGTTTGGGTCAACCTTCAACAACTATAAATTGAAGATAGAGATTTTTTTCTAAATCAAATCTGTTCCTTAAAGACAGATCTTTATATAGTATATATTATTAAGATATTAAGTTCACGTTCAATTTTACGAGTGATTGGCGCTAAATAATTGACAATTAAAAAATCGAATTTTTTTTTTAAATTCACTCCAGGTTTCTTTATTTTCTCCCGCCAATGGTGAAAATTCTCATTTTCGTGTTAATTCAATTTTTGAAATTACCAATTTTTGAAATATGCGAGAATAGTATTTCTTGCTGTAGTGATAGTTTATATGAAGCAACTAAATGTATATGGAATCTGAATCTTGTTGATTTTTAGTTTTATAGTGTGGATGAAAACCCCCATTAAACATACATTTTATCAGGTGATAAGTGTAATGAAGTATTCGAGTTATATTTGAAATCTCAATTTCAATGGCATCACACGGTTATTACCGACCCCATATATTTGATCTAATCGTAATATACATTTATTACCAAAATACAAATTCAATTTAGCATTTATAATCAGAAATTTTGCCCTCAATTTTTCTTAACAAAGCATTAACCAATCGAAGTGTACATTAAGGTTTAATATTTCTGAATATCTATTGATTATGGACGATGATCAGACCTGACCAAGATGTTATAGAATGCGCCATCACACACACTACTTGATGAAGTAAGCCGGAGTGGCATTGAAGTACGACAATAATAATATAATAATATAATAATAATAATAATAATAATAATAATAATAAAAGAAAAATCAATAGACAGTGACAGTTAGTTGACTCGTAACTGTATCTCTATATCTATATAGAGATTTTAAATGCCAGCGAGAAACACAAAGCACGAAATTGAGGATGGAAGACGAGACTTGAAACTGGATAACGTTTTCTGTCGAAAAATTCGTTGATCTGAAGCGGTCGTAAAGTCAGAAGATAAAAAAGAAGAAATCACCATTTAAAAACATTATTAAGGACTTATTCTTATTTGCATATATAGATAGCGCTGACAACTATCTTCCAAAAAGCATAAAGTACAAATATATGTACTTGTTTCTTTAAGTTTTTTTATACTGGTTTTAAACTGAAGCGTGTTTATTAGTCTCATATGCTGGTATTATATTTATAATATATATTATATATTATATATATATATATAAATATATAGATATAATATATATAACACATATCCTCTCCTAAATGAGTAACTAAGATGGTTGAAATCGATATCCAGTTTTTTTAGAGAGAAAAATCGAAGTATTTCGCTCTTCCTTTAGTTTTAATTATCTAGGCTTCTGCATACTTGTAAATCTTACGTGAGCTGTATCTTTATTTACCCTTCTCTCTGCAACTCAAAAACATTCTCATCGTTAAACGCCACATTTCTCCTTGTTTTTCACTACCTAGATTCAATCCAAAGACAAATGCTTTTCTGAGTCTAAACAATTATAAAGCTTGTATAGTATGTATTTATATACATACGGACACGGTGGTATGTAATTAAATATATAAGTAATAATAAAAGTATTAATAATGACAAAGTAGATAGGACAATAAAGAACAGCAAATATAGACTGCAAACACCAGGTGAACAGTTCAATCACCTTAATTTGTTGTCCTGTAGCTAGATTATACAAACTTCGAAGCGGCATGGACAGGTTGTTCCTATCAGAATCTATGCGGGAAGAAAATCTATACTTCATCTCGTGACGAAAGTAACTGACCGATGTGGTAACACAAAACTACCATATTTTCGAAATTCTCCAACTAAATCTTTGGGATATATTATATTATAAAAAAACAACGATGTATCTAACCACTAGGTCTCATCGTATTGAAGAGAAGTAGATATGGGTATGATGTAGCAATCACACAACATTTAAGCCTCCAATCATCGCCGCCCAAAGAAATCAAAATCATTTTCAAAAATTTCTTACATTTCTGGTTCCTAACAGTCAAACGGAAGTATTATTTCAATAATATTAACAATCAGGAAAACCTCATCCTAAATGGCAATATATATATATCTCTCTTAAGAAAATGGCGCATAAGCGTGACTAAATCTAAATTCTATATTATCCATAGAAGTTTAATTATCGAAAAAAAAACTAAATAAGGAGTCATTTAAAGCAATTTATACTCACAAATATAATAATGTTTACAAATTGCTGGAAATGGTCATATTAATGCGTAAGCAACCTTAAAACAAAATTACATTTGTATAGTTTTTGAAAAAAAAAAACTTTTACGTAATTTTTAAGAGAAGCAATTAGGATTATCGTTCGAGAACAGAAGTAACTTGGGAGCGTTCTTAGGATAAATCTTGATTTTTTTAATGCACATCTTCACGCAATTATTGCTGAAAAACTACTAAAATTTTCAAAAAGATGTACAGACCTAATGAGCTCAATTATGGTACAAACGAATTTCTATCTGGAAGGATAGAATTAAAACCTATCTTCAATTTGTTAGTTGTGTAGGTCGACGATAAAAATTCAAAAATTTTGGCAATTTGCAAAAATCAGATGTTAAGAGGTGTAAATCGGACTGATGTTATTTTAATATTTTCTCTGTTTTACAAGAAGATTTAAAGAGAAAATGGAGCCGTTTTTGAGAAAATTTGAAAATGACCGGAGGCTCATGTAAATACTCAAAAGATTGAAGAAAGTGTTTCAAATATCACAGCCTCTCGAGTCGAAGCAACAATCGGCCGGAATATCATTTGTTGGAGATAATCGTTACGTATGGTTTATTGGCCAGAGTCTCTTTACAATATCCAATATTCAGCTTCCTCTTCAATTTTTAGAAGTAATTAGTGGGTTTTTAATTTATGGAAAATTCTATTACTGTAAACGCCATTAATTTAATTTACGAAACGGTACGTTCCGAAGCTTTCCTAAGTACTATTAATTCGAGTCGAAAAATTTAGTTATATTACATTTACAAATCCATTTACATGGTATAGTATATTGAGTTATTTCAATGTATAATACAAATACTTTTATGAAATATTCATAGACAAATCAAATACATCATTCTACTTTCGACAACCTGATATATTTCACAGCACAGTCGTCCACTGCTGGCGATTCCCTGACTGACTATGACTGTCGTGACTTGACAAAACAGCCGCCCTAGAGGCCTTTAATATACGGGAAGATTACTCCAGTGCGCTCAAACCTTCCCTAAGGAGCTAGGTACGTGCGTTGGTCTATATAGACCGCAAATTTTAACAAAAAATCAACATGCCTGATCCTAGCTGCAATTAATACTCGCCAAAAAAACTAAAACTTCAATGACAAAATATAAGGTATCATTAAATACCGTGTTTAAAACTTCTCCGTCATCATCTGGAAATTACAGAAAACCAAAAATTCCAAGAAACAATTTTAAAAAACCCACATCAACTTAAATATTTATGGATAAGCATAAAAATAAAATTGTAAATTTTTCTCGAATAATTGTAAAATTAGGTCGTTTTAGCATATTTTAAGACTATCTGAAGTAATTTCTTTTTTCACATTTTTCGTCTTATGGGAAGGCAACCAATCCCCGAAATTGTTAGCAAATCCATTGATGAATCCGTAAATATAGAAATGGTATGCAATTGTCTGACATAAAATTATTTGGGACTCCTCACCTTCAAAATTAACACTATTCATTTATGGTCAGCCTGACCATTGAGGTTCTTACGTAGTGGCGAAGATAATTATTTCTAATTACTTCGTTTACCCTTTACGTAGTTATTTATTAGAGTGTAGGATGCAGGGAACAGTTAGGAAAGCAAAATACAGCCTAGGTAGATCTTTTATGTATTAGACAAAATACACATTTAATTGAGAAGTCACTCTATCTCTTTTATATACATTTGATTCGTACATTTTTTTGGTCTTCTTGAACTTTTGCTATTACAAAATCAAAAAACAAACTTTGTACAAATTTAATATGTATGGATTGTTGTAAAGTTATTGGTTCATATCGTGGTTGTAGGGGAGACAAAGCATGTTAATGTTATGTGTCATTTGATTTCCTGAGATGCGGAGGTTACAAACTTCTTTGGGGCCTTAAATTTACATTATTTTAATTATAGAAAGCTAATGTAGTTTATCAGTCTGGTCTGTGAAGGAATATCTAGCAGTGCTGGAACAGCAAAATTTTTTTAGAGACAGACGCTCTACATAAAGTGAACTTGAGATATTGTGAACAAGAATCATTGGCTTCATCCGATCCCACGGTATACCTAAGTAATAGGTGCACATTAATGTCGATTATTAAGCAAATTCTTCTCTTTTGTATTATTAGTGGAAATCATAAAATACACAACTTCAGAAAAATATAGACTTCTAAAGACGTTTTGCACGCGGTAGATTTCTGTGAATTAATAAGAAGATTTACCAGTTGAATGAAGGGACTGAGGAATGAACAACTGAGAAAATACGTTCAGCTCGATTATTGTTTTGTCAAATCGTCTTTGTCACCGTAAAACAGGATATAAAACAAGTTAATTTCCCATCTTTTCAAGAAATCGTGATAGGATCATCCAAAAAGGAGAACGAGCTCCATCCAAATCCAGTCATCAACCCATCCTCCATTTATCATCCATTCATCCATTCATCCATCCATCCATCCATCCTCCATCCATTCCATCCATCCATCATTCCATCCATCTTCCGTCCGTCCGTCCTTCCGGTCCGTTCCTCCGTCCCTCCGCCCTCCGTCCCTTCCTCCCTCCTCCCCTCCGTCCCTCCTCCCTCCGTCCCTCCGTCACCATCCATCCATCCATCCACCATCCAATCCATCTCATCATCCAATCCATCCAATGTCTCTATCTCTATCTTCCGTCCGTCGTCCGTCCGCCGTCGTCCGTCCGTCCGTCCCTCCGTCCCTTCCGTCCCTCCGTCCTCCGTCCTTCCGCTCCCCCGTCCCTCCCCATTCCGTCCATCCCGTCCATCCGTCCATCCGTCCTCCGTCCCATCCGGCCATCCGTCCATCCGTCCACTCCATCATTCATTCATCATTCAATCATCCATCCATCCCATCCTAACGTCCATATACCCTTCATTATCTTCCTATTAATTTCCTTCCTTATGTTCATGCTTACATAAATCCATTCTTTCATGAATCAATTTCCATGTATCCATTCCATGAATACATTATTTAATGAACCATCATTCATGATTATCACTATTCCAAAAATTCCTCCTTCCATAAATTCATTCTTTCATCAATCTGATCGCCGATTGATCATTAGTCATTACACAGTCATTCCAGCCCACTCTCATATATAATTTAGTACATTGCCATACATTCACAACTCATCTGACATATACAAATCAAATGCAACATTCCATCGTCCTTCGGCTGCCCCCGCCGTCAACCAGTCCGTAATTTCAAAGCGTGCTCTCAATCAGTACATTGTCCCAATCACAACGGTCCGTTTCTTCGTTACCGTCTGTTTCTTCAGTCAGGCAGTCTCCCAGTCAATCCGTAGTCCGTCGTCAGTCCGTAGTATCCACGACTTTCCGCTAGTTCTTCACTCAGGGCGTAGTTTCATCTGTCAGCCTCTTGTTCTTGCCCGTCTGAAGTCATCCGCTTGTAGTCCCATCCCTCCGTTGCCCTCCGCCAGTCAGTCAGACAGTCCATCCATTAGAACAATCACCAGGTCATACCATCTGGTCATTCCTTTCGTACGTCTGTCTTTCCGTCTGCGTGATATTCCTTTCACCTGTCACTCCGTCCGCCCTGTTCAGTCGTGTTCCAACCTGTCAGTCCGTCCGCCTGTCCATTCTGTCAATGCAGTTCGTCTTAGTCAGTCCGTCTTCAGTGTGTCGTCGTGACTATTGTCGTTCTTCAGTCTGTCCGTTTTCAGTCCTGTCCTTTTCAGGTCTGTCCGTGTTCAGTCTGTCCGTTCAGTCGGTCCGTGTTCAGTCTTGTTCCGTGTTTAGTCTGTCTGTGTTCAGTCTCGTCCGTCTTCAGTCTGTCCGTCTTCAGTTCTGTCCTCTCAGTCTGTCCGTTCTTCAGTCTGTCCGTCTCAGTCTGTCCGTCTTCAGTCTGTCCGTCTTCAGTCTGTCCTCTTCAGTCTGTCGTCTTCAGTCTGTCCGTCTCAGCTGGTCCGTCTTCAGTCGGTCCGTCTTCAGTCGGTCCGTCTTCAGTCGGTCCGTCTTCAGTCGGTCCGTCCTCAGTCGGTCCGTCTTCAGTCGGTCCGTCCTCAGTCAGTTCGTCCCTGTCAGTCCGGACGTGTGTCACTCCGTTGACTAATATTTATTGGGAAATATATTTCAAGAACGTATTTGAATATATTTTTTGGGTGTGCATGGGTAATGGATAGAAACTTTTTACCAGAGTTTTGAAAATATCATATTTGTAGCTTCGTTCGCGAGAAGAAAATTAAGAAGAAATTGAATATATTTGGTAGCCTAGATGAAATTGTTTGTCCATTACTTATTTTATTTTATTAGCATAATTTAATCATTATATATAACTGTTAAAAGAAATTTTAATTAAAAAAATTAAGCTGAAGATATTGTTGGCAATGTGCAAATATAAAATGTTTGTAAAATCTACTGGGTACTGAGCGTTCTACTCGTATGTGTGTTTAAGGACTACAGAATTCTTCTTTGTCAGATTTTTCTGAGTTTACGCTCAAGTTGTAAGGTCATTAGAAAATAAGATATGCTTCTATAAAATCCATTGTTAAATTTTTTAAGGAACTCGTAACTTGTATCTTATATGTATGAAAAACTGTCTTGACATTTACCCACGCCAGTCTTGTGTCAGAACAAATTGTCTTATTATTTGGAAATTAGGTCTTACCTGGAGATTCTGATCTTCTCAAATGATTAGCTTACGGTCCGTTGTGTTCCAAAAATCTCGTTTTCTTTCTTCCTCCCTTCAGTCTTTTCTTCTTTCTGAAAGAAAGAAACATAAATATACTATTACTAATAATACAGTATGCGACTAGTTTATAATCTTACGTAAGTATAATAATATTACGTGAGTACGTATGGTGAAAACAAATGACGGAGCGAGTTTTCAAATTTACAAGAATAAGCTCTCTGAATGTTTGAAAACTGAAGATGTTCATTTTTTTTACTTCTTCCCATTAATACAATATTGAAGATACATTTGTTTGTTTAATGAAATATTCAAAGAATTTGAAATAAGGACATGTAATTTTGTTTTAAAAAAATATGAGTAGTTTTCGCGTACGTTTTTTTTTCATTAAATCAATTTATGAAAAATTATTTTCTCAAATGTCTCTAAGTTTTTCTTTACTTTTTCTCCAAGTGTTTCGAAAGGTGCTAAAAAATCACCATGATCTCATTTCTTTCTATTTGAAAACTTTCTTTAGATTTTTTCTCTCTGAAAACGAAATCAGCTAGTTATAAAATCGAATTTAGTTCTAAAATTAGATTTTTATGTATGGTAAAATAAATTTTAAAAAAAACATTAATTTTTGCATAATGTTTCTTTGCATATATTTATAATTTAGTTCCCAGAACGCGCGCCAAATTAATTATGAATTAATAGAAATACTTGTGCTTTAATTTGTCGATATGCAGTTCATGAATATCTCAGATGATTTGTTAATCGCGTTGTGAAGGATAAAACATGTCGATTTAAACGTTGAGAAGCTGGCGAGTTACTGGTTCATTATCTCTAATCGCAGAACGTGGCGTTTCTCTTGCTGGGGAAGAAGACCTTTGTGTGAGAGCTGCCAAAGAAAATCCATCAACCAATATAACAAGTTTTTCTGTTCAGGTGTTGTCAAGGGTACACTATGGAAATTCCTTAACATGAAAGTTTGTGGCCTTACACATTTGGTAGTCAGCATTTCTTACAATGACAATACAAAACTGTGTGTGCAGTTTTGTACATGGCATCTTGAGAGAACTGATATTTACGAAATTTTATTCACAGACGAAGCAGAGTTTATGAGAAATGGAACTACTGATTGAAGCGCCAACCAGAATCAGGATGTGACTAATAAAACTCCAATTTTGCCTTAGAAAGAATAAACGTTAGTAGAATATATTTAATGATATACTTCAGTGACTAAACCTAAGTATACTTCTTCATTCAACAGGTATATAAAAGATTTCATGACTATTCACGCGCGTGTGTAAGCTATAGGAGTTTATGTAACTACTATGCACGAAGGATGTATCATAATTATGATGGAACTAAGAAACTGATAGTTCAAGATCATTGTTCAAAATTACAAAGCTTCCAGGAATATATCCGCTAGACATTATACCGTTGAAGAACAAAATGATTATTTAATCACCAATCTAGAGCAGACTTTTGGGAACATCGTATTTACATGCTACGTGTTTTCATGCAGTGAGGTTGTTTAATGCTCTTCCTATTATTCATTAAATACATATTTATGAATATTGCTCAAAGTAACATTAAAATATTTTTGTTCTACCTATTTGACAGAAAATTGGAACAGTTTTATTGTATAAATTTAATTGCTAGGGTAATCTGAGTCACTCGCTTTTCACTTTCCCTTAAAAATCTCTATTGTTTTTACAAAAAGCATTAGCAATTGCCAAGATCATATTTTAAGTGATCATTGCTCATAAAGAAAAAATAGTCATTTGGTTATAAAGAAATTAAACTTCGTTTTGTAGTAATTCATTAATATGAAAATCCGATTAGTTATGACGGAATTGTCCATCTATGTAATGGAAAATCAGATATGGTTTGTCCTGATCATTATTTTCATAATTTAGAAAAAGTTTTGAATTTGAAATTATTCCTTAAATTCATATTCTCAGAAGAGAAATTTAGAGTTGGAACTTCTTCTTCCAAAAAGTCCAAAAAAACATAAATAGAGAAGAAATATAACAATATTTTGTGTAAATTCAGTAGTTTAGAAAATACTTTGAATGCATTTTATTGGAATAAATTTTTTAATCATTAACATTTATCTATTGGCTCTCTTAATTATTTTATTTATATTCTCTAAATTCTTCCTTTTCACTCGATATGCGTCTTAGTGCGTTATGGAAAAAATCATGCGTTTGCCTCTTATTTGGTTTCAATATTTTTTGCGGGTCTTTGAGGAAAGGCGCAAGTGACCGTCGGATACGCAAATCAAGATCTTCAGATTATCACATCTTACTTTCAAAACGATCTAACTGATTATTTTACACATCTTCCAGATTCGTAGTACGAAGCTGAAGACTTGAGATTGATACTGATTCTTAGTCTGAACGTCTTTCTCTTTTTTTAATACATGATGTCCGAATCACTCCCGTAACAATGGGACCTGAAGCCTGCGACATTTCTTCTTTCATCCTGTCAAACAAACAAATATTTAACCTGATAGGCTCACTCCGGTACTCATGGGTTTGCAAATTATTGTGTATAACCCACTTGAAAAGAAGCTCAATTAATAGTTGCAATGGCTTATCCAAGATAAGCATTTTTCGATTCATTTTAATATTATTAATGAGAACCGTTGAAATATTTTTTAATTGTTCATATCCAGAAATATTTTAAAGTGTGCTATTAAGAAATATCTCTCTCTTAGATTCACTTTCTGTATTGTTTTAAAAGCCTTCAACAAGAATATAAACAGATCACTTATTTAGTTTTGTTGTTATTCACCTACTTCAAATTACTTCAGTCCGTGCAACTCGTTATGAATAATTTTAAAAATTCTTGATACTGCATGTAAAAAATTACACATACCTAATATGACGCACAACCTGCTAAAAGGAGGTAAAAGTACATGTGTGCAAAAGAATATTGGAAATGTCAGCCAACAAAGGGGACGACAGATGGTGAACAAAAGGAGGATGTAATACAACCCCAAGTACCTGGAGGAGACTGCTGAGCTCAAGGTTGCCTAAGCTTGAATCACGTGTGCAACCCCGTCTCCCTTTTAGGGAACGCAATTTCTAAAGCTCGCTGGAGTTTTTACGCAAAACCAGTTGGCAGGAATCTCGTTAAACTTGTTCGTTCATGAGAGATGGCAAATTATTACATTAGCATATTTCTAAGAAAATCCTGTAGTAAGGGTTTACATGAAGGTTTTCCTCCCGGTGGTGCTACAATTGAAGACATTGAGTAACAAAAACGTATCAAATTTTAGTAGTACTAGCCAATTACTTCATAGTATTACAAAATAAAAATTAAAACTACTTCTTATTGTACTGAATTGTACATTAAATTGATGATAATTCTCAAAAATTTAAAACACTTACCAGAACACTCTAGTAACAAAAGATAATGTGACCACTTGCAGTTTATATATGTTATGTAAAACTTGGAGTGTAACATATTCACATTCAAAAAATAATTTGTCAATTTATAATTTTCTGGTAACTGAAAATATAACTTTATATATTTTCAAAACAATTATTTATGTGTAAAATAAGGTCTGTCGCATATGCCCATGATGCGCACATTTAAATTATTTCAAAATGTACATGATACGCATTACCATTGAAATATTTGTTGATGTCAGCTATCATATGAAATTTTAAGTATGTTCTCTACTGTCAAGGTTAATAGAAAAAGTAGATGACTTTTGGATGTGAAACATAGTGTAGCGTTTAAAATAAAACTAGTGCTAAAACAGCACGTATAGTAATTTCCGCAATAATGATAAATATTGTATTTTTTGAAAATTAAGAGAGTTCAACATAAATGAGATCCAGAGCATTCCTTTAGGCTTCCTTTCTTCTACCCATGGAAAAAAGTTTCGAGAAAAATTTGGAGCGGTTTTGGGAAAAAAACAGAAATTTATTAAATTTCAGACAAAAGTTACGCGAAATCACTTTTTTCAAAACATTGTCTCGACATTTTTCGAAAAGCGCTTTTTTACAACAGACTTTCTGTAAGGCAAAAAACTCTATCTTAAATTTCCTAGTTTTGAATTGTTAACTTTTATAATAAAAGGTAAGTTCATCGAAAATGGAAAAGCGCCATATTTTTTACCGTTTTTTTTAAATTTAAAGAAAAAATTGAAGTGGTTTTTGAGAAAAAACGTTTTAAAAACATTAAAGTAGCTCATATTTCGCGCAAATTTACATGAATATTACTCATATTTTCGAAAAACTGAATATGATATCATTTCAACATATCTCTTTAAAGGACAGATATTATTTAAAAAATCTCTATCTCCAACATGATTGTCTTATATACCCGCCCCCAAAAATTGCATTTTCGCAATTGTCGAAAAATGTGGAATTTTAACGAACATAAGACCTACATTATTCTCTTAAGCGTTCTTTATTCTATTCAAGGAAAAAATATAATAAAAGATAGTGGTGACATTTTTTGAAAAAAATGTTTTTGAAACTTCATGTAAAGTGCCCCCAAAAATCAAAATATATTTTTGAAATTCCACTTGAAATAGGCTAAACGATTTAGGTACTAGCGTTGAACACTGACAGACGGATATACGAACAGACGGCAGACGGACAAATAGGCCAATGGACAGCGAGATAGAACGTTTGTTGTCAATCGACTTTTAGGTATCAAAAGCAAACAAAACATTCTTCTGGGTACACCACGTATTAAAGGAAGTAATGTACTATATAGAGAAATATAATTTCTACACTTTTTCGTTACCAAGGCTCCGCAATAAGTTTTTTCGGCCGAAAATTAATAAGATAATTAAACACAAAGCGCACAGAACGTTTTGAAAATGGGGTTTAAATTACACCGGTGTATGGGTTTCATGAACCCACAGAAAATTTTCTTACATAAAACTATTGAGATTTGCATTAGGTTTATGTAGGTCTTAGATTTTCTGATACAAAGATGAGTATAAACAAACTATGAACACGAAGATAGCTTCAATAACTAAAAGATTATTTTTATTATCAAGTTTTTTATCGTTTACTGTCGGCACCTTGTGGGCATCTAATTAAAATTATTTCACCCACACCCGCCTTGGGATATTGTCTTTGAAAGTGTAAGCTGCACTGAACGTATAGATAAGTAAGACTTCACAATAAATCTGAAATAGAGTTCATAAATCGGAAATACGAAATTACAGCCATTCTCCGGCGCAGGATTACATTTACCTTTCTCTTATTACAAAGCGCGAGAAAGTAAAAAAAAATATGCTTCACATTCGACTCATTACTGGCAATCTATGGAGTTTATTCCTTAACTTTATTTCAGCAATATAGCGTTGGTTCAATACAATTTTCAATTGAGAGTCATCGAAACCACCATTATTATTCCACAAAGGTCCTGTTAAGAAGTCGTTTTCATTGAGTCATTAGATTGAAAAAGAAGAAACATACGAAACATACGTCATTAGAAGAAAAAACTACCAACAACAATTGAAAAATTGGGTTCAAATAGCCCGTGTTTACGGTATTTTATAAGTTACAAATTTAATATATCCATTAATTGAATATGCAGAATTACGTGAAATGCGATATAAACGTTTCATGAACAGTGTTATAAATTTCTTAATTTCAATAGAATGTGAGGGAAAGATCAGAAATTATTTTGTGTAACATACTGACACGCTCAAATTATAATTGGTACACTCGTATTCTTGGAAGAGCGAAGTATAGAGGAAACCTGCGGGTTTGTGATTAAATTAAAAGAACATTTAATTAAAACATTCCTCCACATTTTTGATTATTGGATAATATTTTCAATGCGTAGTGTCAGTGTTACCTAACCAGTATTATAGCAGTATAAGCCTAAAATATGTGCATTTCATAATACTTTCTTGAATGCAGAAAGAATTGAATTTTCTTATTCATCAAAATAATTTGTATTCAATTGGCACCAACTACACGATGAATTTGAATCACCGTACTCGCAAAGTATTATATTCCGAAAAGAATTCTGTTGATGTAAATATGTTTTTTTTTCTTATAATGCATACATTACACTTCAGAACCTTTAGAAACGTATTACCGTCTTCTTCATAAAGAACACGACCCTAGCGGTTTTGATCATCTGTAAATGTTATTTCAGTATTAATTAAGGGGTATCGTTTTGCATCTTTTGGAGATACGTTTTTCTACGTAAGTTTTTACTGCGGGAAACGGAAGTTTTACAATGGCCCTGAAATATTTTCTCATCAGTATACACGTGTTTAAATAATCTAAACAACTTACATGTACGAGGTAAATATATGATGTTGTCTTTTGGTAATATTATAATCCTACTTCAACGTACAAACATGTTATCAATCAGCAAACATTTTGTTTTTCACTTTAGAAGTCAATATTAAGCTTCTTAGGTTTAGGAAGCCATTCAGATAAACTCATCCTTTTCGGCGTTTAAAAAACAAATTTCATATTTGCTCTTGCAAATTTCTAATGTTCAAAAATTTCATTAACGTTGTTTCAAGATCAAACATGTTCCAAGATGACAATATCTCTCATCAATATTGTGGTTGTAGTAAGACAACCAATAGTTTATAAGTTTTGCAGTTTTTTAATGCAAAAACTTCAATGAAACTTAGGCCCACACCATTATATTAAGTGCCCCTTGCTCTAACCGAGAAAAAGTAAATCCAAGTATTTTGAGGCATTTTTGAGAAAATAATAGAATTGTGCTGGGACTTAATGTAAGTTACTTTCAAAAATCAAAATACTTGTTTCAAATTTGCAGGGACTTAAGTTTTCACAGATCGAACCGTGAATGCCAATTTTAGAGCAAATCATTTGAACTGTTCAGGCGATATTGTTGGCCACAGGCGGACCATCAACAAAAGGCAAGTATACACTCAGACACACTGACAAACACAAACTGGGATAAAATTAGCAGACATACTTATACACAAGCTCTCACTCAGTCACTTCTGACAAGCTGACATACGCACTCTGGCAGACATACACTGACTCACTCTAACAGTCACACTGAGCCAGACACACTCAGTCTCATACACAGGCAGACAGGCATGTACACAGAAAGTCAGACAAGCCGAAAGTCAGAGAGACTTACTGGGTGATTGACGTTCATCCAGATCGTCAGATAGATACACAGATTGTCAGACAGATACACAAAAAATCAGACAGATACACAGGAAGTCAGACGGACGCTCAAAATTCAATCGCACACTCAGAAAAGCAGATGGATACTCAAATAATCAGACGGGCAGAAAGTCAGACGGGCACATAGAAAGTTAGACGAACAGAAAGGCAGACAGACACACAGAAAGTGAGACACACACAGAAAGTGAGACAAATACACAGAAAGTGAGACACACACAGAAAGTGAGACACACACAGAAAGTGAGACACACACAGAAAAAGAGACAGCCACACAAAGAGTGATAGAGACACACAGTAAGCGATACAGACACACAGAGAGTGAGACAGACACACAAAGAGTGAGACAGACACACACAGAGTGAGACAGACACACAGAGTGAGACAGACTCACAGAGAGTGAGGCAGACACACAGAGAGTGAGACAGACCCACAGAGAGCGAGACAGACACACAGAAATGAGACACGTACACAGAAAGTGAGACAGTCACACACACACACACACACAGAAAGTGAGACACACACAGAAAGTGAGACACACACAGAAAAAGAGACAGCCACACAAAGAGTGAGACAGACACACAGAGAGTGAGACAGACACAGAAAATGAGACAGACGCATTTTGCCATAAACCCATATTTCCATATCAAGAACCCTCAAAAAGCTGTATTCTTACACTACACAAAGTAGTTTACTAAATACCGGAACAATATTTATCTACTTTTCGATATCACAGACCCAGAATACATTTTTCTGTAGAAAATAGGACGAGGAAGAAAAAAATAATTTAGTAGGTCTTACTTTGTTGCAAATTTTATACTATTTCATAAAATGAAAAAAAATATATTTCGTTATAGAAATTAAGTTAGTAAAGAATAATAGTAATGAAGTACGTGACAAAAAACTTTGTTGTAAGAATGAAGATAAAATCAAATAGAAATTGGAGAGTATGTAAAATACTATGTAAATCAGTGGAAATAGTTGTTTCTAAAATATACTGGATTTATACTCATTACTACGGACAAAAAACTATGGCCGGATACTTTCAAAGCTACGCTAAATATTTCCAATTGTTTGCATTTCATCCTGTCTCAAAAATGGATTTCCGTTCATGAACCCGGCAACCTGGAGGAAGTAGCCGTGATAACCGGCCTACGCACGACGCCCACGGAGAGATCCTTTCAAAACTCGGCATGTGAAGGATGGATAGCGATACCCGCGCGGGCGAATTGCGAGCTTGGGAGGCGGGCGGCGGGCGGCGGCGAGCGGCGGGCGGCGGGTGGCGGTCGCGGCGGCGCGGCGCCAGGCCGCCGGGCGCGGGAGGCGCGCGCGCGGGCAGTGCCGACGGCGGGCAGGCGGGCGGCGAGTAGTCCGCGGCTCATGCGGCGGCGGCGGGAGCGCGCGTGGTGTGCCGGATGATTATGAAGCAGCGTTGCGCGCCTCGCTTCATTAGCGAGACGTGCGTTCATAATGAGGCCCGCCAAAGACCGACCGCGCTAATCTTCGGCCTCGCCAATTAATCTATGCTACCCTGAAGACACGCTCTTATCGTTTTTATTATCACCACTATTATTATTATTATTATTATTATTATTATTATTATTATTATTGTTGTTGTTATTGTTGTTGTTGTTGTGCACATTATTTGTAAGATGAAACTTCTTCGTATACATTTTTAAGATGTTTCAAACGGGCCTTTACAGTTTGAGTCCAAAAACGTCTCTCTTTGAAATAAAAGAAGAAAATACTTCGTCGTTACTTTGGAAAAGTCCCTTCAAGGTACCATTGGATTAACAATTAAATTAATGATAAATAAATGTAATAAAAAATGTAAATTAAAATTAACCGTTCTTATTTGCCATAATTTTTCTGACAATTAACATCCTGAGTCACGTGTTTAATAATATAATTATCTTATAGTAAATATACTTGATTTAATTATTGCGAGTGAAATAGTTTTTGATTACACCACAATTTTCGGAAGAACTAGATATCAAGATAATGTGTTATATTTCATAAATTGAAAAAAAATAGAAAATCAAGCGTAATGAAACATGTAATGTCAACGTAATACAGAAACACTTAATGAAACAGAGAACTTTATAGAACCATTTTGTACAACAATAGTATTCGAATTCAACTAAATAACAAACTACCTTAAAATTTATTTTTGATTCTAAATGTTGAAAACACCATATTTAACACTATTAAAAGAAAAACCGGGAACCAAAACTGAGTTTTGGCCCCTAATGCGCAGGATCTCCAGCGAATGTTTTATTTTAACTTCTACTGTTTGATTTTGCGATGACACTACTCTTACTTTATTATGGGGTAACATTACGTTACCTCATATATAACAAGGTAACATATGTAACATTTAATTATTTCATTATATTTCTTATATTATTGTGGTGCTACTTCATTAACGAACTACGTATTAACATGTTATTATATGTACTACGTAGGATATTGTTTTTAAAGGGCTGTAAAACATATTGTAAGTCTTTGCATCCGTGCCGTGAAATGACTATTTCAAGCGACCTAGTTTAAAAAAGTACCACTTCGTTACCTTGTAATATAAACTACAATTTTCTTAGATTTTCAGTACTTAATCTTGGGTGAAAGTTAATCTGACGTAACTACCATAAACGATCTATGAACGATATTCGTGATGAGCAGATTATTCTACATGATCTCAGCAAATTTCACAATGAAACCTTTGAAAGACATTTTACGGTACAATACAATGTCCATAATGTCTTCAGAGCTATACATTTGTCAGTTTTAGCGGAAATACATATTCTTTGTAATCTTTACATGATTCTAATTAGAAAAATATCGAAATAATTATGAAATATATTGTTGTGAGAATATAATACTCTTGAACACTTAAGAAAGTAAATTGTTATCAAAAATAGATGCTGAAATAGAACAATGTAAAAATATTTGAAAAGAAATAAAAATGAACTTACTACAAAACATAACACCGAAAAAAATTCCTTCAGTGGAGGGGTGTAATGCATCCCGGGGAAGGAGGGTCGGCGACGAACCCCAACGTCGAATTTTCCGTCTGTGTGTAGATAAGGAGTTACAGTTTTATCATTTAGAACTTTTATTATTGGAACCGTTCTTAACCCTAAGTGATAGTTTCTCCTTCCAAAGCTAACCAGATGTCTAGAAAAAAATATCAAAATCAGAAAGAGCCATGCGTAGTTGATTCTTGGAAACTCTTGCGTTCTCTTACTGACAGGTCTGCCCATAATCATGTTGAAACCATATTTTTGTGTTAATTGACGTAAAGAACAGTTGTGCAATCGAATCAACATAGTGAATGTTTAACTCATTGTCCAAAACCAGAACGTAGGAAGTCCCAGCTAAAAGACCGCAAAAACATAAAATGTTTAAAATATATGTGCCCCTGCCATACCTCAAAAACTCGAAATATTTTAACACGAATATGTAGAAAATTAAATGTAATATATTATCAAATTTTGATCGAATATTACTAAAATGTATATAAAAATTACCCTTCATTTATGTTGCAATATATTCTGGGATCGGTTGTTGCCCCTTCCCATTAATGTCTTTCGCATTTCAGAACAACATCGGTATGCAACTGTTAACAATGGAGATGTAAATATCAATGGGAATTGGTAAAAAAATCTTAATGCTGTGTATATGAATGAACGTAAAAATTAAAAATAAATGCCTACGTTTACTAAAAGAATAAGCAAAAAATGAACAAGGAACATAATAAAAAGAGCAACTGAAACTTTAAAAAAAAAAAGAAAATAGCACATATTAATTTTTACAAAGAAATTCAAAACGATCTAACAAAATTTTGAAACTAGAAGATTGAATAAAAACATATCCGTGAAACCTGAATGCTCTAAAATATCAAAAAATCTCTGTTAACTGTGATAAAATAAGAAAACAATGTAGGGTTTGCAGAAGAAAATGAAATTGAAATGAACGGTGAAAAATAAACAAAGAAAAGAGGAATATAGATTTATTTTACCTGAATGAAGGAAACTACAGAAAAGAGCAAGAAAATTTGAGAAAAAAACAACATAGTTCTATGATTGTAATGTAATGTGAACAAAAATGACTTGCTCTTTTAATGGTAGACTAGATTAAATATATCTGAATTAAAATTAATTGCATTCTCGACTTCAAAAAGTTCATGAAACAATATTACAGTTCAAATACTAATACTAAATGAACAATTATAATAATCTCGTATTCACTGCGTAAAAATTAGTTAGAAAATAAGTTAGAAATATATTACTTAATTGAATATTGTAATTTAAACGGTTTAATTTTTTATATTTTACCTTAGTTGTAACATATTTACTCATAGTGATATTTAGTCATAGTGTTTAAATTTTTTCATTACTAAATTATATGAGCAGTATTGTAATAGTTTAAGATTATTATCTGTAATTTTTAAACCAACATTTTTTATATAAAGTTGACATTTTGAATATAAATCGCAAACAATTAAAAACATATTTTGCGTATTTCAATATATCTCAAATGTTTCCCAGAAGAGCCAGTATTTTATGCCGTTTGTGTTTTTCACTAAAGTTACAAATATTGGGTGGATTTTGTTTCAGAGATTTGATGTGTCAATAAATAAGAAATATTTAAGATATCCAATTAGCAAAATAGCTTCTCGAAGTCAATTTTATAGAGAAATTTCATAATATTTATTAGGAAACGAGTGATGCTAGTGCTTCTGCACATTCATTCTCGTATTAATGGTATCATTACATAATATTGCTTTCAAAGTTGTATCCTACTAGCACTTTACGCATGAGTTGACAAGATGAAATAATGTCTCTTTTTAGGTATTGGTATATTTTTTACTTATTCCATTTTAAAATATAGACAATCAATGTTGGATACAACCTAAAAATAATATACCAATGCAGGAAAATGGTATTTGATACTATTTAAGGATCTAACGGTAAGTAAATGATTTCATTTATGAAGGTTTTTCAATAATATCGTTAGAGTAAGTAATTTTAAAAAAATTAAATTAAGGAAATTTCGGAAATGTAGATGTTTTACTGATAATGTAACCTTCCGCAGTTTCCGATGCGCACTTTTCTCGATTTGTACTAAAAAAATAATGGAAAAATTTGGATTCATTGTTTAGATTTAGGGACGCCAGATAATTTTAATTCATCGAGATACAAACATTTAGATGAAACTCCTGTGTAAGGTTTACGAGCTTATGCTGTTCCCAGGTAGGCATATCGATGGACAGACTGAATAGTACGTTTTTCGATAAAACACTTTTGCTGTCCACTAAACGGAGATTTCGACATAACTAAATGTATGAGAAAATAATTTACAAAGAATAGGAGCAGGAAAAATCCAGTTTTTCGATGTTGACGGCACGAAATGTGTTTTTCTGTTGTGTATCGTTTGAAGAATTGGCTCTTCACCTACAGTACTACTAGATAACATTCCCTTATGACATTAGTAAATAAGAGAAAGTAATATTTTTAGACTTTATGTTCAAAAAAGCCGACTTTGTTATTCACAATTCTTTGTTTATACTGTATAGTCTTGTAGGACAAAGTAAGAAAATCTTTCTTCATTTATATCGTAGAAGGGTACTAACATTTTAAAAAACTTTTGCAAATTTTTGACCCCATAAAGTTTCGAGTAATTTAGGATTCATTTTAATTTGCCATAAAATTAAAATATCAAAAAGATTTCCAAAAGAGCAATGAAACACCTTACTAATGAAAAGCTTCTAATCTGCTTAAAAACTTCTGATGTGCGAAGTTGAACGTTACGCTAAAACTATCTACCCACAGGCCCATACTATGTACATACTTACTATTAACATAATCCATATTCATGGTGAAAAGCAATTTTTTGTCTCAGGGATACCCAAAACGGATTTTATCATGGATATCCCTACCTGAAATTGTTTAATTTTTCTTTGTTTTATTATGCACTGCGTCTTGCCGAGAAAAATTAAATAGTACAATATACAATGTTACACATTTATATACTGATTATTTAATTTATATTAAAGAACCTGACTAGTAATTTTCTTAGAAAGTATCTTAGAAAGGGGGGAAAGTATATTAGAAAGTATCTTAGGGATCTTAGAAAGTATTTTGGATTAATTAAATGTTTTTTCTCAAAATACGTCATATTTTTTCAATGTATTCTATTTCATTTACACAAGTATTTTCTTTGTTTCACTAATTTTGCTACAAACTAATATTTTTTATTTACTATTGAAGTAATTTCTCCAAGACGTTAGTACCATATCCCATCAATATAATCATTTTTTGTGAAAGTCAGCATCTATAAATATTCAGGTAGTCAAAATATTTATACTTTGGTGAACAACGTATAAAATCACACAAACCATGAATATTCTTCGGATTTGATTTATTTTGTCAATGAACAGTGAAACCTATATTTGACATATGGGGAGAACTACACTCTGCGCATGTTTTTAAGCTATTGAATTCTTTACCACCTTCAGTCCTAAATAGTTGAATGATGAATACAATGCCCACAAAGCAATGTTAGTAACATTTGGAAATAGACATTTTCGATTGTAAAGCTACTTTTATATCCCGAAACAAAACAAGTATCCATTTCAGCATTCGCTCAATGGACCATTGAACCTGGTCAAAAATCTGATTGAGGTTGGGAGTCAGTGATTCGAAAGCTGAATTGCATTACTTGACACAGCACACGTGAATATAAAATGTCAAGAGCACTAGCAACTAAACCATCAAAGTAAGCAAATCTCAATATTTTACCAAATTTATATCCAGTATTAACATATAATTCATTAAAACATAAAAATTTTAAATTATTTTAATAAAACAGAAATAATTTCAATAATGCCTCTGAAGGAGTGGCAATTTATATTAGAGATTACTTCTCATTAATCGAAATTAATATTAACACTCGTATTGAAGCAATAGGCGTTCAAGTTGTCTCGTACCGTCGGGTACAAGTCGGGTTCGTACCGATGATGGCGGATTTTTGACACTAGCTATGTTGCTAAATCGAAGTCAGCCGTTGTGTAGAGAAGAAATCCAATGGACGATTGCTCTGACTAGTATTTTTCCGTGGTTTCTCCGATCAGTAAAGGAGAAATCAATTTAACTGTCGGAGCTGAACTCTAACAAACGGATCTCACACCGCGCACTATAAGTTTTTCCTTTTTCTTGTCCTGTCCTCTCTCCTTACTCATGCACACATTTACATCCACTATTCTACCACACATATCGAGAGACTAGTCGGTCGTGAGATGAGAGCTATTCCTGGCAGGGCATTGCCCCATTGCGAGAGGAAAATTGTCAGCAAACCGACATGTAGGACGGCGCCAGATTACGCCCTCCAACAAGGGAGGAACACTGCCACCTTCCGGAGTAAAACATCCGCTGTAATAACGGCCCGGAAACAATAAATCAATTCTATTTGCGTTAACACCCCAAATAATCTAGAATTACGAAGAATGCTACTTTTAAATTTCGCCCAAAACAGATAGATACATATTATGTACGAATCAGTGGATGTTATAAGATACATAAGAGAAATTGAAAACTGTCAATTGCCAGGAGATCTTTGTTTACATATAGAAACACTGCAAACGTCTTGGTTTCATTCATGCTTTCTGCTGAGGAGCATTGGATATAGAACTACATTTTAATTAAGTCTACTACAAATGTGGAGCTGAAAATACTTTTGTGAACATACTCCTAACATTTTCCCCTTATTGCGGCTTATTTTATTAGGAGCCAGAAGAGAGAAAATAACTTATTTCGTGAAAAGAGCTTACCTAGCTTACCTTGGAATCATCTGAGAAGTCTAAGGCGAAATATTTGCGCCTCACATTTCGTGCAATACGTGTGTTACTGATTTAAGAAAATATATGCTAACGTATTGAAACGTGATGTTCATTACCTATCATCCGATGATGTGGCATGGAAACGAGAATGAATACTCACGTGAATGATAGCTATTTGAAGTAATCATTCGAAGTATTGTTTTTTCAAATTTTATAACTGTATGACTTTGCTGTTTTAAACTGAGTACAAGACAGAGTTCGTTAAGGGATTCAACAAAGATAAAGACCAGTCTAAATATATGCCGTATAAAAATTTGTCTTTTCTGGAAGATGCCAAAACTAGAAGAATGAATCTGCCTGAAACTATTAATGAACTTAATGACAAATGAGCTTTCAGAATTACTGGAACTGTGAGGAAAGACTAACTTCGACAGGATGAAAGAAAGTGATAAACTTTTCTTACAAAACACTAAAAATCCAACTTTCAAGTGTGACGTACAAAACCCATAGCTATAAATATTTAGGTTTTAATATGAGGGCCAAGGCCATTCACTTCCCAGCCATCTCTTATTTTTTCGGAGGAATGTTAACGGGATACTTTTGTAAAGAAAATGGGTAGATTTCACGTAATAAGTATGATGGAAATCTGTAGTAGCAGCTTTCTGTTACTGATCATTGAAGAGTGATAATGTGCAGATGAAACACGTTATGCTTCCGCGAAGAACCTCACAATTCTGCAGCGTGATTAAGCGAGTTTGTTACTCGGATATGCGGACCTGTGATGTGTCGAAATTATCTTTACCAGTTGACAGAATATTTAGAGTAAATAAAATAGTAGGTTATGTCATTTCTTTGAAAACAATTTTGTAAAATCTTGCATGCTGAAAACGTTTACTTTCAGTTTCGTAATCAGAATGCAAAACAACATTAATATCACACTTCTGAACTAAATATTTTGCAAAAAGTAATTTTTTACTATGTTATTAATTACAGATTAAGATGTTTAACAGGAAACTAGAGATGCATCCGTTTGGATTTATACCTAGCCACTCAATGATGCTCCAGAGGATAGTATCTGTAAATAAATCAGGGAAGAATTTACCAACAATCGATTTAATGGCTGTTAGTCATAGTATTGAAAAAGCGAAGAATGTAAAACAAAAGCACTTCATATTTCGCCTTCTTCTTCTCCTTCTCCTTCTTCTTGTTCTTCTTCTTCTAATCATTGGCATAAATGAAAACGTACTCCATCCAAAAGTCTATTCAATAACGATATATCAAGGTCAGAGTAAATAGTCATTTTTGTTTCAAAGAGAAAAAAAAATAATCAACTAGAAATTGGGGTTTCTCAAGACATAGACAACGATTTAATGTCAGGAAAATACGCCAATGACATTCTTCTCCTGCGCATTATAACACAACTTGCATCTTTTCAAGAAACTTCACAAGCAGCTTTACGTAATATCTGTGAAAGGTCCTTAAAAACAAACTTGAAATTATTATCCATTAAATATGAATGCAAACTCTTTACATTACGAAAAGCTCAAAACGCACTTCCTAGCAATTGGGAATCAAACGCTGAACTGTTCCACCTAAATCAGTATATTTGGAATGCAATTTGACAATAATCTGGCACGGAATACTTGCTTGCAAAATGTGTCTGTCGAATATAGAGAGAAATTAAACATCTTCTAATATTTAAACTATAACAATTGGGATGAAGACAATATTTTTTAACCTGCAGTTCAATCACTAAATATGGATCTACTCTGTGTTAATCTGCAAAGAAAGCTACATTAAAAGTCTTCAGATTCCATCCACAATCTCGGTTAAAAGTTTGTACTGGGTGTTTTATACTAGGAAAATGAGTAGCGTACTAATAAGGGAAGCCGAAAATCCGGAACTCCCACACTGCAGAAACAAGTCTTAAATGTACCTTCAGAGGCGCCTCATAATGAACCTCTAGCATCTACACTGATATTCGTGCATTACAGAGTTTCACTGTTTACATAAATCTCTGTACCGCATAATAAAGAAACCACGAAGATGGAAACTAATACAACGGAAAAACAAATTTCTCAACCCCACCATGTTCTATATCCCCATTCATTATCAACCTCTCTCCTAGCTACACAAACCTACATCCAATTCAGATTACCGCACGGACTAAAAGCAATATAAGCATAAAAGAATGCTTCAACAATTTCGTGAAATTATTATCAAATATGAAGAATACTATCCTATTTAAAGATTACTACACAAATTCTAAACAATTATCAAAGACGTGAAATTTGTAGAACTCCAGACAACACTACCAAATTTCTCCAATCTCGATGCTTCGGCTTCAATTCACTTGATATATATGCTTTATTGTTGTCTCTAAAAGTGATTTCGTATATCTTCCTCTACAACTATCCTGTTAAAAATATTCTTGCAGATAATCTTATTCTCAATAAAATTACCAATACTGAATTCGGTCACTATGATTCAAGACCATTACTGTATTCCTTCTCAGGAAAAAATACGAAGATGTAAAGATTGCATCAACTTGAAGATGTAAAGATTTACGAATGTCCAATGAAATTCAGAATATTTTACACACAATAAAAGAACATCTGGGAAACCATAGAAAAGCTCGTGTTTATAAAATGGAATGAGGCCTGGAAGACAAATTGCACAAAATGTTAAAAATATTTATAATTTGAAAACCGATGATTAGCTAAACTGTAAAGAGCAGTAATAATTACAAGAATCTGGTTAAGCTACAGTAAAATAAGCCATCTATATTCAGTTAACAAGGAAGTTGAAATGAATTCTAGTTGCAATGTATTCAACATAAAATTAATCACAGACCCATGGGCGTGGGGAGAGGCGGAAGGGGGCATTCTTCCCCATTTGACATACTGAAGAGGCTCTCGTAGCCTTACGTAATAAAATATTTTATTTCCGTGGACACATTAAATCTTTGATAAAAAATAACGTATATGACATGTAGATAAATTTTTAAATTGACAGTGATGTCAAACGCAAGGACTTTGCCTATTGTTAACGTATCTACTGTGTTTAAGCGAAATTACCTTAATATTTCGAAATTTTACTTATTCATAAAATTCAAGAGTAACATTAACTCGAAGGATCTCTTTTGTTTCTAAAATTAATTTTTTTTTTTTTTTGGTTATTTATGACGTTTTTATTTTGTGCAAAAAGTTGTACGTATATCTCAAAAATGGCACGTTTAAGTGTAGGCCAACCAAATATGTTCTATTATTTAAATATATACTTTTTAAACGGTGTTGTTTGAAATTGAATTGCTAATTTGAGAAGGAAAATAAGACCTTATTCCATAGATCAGAGAAAAACAAGAACAATTCTTAATAACATCTACAGTTGGCATCTACGACATTTATTTTCTACAAATATTTATGAACATAAATGTCGTTATTGTTTGTACCGTAGTATTTGAATATTTCGATTTTTTGGTACACTTAAATGAAAAATCAAGGGTATTTAAAAAATGTCCCCTGTGAATCACTGGAAAACGCGCAGAAAATCTTCCAAAGCGCCGGTGTACAATTTCTGTGCAAATAATGCAAATAATTAAGGATAAAAATTTCAAAAACCTTCATAAAATTACAATTTGGTTAATGTTTTCGGCGCTTAGTTTAGTTGTAGGGCACAGTTACTTAATGAGGAAACAATATTTCCAATCCTGCTACATGTATTTCAAAATATTATTCAATTTTTACTTTCCATTTTTCTTGTAAGTTAGAAAAAGTTGCGGAAGATATTATCATCTTATTTTACACGACACATCGGCAACAAAGCGCCTTTTATATATTTCGCAATTTTTATTTAACGCTTTTATATCAAATTATATTCACGCACATAACATGTAAAATATTGGCATATGATTTTACCTTTTTATTTTTAATTATGTGTTACGCCATCTAACATTGATAGACGTAATTTTCATATAATTTTTCTTAAACAATTTACATTTTTAAATGCAGTCGTTTCTTGGTGATGAGCAATGTGTATTTTATTTTCTGGGGCTATGTTTTAGCGTATTTGTTGGGGCTTTGCTTCATTGCATTAATGAAAAAGAAATATTTTAAATAATATCTTACATATACTTAAACAGTAAATATGGCATATTTTCAATAACTGTCTTACAATGTGATGTAAATGAATGAATTTGAAAGAATTTCTATCATGTTCTTTTCTATAAAACAAAAGTTGAAAACATGATAATTTGTTTTTGCTCTTTGCCAAATAATATGAAACTCAATTTACGAAAGATCTGTAATATCTAGGATATTAAATTTATGCATTGAGAAAAATTGTTGGTATGTTCTGGTGTTCAGTGGTACGTTATGAGCCTACTATCATTTTTCGAATAATAAGGAAGCTATTCAATATTGAAATCTTGAGATTTTAACACTATTATTTTTGGCAACTTTGCTACAATGAACTCATTGTGCGTTAATAGAGGTAAAAAACGGTTGATAGAATTTTTATTGAATAGAGCAAAAACAAGTTGTGCAAGTGCCGGTCCGGGTGGCCGATGTCGTTGAGGCAGCAGTGCCATAGCGATCTCGGAGTGAATAATCGCGGGTTCGAGTCCTGCCACGAGCATAATTGTATTGTGTTCGTCCTTTCACAACCCTTATCATCATCGTATCGTGTCATCCTCAGAGTTACCATACCATTACACGCAATAGTGGTCGCTAATGACCTAGTAGTTGAAACGACCTTAAATACCGAAAAAAACAAATTTGTGCAAGTAATGTAGGTTTAACTATCTAGCGAGAAAAAACTAACTGAGAAAAAACATTTTATCTCAAAGTTACAAATAGTACCTTGCCTTCCTACTGAATAACTATCCAGCATGGGTTCATCCACTATGTTTCAAAAACTATTTTGCCTATGAAACTGCAATTTCCCCAAAGTTTATGGAGACACGTGAGCCTTAGTATACTCAATTTCATTCAATACGAAATGGTCACGCGAAGCTTCTCCAAATGAAAACAAACTGACATTAGATATCCCGTAAATTATTTAAATAGAACTAAAAATGTCTTTTTGCGTAGGATATTGACAGGTTTGACTGCTTCAATCTTAGGTTATAGACACCACATTTCATACGTCTCATATAGAAAGTATGGGACGTATGTAATGTGGTGTCTATAACTTAAGATTTATTCCAATAACTTCAATCGTTCAAAAGTTATAGGAGGTGCTAAGTTACGTGACTTCCCCTGTATATTGTATTAGCATTATATATAAATAATTATATAATAATTAATAATTATATAATAAATCATTGCAGATGTACCTAAAGATGAGGTGACACCTCATCTCGAAACGTTGTACCATTAGCAGGTCAAATAATTTACGTACATTAATGACTTTTAATTAAGTAAATAATTTATTCAACAACATGACTGTCAAAAAACAAAGAGGTGTACTTAAAAAATTCTGAAGACTACACTTTATTTAATTCAATGAGTTTAATTCAATAATATTTTATATTTAAATATACTAGGTTTTAATGTGCGCAGAAAATAATAACTTCCCAAAATTCCGTCGTTTTTGTGATTTCGTTTAGTAAATTTTATGTATTTTTTGTTATTTATGTAATTTATGATATTTTCTAAAATGTTATTTTAATATTGGTATTTTGTAGATTTGAAGTGCTTGTGTCATCTGTTAACTAATGCTCAAGAAATCGTTGCAGATCACGACACACTCCTCCTTAAGCCAATTGTGAAACGGAATGTCATTATTTCAATATATCTGGCCAAAGTTACGTCCGTCTTGAAAGGGCAGATGAAAATAAAATGTAGTTAATGTAGTTATGTATGTAGTTATGTATATGTAGTATGTAGTATGTAGTATGTAGTTAAAAATATTTTAATTTAAAGTAAGATAAAATGCATTAACATATCATCTTAATAACCGACATTATTTCTTATCCATATGTTTTCCGATAAAAGGGTGTTAATTTATATGCATCCCTTAAAAACACACTGTTATACAATTATGTTTACTAAGTCGGTGACTATTGTTAATGTTTCTCAACTAAACAATATGCATAGTCTGCATTGGGTCTCGATAATCATTATGGGACCCTTGATATGAAGGAAAATATTGTTTATATACACTGTATTATTTTTGTCCTATTTTATTTTCTCCATTGACTAAATAATATTGAATTAATAAATGGAATACATTTCAACACCCACGAAAATTGAATTTTAATGTTCTATTTTTAATTTTATTCGAACTTAAACAGTTAAATCATTAAATAGGAATAGGAAGAACAACCATTAAAAGGAGTAACAATTGTTCAAATAAATAACATTAGGACGAAGTTATGATTTTTGCTCATTCTTACCAAAAACACTTTGTATCTCGTGTATTCACTAAGAACATACCGAGATACACGAGCTACACATCACTGTGAACCTGTCTTCTAATAGTTCGACGACCCCCTTGGCGCTCACCGCCCAGATACTACTATTGCAGCCCCCACTCCTTTGACCCCCGACCCCCTGACCCCCCGACTGGCGACCGCTCGCCCGCCCCGGTCCGTCCACCTCCGGACGCGGGGCGGCGCGGCGGCGCGGCGGCGCGACTCAAGTCACGCGGCCCTCTACCTGTGAAACGAATTTTAACGAGTTTCTATGAAAGGCGCCGGGCAGAGGTTATTCCATCTGCACTTGCCCCTTCAACTGGACCGCGAGCTGTACGTCTCTACTCTCGTGCGAGTTGCCGCCAGCCTGCTGCTTGCGATCCGAGTTTCAACGCCCTGTAAATTGTGTCGCGCTTAGATCTTATGGGCATGGTACCTCATTTTTATGGAATATTTTTGCCATCTATTCATCAACATTTTTATAATATTAGACACACTAAAATAAAGATATTTTATATTCAAAATCTTAAATAATGTTATAAATGTATTGACATTAAATTTAAAGGTGTTTGCGTCATATATCTTAATCTTTGTTGTGTGGAAGTAATTCATTACAGATGTATTCATTATAAATTGTAATTAAAGGTCGAACAATGTAAATCCATTACAGTGTTGTTTTTTTTGTACTGAAATGTAATAACTGTCGCATCATACGTTTTATATTGCACGTTTAGAGAAAATATTGTACGTCCTTTGAAGGTTTTTTACAATTCTATAAATATTAGCCACGATGCTGTTTATTCCTTTTACCACTTATAATAAAATTTTTGTTTAAAAAAGTAGTTTCTCAAAATATATCTTGTAATTAAGTGCCATTTAGTGTCTGTCTATGTGAGTGTATGAAAATAGAAATGTACTGTATATACAATATTGTATTCAATACCCTGTACGTAAGATGGTTGGCAAATTATTTGCTTTACCGCAATAATTTGTTAAAAAATAGTTCATATATCAAATATTTCTATTATTAGAAATGTAATTTTTGTATTATTTTTTTATTTTTTAGTTACATAATTTTGACTTTACGTAAGAAAAACAAGTTCCAAAAGAAAAAAAAACAATAAAATTAAAAAAATATTATCTTTCATGTGTCTTTGTTTGCAGTCATTTGAGAAAATAAAAGTCGTTTATTCTTTCTTTTGATGACTTATGGACTTGTTCGGAGAAAATTCGAATCTTGAGACATGAATCAATTTGTGTATAATCGTAGGGGGACATGAAAATAAGGAAGGTATGCCAAGTGGATCACTGAAACAGAAAATTCGCTTCAATCCATTAAATTAATTGCTTCCCTTCAATATTGTTTAATTCTAGGTAAAGCTTCGGAAAAAAAGAAAACTCTGACCCAAAATTACTTTCAGATCGGAAGCAATCCTAACAGCACCCGGTGCGCGACGTTGAACGCGCGGTCACTGTCCGGCGCCTCC
>BOPP01000002.1:21605072-21627539 GCA_017312745.1 Gryllus bimaculatus
GGACGCCTCTCGGCGGCGCGGCGCCGCGCGGCTTCATTGCACGGTCGTCAGCTTCCGCCGTCTCTGGGCGTTCTCGCGCGCACCGCTGGGGCTCGATTTTTTCGGGTGAAAATGGTTGTAAAATGGGCGCCTTGCTTCCTCTGTCCATGAATAGGACGCGCTTCCAAACTACCCGGTATCGCTTCATGAAATATTTATGTGGGCTCGAGTAGAACAAGACCATAGAGTGTGCGGTTTGTATGTTACAGATTCAATTGGATTTGAAAGAAATCTGTGAACTTCATAAAAATCAACGTTCATATTTCACAACCCTCCTGGTTCAATAAAAAAAAACACTTTATTCGATTTTTATTCCAAGTTGTTTTTTTCTCGCTTGTAATTTGTGAATTCTTTGAATATAAACATTTTTATATTAAATTATTTTGTTCTAAAATACAGATAAATAATAAGTAATGTGAATACGATTTCATTATAGACATTAGATTTTCCAACCTCTCAAAAAGTTTAACTTCTTCTTGGACCGTTCTCAAGCACCTTAAAATGAAAACACATATCTCTCCTCCGTCTATAACTACGAAGATAGATCCTCCCAAAATAATAATATAGAATTCTTTTTAGTGTCCGAGTGCCATTTGTAGCTTCCGATTTTACATTTCGTGTAGAGTATGTACTAGGTGGGAATGCGATTAGTGGAAGTCCTAAAATACATGCAAACGTCGATATTACAGGGAGTTGTAGGAGTGTAAGAATTTCAGAACAGCTTTTGAATCCATGATCTCTTTTGTCTTCTTTTTACCGCTTGACATCAAATATCAAACGTTATATACTTGTATATCTAATGCTCTAGCTCTAAGTTGGTTTTCTGTTGGGTTCCTGGCCGTGATGAAAATGAGATAGCTGACCGAGCGGCAAAGCTTGCCACGATGAAGCCAGATTTAGGAATACTTACTGCGCATGATCCCAAGCCTTTTATAAAACTTTACGTTCTCAGTGCATGGCAAATAGAGTGGCAAAACTTGGATTTTTAACTCGCCGACTCAACCAACGGAATTTGCTCAAGAACATCGTAAAACCTTGGGTCTCTTCATTTCGTGATGATAGGTTGGAAGAAATCATTTCTCACGCGCTTGCGAATAGAACTATATCTCTGCCCTTACATATATCTTCTTCTTCTCAATCACACACCTTATTTTTGCGGTAGTTGCAGATCAGACCTTACCGTGGAGCATGGTATCGTTCACTGGAATAAGATGAGAGACCACCTGCGAAGACATTGCCATCCAGCTTTTCTAGAAAATATCACGACGAATCTTCTCTCTTCAATCGTTTTTATTTTCCGTGGAGAAGAGGAATTCTTAATCTAATCTGAGAGATTAGGATTACATTAGGATATTTTTTTATGTTTGAAATTTTACAAGTGTCCATACGGCACTTTTGTTTTTGACACAGCTTTCATTTTATAACGTTAATCACGTTTCTACTTCGTTGTGATATTGTAAGCAATGAACTGTTTTCTAAGATATTGGGCTGCCACAGTTAATCTATTTTCTTAATAACCGCCACGAGCGCCAGTGACCGTAAATATTGATGTTAAACAATAATAATAGTCCATACCAATAATAATAACCTACCATCATCCCAGTACTTTCACCGCTCATGAACATCGTATAATAATAATAATAATAATAATAATAATAATAATAATAATAATAATAATAATAATAATGATAGTCCCTGTGTGTTTAAAGTACAAACACAAACGCAATTTTTATAAATAACTTTTGTCAGTAAATATATTTGTAGCAAGAGAATCGGAAGCATATTATAATATCATACTTATTGATATTCAAATTGTTGCCGAAAAATATTAAGTATTGCTGAAAAATATTAAGTATGTTGTCATACATTTTTGTAAACTGATTGTATTCTAGAATGTAGTCACAGTATTATGAGTTTTTATATTCCAAGTTTCTAGTATTAATTTTATATTTCTGTTGCGTTCTGCCAATAATATACGAAACGGATCAAAATTGGTATGGTATTATTTAGATTAATTATATTATTGATTCCGCATATTTGTAACTTCTGGAGTTTTATTGCTATGTTCTGTTTAATTCTTTTCATAGCCAACGTAATTCAACTGACAGTTATTACATTAAAGTGTATCTATCACCTCATATTTAGGTATTATTTAACATCTTTATAAGATTTTGTTTAGTCGATAGAAGTATTATATTATCATATCATCAGTTCCACACTGATAATCTAAACAAAGTTCAACAAATCTTTTGTGACAACCACTATCCAGAGAAATGCATACTTAAATATATTAACAAGCGGGTCAACAAAATTTTAAGAGTTCGCCCAATATTGTGGCCAAACTTTCTATTCAATCTATTCAAACTCTGCCTAACGTAGTTATTTCATTTGTAAAACCACTGTCAATACCGTTACAACAGTTAAAATCGAGGTACAATATGAACATTAAAAGAACAGTAATTAAGAATCAGGTTTCTGGGTAGTTTTTTAGATATAATAACAGGTGTGATTTCATTGAATTCGGTACAGGGTAGATTTAGTTGTTATTTTTGTCATTTTTGTGAAAACCATTTTGGCTTCATCTCTCGAACTAATTTTTTATAATTAAATTTTCAGATGTATTTGATGAGGGAGACAAAACAGTATCCTACAGTCTCTAAAACGTAAATATCAAATACAAATTGTGAATGACCGTTTTCTTGTGGATTTGCTTTCGCAAGTCGTTAGCTGTGTCGTATGTAGTGATGGCCAAAATATGAGAATTTAATGATACACCCAGTATGAGAATAGGTGAAATAACATCATCAAATGTTTGCAATTTTCACTCAAAATAGAGAGCGATTTATTCTCTTGGCATTTTTTGAGTTTATGGGTATTTAACGAAACCAATGACATTTCTCACACAGCCGAAGGATGCATGATTTGATTAATGTTTGCGAGCTTTGGAAATTAGTAATATACTAGATTCACTGCATTCTTCTTCGGAACAAACGTATTTCAAAATCTTTAATTTCAAAACATAGCTGTGTCCCTGAATACATTTCTTTGGATTATTTGATATAACATTCTTCTTCGTATTCTTCTTCTACTACTTTTTCTCCTTGTCCTTTTTTCTTTTCTTCTTCTTTTTCTTCTTCTTCTTCTTCTTCTTCTTCTTCTTATTCTTCTTTTGAACAATAATATTTTCTTCCTGTTTTTTAAGTATCACGTTCACGGAGCATGTTCGTAGCACACAAATCGATGTATTTATTCACTTGTTTTATATAGCATCATATTATATTACTATGACAAACATGTTAGACCGGTAAAAAATAATTCAAGGCTCACCACAGAAAAAATAACCATTCATTCATATATTCACTCATGGGAACTGGTGTATACGTATAACGAAGAACATACGCTTCAACATTGTTTTCTTCGTTCTGTTATGCGTGTTATAAGTAGTGTCAAATAGGCTAAGTTACGGCAGAACTATTGTATGTTACAAAGTACCAGTAGTTTTCCTCAAATCTTTTTTTTTTCTATTTTACTTATTCACATTAAAACGTATCAAACATGATTCGAGTTTTATTCATTAGTGACATTTTATGATAAGGATTATTGATGATGAGGAAAAATCCTCAAAACATATTCATAATGCTCTAATGTGATTACCATTTGTATACTACTATTTACTTCGTTGACATTAAAGGACCTAATTTCGTGGCCCAAAAAATACAGATTTTACTTCGGAAAAATACATATGGATGGTACATTGACTGCACTTAACACGTATTGGAGGTGACACTATTACTAAAATTACTCAAATTGCCTTGAGCATTCACCTTTTTGAATTTTAAAAAATGTCCTTCAAAATCTCTGTAAGAGAATATTGTATACATCACATCGGTTGAAAAAACGTAGATTTTGATCAAAATGGATATTCCCATATCGATCTAGTCGATATTGCGGCTCCTCAATGTTAAGTACGATCTTTTATTTCGATTAGAACGATCGATCAATCGAGATTACTTCACATAGGACATTTTCAAAATAGTCTAAAAATGTCTATATATGGAGAAAAGTTTAAAAATAGTTAGGCTTAAAAATTTTGTAAGTCCGAGAAGAAAACACCGGGACAGATGCAGCAACTGATGTCACTGCAGTGCCACTCACCGGGAGGTCCTTCGTTCGAGTCCCGACAGTGACAAGATTTTCTACACCAGCTTGACAGTAAGGTCGAATCCAGTCCTTTCTGGAGGAGAAATCTAGCGGCCGGCCGTTCTGATCGGTAATTTTCCTTGTTTTTTTAATCTACACCAGGCGAATGACAGAGCAGTGCCCTAACAAAGAGGCCACCAACCGCGCGCGACCTTCCTTCTTCTTCCATGTCCTATCTTCACCCCTTACACACACTAATATGCATTACACAACCACACATGCCGGGTGACCGGTTGGCAGCTTATAGCTTGTCCCGGCTGAGGCGGTGTCCCGAAGTTGGGAGATACCTGGTTGAGAGGAACCCCTCTAGTCGACGGTAGGTCCACGCCGGATCTCGCCATCCAGCGTTGTAAGACTACCGCCACTTCCGAGAAAAAAAAACATGCAAAACACTTACGTAACTAATGACCTCAGTAGTTGGCGCGCACAGGATCACTAACAACCAATCGAGTAAAACCTTTGGATTTTCAAAAATTGCAAAAGTTAAGAATTTTTCGACACATCATTGTTGATTTTTTTTAATGAAATCTGTTCTTGATACCTGTAAATTTTCATGTACAATTCTTTGAAAATATGCGTGTTCTTATGTAATTGTTAGTAAAATTCTCATAGTAAAGCACATGTAAATAAGTAGTAATAACTAAAAGAAAATTTCCTCACAATTTTTTAAAAAAAAGTTTGTCTGTCACTTTTATCTAACTAAATAGAATACCGCACATACAATCTCTTGAATTAGATTCGACTGTTCTTAAAACATTCTAAAATTACAAAAGTTATTTTTTTGTGTTGGGAGCATTAGGATAGTTAGCAGGGGTGATGTAATAGGGAACGCTATTTATTGCTGAGCCTCCGCACTCAACTTCGAATACCTGCGCGAGCAAATGTTTTTTATTGAGTTGGAAACACTTTTCCGTGTTCAACTAATATTATAATATTCAGTAAACCCCCTAAAAATAATACTAAAAGGAATCTGCTCTTCTTCCGCCACTAGTTGGTTTAACATATAACTCTTCCAAACGTTCCCAACGTTCTCAAGAGCTTTTCCAAAAAATTTAGTAACGTTGTGATGCGGGTATTTCAAAATGAAGGAAAATTAAGGATTCTCTTTCAATTAGTAGCCAACGATGGCGTCTCACGGAGAAGCGATCAAGACTAGTCTTCGTCCATTGCTGGGGCTAGGGTTCAACCCCGACTCACCCGAAAAGTGTTTGTGGTGAGCAAGGTGTGTTCTTGCACGTATCCTTGGGTTTCTCGCACTTTTTGACTCTCATTTGTTCATTTTCATGCTTATTTTACTCACCTTCACCACCACTCATCACCCTCACCACCATCTTCATCACATCTCAATCATTTTCCGGAATGTTTCGACAACAGCCATGTTGAGCCGTCTGGTTTCCGAACTCTGGCCATTGTGTCGTCTGTAATAACAATAATAATAATAATAATAATAATAATAATAATAATAATAATAATAATAATAATAAATGAGCTGATCAAAATGGGGAGATTGATAAGGGAGTAGAGTCGTAGCGGTCTTGGGCCAGAAGATCGCGGTTTCGAGTCCCACCTCAGGCATGGGTGTATTTGTTTATGTCCTTTCACCCCTCATTATAATTATCATTTCATCTGTCATACCCTATGCGGTAAAATAAGATATTGCTAAAATGTTGACCCCTGATACAGTTACATTCTCTTGTCACTTAGGTACGAGTGATACTGAGCCCTGGTAAATGCAGGGTGAATGCACGCATTGTTCAAGTCGGCCTATTCGCGAGAAAAAATAATTATGAATAAGTAGGTACAACCCTCTGATTACAAATATCACTGGTTGAGACGAACATTAGTGATTTTTACAAATCTAGTAAAAAGGTATAGAAGTGGACTCGGCCTCTCGGAGACGTTGGAAACACACGAAAGGTCATCAACTTTTCAAATAATATACTTTTACTAATCTGATCTTGAAAACCGCGACATAGTGTATGCCACGAAATGCACCATTCTAAATCTGAAATGGAGTGGATCTTTACTTCCAGTAAATCTATACAAGACACCTTAGATCTAAAACCTCCTTGTAATGGGTTATATAATTAAGAATTATATACTTTTGATTCACGCCTGAAGAAACAACATTTCACTATGTCATGATTATATCTGACATTGTTAACTCTCCACGTAATTTCGAAGTCAAAAACTAATTATGAAAAACTAATGGTATTTCATCAACTAATGACAGGAAAAACATGAGTTTTGAATTTCTCCATAGTATATTTCCTCATTCTCGTGATAATGCCATTACGAAGACAACAATACATTTCAAACTTACATGCAGTACTTTTTCCACAGGACTAATTGATTTTCTTGAATTTGCATCAAACCTGAGCAAGAGTCTTGTTCTTTATAACAGATTGTTTGTTGCCATACATTGTGATGTTGTGTAATCACAAGAAGTATATACTTCAAACATTGTGAACGATGAGTAGTTTCTATATGGTTGTAGACAAATTGAATCGGTCAACACATGACATCCGGATATCTAGCTGGATGAAACTGGGATAACACGCATAATGCAGTTGGGAAAATAACCAAGAGTTCGTCTAGAATGGGCGGATAATATGAGATACGTTAATGCGTATAAAACTCTTCTCTTGTTTGCGGGAATTTTACTTGACGTTTCTACTGAAATCGGACGATTTTCACTGACAAAAATTGCTGTATTCTTCTTGTCATATATTTTTCGGAGATTTTTCAGAGTTCATGGAATGTTGTCTCCAACATAAGGAGGGTGGTGGCTTAGCCTCTAAAACAGCCTTTTGCTTGTTTTTCACCATTTTACAAGATTATTATGAAGCCATGGTGGTATAATGATTTGCCGAATACTCAGGAACGATCTGTACCAATTTTTCAAATTGATGTTGTAAATACGCATGTATATATTGATCATACTCATCCTGCTACTAATATTCATGCACAAGATATTGCTCATATTCATAGAGATTTTGACCAGATAGACAATTTTGAAAAATTTTGAACGGAATTGGCAAATTTTTAGTGAGACATACCACCGTCTTCCTTCGGAAAACGACGACCGGGAGAGGTGGTTCAGAGCATGAACTGATGTCACTAGTGAAAACAACCGGGCTGCGGACCTCGCGCAATATATCCTTCCCCTTTCTCATCCTATTCTCATTCCCCTCTTACACCCACTTACACTTACTTGAATGCACTACACCACCACTCATTCCGGGAGACCGTTCGGGGACTTAGTGCTCGGCCCAGCTAGGAGTGGTGCTCCGATATGGGAGATACCTGGTTGGGGAAAACCCTGCTAGCCTACAGCCAGGTTGGCGCCGGACCTATCCATGTATCGGGAAGGATCACTGCCACCAGACGAGAAAAAGCATGCACTTCGGAATTATGACTTGCGGGACTAACGATCATATCAGTTGACACACTTGGAATCACTAACCAATTATTCAGCAAACAACTACCCTAGCACGAGAATGCTTTGTTCTTTTGTGACTAGCCTTCATGAAAGGCATAAGAGTACACCATATAAGTGGATATTAAGAGCATTAGAAATTTATGATAGAATCGTAAAATAGGTTAAAGTTCTTAATCAAAACATTCAGCATTTTATAAATAAAATTCTATCTATATAAGTGACTCCGGAAGTTATTACTCGTACATATGATTATGCAACTTAATAGGGATTATTTAAAAAGAAATTTTCTCTCACTTATTCCTTTTTCTGCATCTCTCCATTTTTTGGTTTTGTTAAATATGACAGTCTACGGCTTCATTGCGCAATTTACATTGAGAAAATGAAGAAAAATGTAATACGAACCCATTCGTTTCATGCTAATAACTCGAGATATTTGCCAAAATGGGAAAACACCTTATGAAAGTTCTACGAAGTGAAATACTTTAAATTGTAGTAAATACATGCGAATTGATTTCAAGAAATGTTAAAAAATCTTCCTTATTATGGGCAGGTTCACCGAAAAAGGAAAATTGTTTATGGATAAAAATACAAATATAAATTTGGATGTGGATCATAACACAAGATCTGGGATCTGCATTCACCTACAAAAACTTTCGTATAAACCAAAGGTGCAAAATTGCACATTAGATAATAAACACAAGAAAAGGACAGATGACTCGAGGAAAATTCTGTTGATTCAGTACGACACCAGAGTATCACACGCTTGGCAGTATGTTCTGTGGAAGCCTCCGTGTTTGAATATACTGAGATTGGCGAGCTAGACTCCACAGAAGCCGTAACCGATCACGAAACCTATCAATGGAGTCACATACCCAGAGGGTACTGTGAAAAATCGTACCAAAACGAAAAGATAATGAAGAAGATGAAGATAACAGAAAAAATTAAACTTATCAGAATGCTACAATTAAAATGAGTACATATAAGATTTAGCGTTCAAATGATTATTTCAAGAATCAAATTATCCAACTTAGACAGATCAGATACAGATGCATGTCTCAAAAAGGTGTAACAAAAACCTGAAAATGTTGAATGAGAGAACAATTTTGTATGACGACAAAAAAAGAGTCTTAATAAAATAAAGAAAGAAAGAAAGAAACAATCACACAAAAGAAATGAAAAACGTCTGGAATACGGAAGAGCACTAATGACCTGTGCTTATTCTGTCTCAAGAAGACCATCCTAGGTAACGAGCAAACAACTGTGCCTGAGAAATAGAAATATCACGCAGTAGTATGAAGTATTCTTTTGTGCAAGATCCAGATTTAAGGTCTCGCCATTCTGAGATCACTGAGTTCTTCTCGTCATTACAAAGTTAGGCTGTGTATTCGACAAGCTAAAATACTCGTACAATACTGATGTATGCATCCTGGCCATGAAATGATATCAGAAGAGTCTTCGGTTTAGGTAAAGGATAAACCAAATTGAATAGAGCCTTATAAAAGCATCTTTAGTTCGCCTAATAGACTTGTTTCTAGATCGAAAAGACTTTTATACCTCGTTATATTGAAAGTTATAATTCTTTGCCTTGGATGTAGTCTAATAGCAGCCATATGATAAGGCATCATTCTATGATACGGCAATTTACAATTCGAAGGTAAGAGTTAGAAGTGATTTAAAAAAACATTGGACATTTTTGGAAATGTTTGATAGTAAGTCGCATTCACTTATGTAATTGTTGTATTTTATATGTAATAGTCATATTATAATTTATTTTCATGTAAAATGTGTATATGTTACATACACTGATCAGAACAAAGGACATGACGACTTTCTTAAATATACTAATTAATTATATGAGAAAATTTATTAATAAATTGGGTCTATGCAAACAATGTGAATGGAACTAATTCGACCAAAGTTTAATTATCAACAAGCTTATGTGAAAAGATTAAAAGAAAACAATCGCTACCTACGTCAATCCTAAACAGAATATTGAAAATTCATGAAGCACTATTTTAATGTTTATATTTCCGTTTTAATATTATCATCTTCGAAAACTGTGATCTTCGAAAACCTTCTAAATATCAATAATATCATGCTAGATTACTCAAACAAGCCGTACACCTGAGGTGTCACATTAAGAAAATTGCCACTAAGCTCAATTGCTGTGAACCTTTGTTCTTGTAGGAATGACTCTGAATTTATCTTGTTTTTGTGTAATCGTCTGTATTTCGTGTACTCTAGAAGACGACCTTTGCATTTTTCTTAAATCCTCTAAGGCCACATAATAGGCAAAGTTGTTATCATCTATATAATCCGAATTATTAGACTCGTGCAGTTTTTGTAAGAAACCCTGCAATTGTGTATCACCCGAGGTTTCTTCCATGTATTTAGTCCTGTATTTATCATTCATACAACTATCGACGCTTGCTTTTTATTATAGTGCTGTTGAAGGTTGAATACATTAGTGGAACGTTAGCAGGCAGATAAGTTGTTTTAAGCTGTTGTACACTCAACAACCTGCTCACAAAAAACATATCATATAGTCTCTGTTCTATTCTGCCCATACATGAATATGTTTGAAGGCATGCAAATATCTGCAGGTATTTTCATAGACGTGTATGTAATACTGCAGGTGTGCAAAACCTGTGTGACGAATTATGCATACTCGTCAACCTGTCTCAACAGCTCGGTGTTGTATCATCCCACTTCATCATTATATTGAATTGATATAACAGACAAAATATTTTAATTCTGAATTTGTAAAGAAGATCGTGCTTTTTGATATTTATGTTCCTGAGCTCTGTGAGGGAAACAATCTCCAAAGACGCTGAAATATAGTGGTCTAACGATCAATAATCGCTATAGATGGAACTTGAAAATTAAGATTGTTTCATTGAGATTGGTACCTTGAATCAATAGCGGGAAATCTAAATAATACTTCCCAGGGGAACCTTCAGTGGATGGTGATATAGCGACGTCTCACTAACCATGAAACATCGATTGCAAAAAACTATAATTATTTATTATATTATAAATTTTCTTTTTTAAATTCCTGTTTTGTCGTGTTTTTTCATTATGCAGGTATATTATAGACAGGGTTAATTTGCAATATAAAAGATGACCATGAGCTATTTTTAATAAATATTTCCCTTCATTTCTCATATGACATATCTTTCAACACTTGTATATAAAATAAAAGGTTTTAAAATTACAATTATTAAATTTAAATATTGCACTTTATTGCACTTGCTTTGAACGATGAAGGATGACATTGAATTTTCTCCTAAAATCTCTATTGAGAACATCTCCGTAAAATTTTCCCACAACATTTGTAAGAAAATGTCAACTTTCCAAAGAACGTTTGATTTCCATTTTTATCTCAAAGGACTTCTTCCCTCTTCTCTTCAGTAAGACAGCATTTCATTATTTACTACCAAATTGATCATGTATTTTTAATGTTAATGAATTTGTCTCTTCCATGAAGGTAGAGTAGGGTCTTTTTATTTCAATATATTTTTTTTATTTAATAGTTTCTCTAATTGATTTTTTCTAACGTTTGAACAGAACTGAATATTTAAATACTAAGTATCACTTCTCTTCTATTTTGCTCTAATGAATAAATTTTCCCTTTTAGGACGTTCTTCACCACGTTCGCTTTTCTAAATTTATGAATGTTTTTTGATACTTCAGACGCGCATTACTGGTACATTAAAAAATTAGCTCTTCATATAGTTTGTATGAAGGTTTTAATAAATGCCTAAATTTTCTCTTTAGATCCAATACCAACAATCAAATAATATATTACATTTTTTAGGAATATCGGTATCATTATGACAATGAAATCAACAGTTCCCATTTTTGGTTGCCATCCAGTATTTATTTAATCGCAAGATTTGATTTTATGCAAATAAATAAAATTGTATTTACTAATTTACACACCACATACTATTTAGCATCACACGTCACGATTATAATCATTGTCTCAACAGGATGAGAGGACAGAGTCCTATTCCCCTCTTGTTTTCTATTTTTTTTTAAATGTTTGATTATCATAAAAAATAAAATGTTCTGATTTTAATAAGGTGAAGGTCAATTTTTATTTAATGTTCGATGGTCAATCGGCTAGTAACGAGCTATACCTGAGTCTTTTATAATGTTTCTATTGCAGTGTTTTCATGATTCTTTCTTCTAAATTTTGTTACTTACGTTACAGCGTCCCAAGCCCTTCTGACGTTGAACATGAGGAGTAACTGTCCTTGACCCAAGTCAGTCAGTCTTACGTATAGTAAGTCAAATGAGATGAATCCAGTCATTATCTGTTATCCCTATCCCCCAGGGGTTCAGCGCCCTTAGTATCATGGTGTCCCAGACATCACCCATGCTGGCGCACGCGGTGTCTCGAGATGCTTAACTTCCGTGACATCACCGAGGTTGGTTAAGATATACAATCGGCGCAGGCTGGATTCAATCTTGATTCACGTTGCATCTATCATATTAAACCATATTTTATCATATTATTATGACGCATGTGATCACGACCAGATGTACTGCTTATGGCCTTAGAGTTTTACCCGTTATATAAAGGCGGTGACTGTGGGATCATTGAACATCATCAATATATATATATATATATATATATATATATATATATATATGAACATATTATAAAATAAAATAATATCTCCCCGTTGTATATCAATATAGATGCCTACATTATTTAAATTGTAAATGGGAAAAATGAGGTAGAAAGGCAGTGAGCCTACAAAACTGCTGATGTATTTTTAAATGTTTTTACTAAATTTATATTAATACCTATTTCGTATCATTTTCTTTCAGATGTATTTCGCTTTTCAGCTAGTACTGATTCAGTCTTTTCATGATTCAGTTATTCCAAGAAACGTAAGTTGAACTGGTTTCAGTATTATTTTGCTTAGGTATTGTAAATGTATTTAGTCAACTAAATGTGTTCAAAAGGCTGTCAAAATTTAGAATAAAATTTATACATTTTCGTATCAATAATCTAGAAAAATTTCAAACACGTGTCATGCCGTAGAGATATGTACTCGAACTTGTTCCCTTCCTCTTCCAGTTTCTCCTACTTCTTCTTCTTCCCCTTCCTCTGCTTCTTCTTCTTCTTCTTCTCTGAGCGTTTGCTTTAAGACAGGTTTCCACTGAATATTGTTCTGTTGTTTTATATTTTGCTTCTCGTTTCATTTCTTACATAATATTGTGTTAGTACGCCTTATGTTGTAGTATGCTTTACGAGTGAGTCTAGTCGAAGTGAATACGGCAGGTGAATGTTCCCCCCTCGGAGGAAAAAGAAAAATTCATAATAATAATAATAATAATAATAATAATAATAATAATAATAATAATAATAATAATAATAATTCGTCTCTACAGCAATACTTTGTTCGAAAAAACTAGTAGTTCTACAACACCGCATTCCTTTTCGTATTAATTGTAACGATTACAAGGTTTTCCATCGCAACTTCTATCCTGTTATCACATTACCGTTCCCTCAAAAAACTCTCACAATAACAACAAATACGAACAAATTAAGACCATTAATTTAAAAATGTGCCTAGCCGAAGTGATTACGGCAGGTGAAGGTCCCCTTCCTCGAGAGAGAAGTGAGAAACTCAATAATAATAATAATAATAATAATAATAATAATAATAATATATTTTGCGTATTGAACAGTACATAAATCATCAAACTAGTAACACAAGTGAAAATCAAAAACCTTGTGATGTGAGACAAGAAACAAATATTATCCGTATGAAAAGGCGTATCGTAAGCTGTATTGGTACATTTGAAAAAAAGGTTAGTTGTGTATTTTTTACCATTTAGAGTCCTAAATCGTGCACAGAGAGGAATACATTGAAGCAGTAGAGAATTTTTTTCACTTTCATGTGACAGTAACAATACTCTAGACTGTAGAGCATTGTATAACACACGTCGAATACAACCTTTCAAACGCATACTCAACAAGCCTTTCAGAAAGAAGACAATACCCTTTTCAAACTAATCCAAAGAGAAAACATTATCTCCAAATTTGGGAGATATAATTAATGGATGTTTGGTTTTGATGAATGTTCAAAGTATAATAAGACGTAAGTTTTGCTGAGAAATGTATATGAACGTTTTCAGTGAAATTTGGTCCTGTTTTAGCCATTTCTGATTTAATTATTCAATTTTTAAGTGAACATTAGAAATGGAGTGTGCGGAGTTGGAATATAGCGAAGGAGTTTATCATTTAATGACCTTCAAAACATGTGCCCTTATTTGATTCTATAATGACTTATACGAAAATTTTGTATAAAAAATATTGACACATTGATACATTAATAAGTAAAATCTTAATGACTAATTGTTATAAATATTCCATATTATGCATCTGTGTATCATTTTCTAAATTAATATATTTTATCAATTAATAACTCTGTAAGCCTAATATTAAAAAAAATAATGTTTCAAAATATTGTTCTCAAAATAACAATATGTTTCAGCCAAAAACTTATAGAGCATATTAAACAGATTTGACCATAGAGGAGCCATGACTACTCTCCCTAAGTAAAGAACATAATCTTATACGTATAGTACGCCTTTTCTTGTTCTGACTACTTCAAAAGGGTCATTCAACTAATACTTACACACTATTGGTGTGGATGGAGTAGCCTCATTGTTACTAATTGTAAGAAGTGGCGAGAGAGAAGTAAGTCAAAAGTGTACGTACACTACAAAATAAAAATCATCTGGCGTTAAGACGGAATAGAAGCTAAAATTGTCACAAAATCACGTTATAATAAAGAATAACGTATATTAGATTAAGTATTTTATGTCCATTTTAAATCTTTTAACTATTTATTAGATTTTTATAGGTCACCTCTTCATTATACAGAGGGATTTAATGGTATGTACGTACGTACACTTTGTGTATTTTGTTGACATTGTGCCGAAGGGAAGAGGGGATCAAGAACGAAAATTGTGTACGTAAATCATAAACTGTCTCTTAATTAGTGTCAACGAAGGAGTATAAGCTGTGTTCTCTTCTTACAATTTATAAACTTATAGTCGTGCATTTGCAGACAGACCTGTTTTGGAATTTAATTTTCTGTGTAAATATTTGTATTTTTGTATTTTATGTTTTGGAGTAATTCATTCATTGATTACATTCAAATACCGAATTCAACTACTTGCTTTGGGATTGGGTAACAGATAATATATTCTGGTTTTTAAATAGGCATGTTGATCTAGCTAATTTTGCCTAATGGAGCCGATGGAGAAATAATGTTCCCGATCGCATATCTAAACAGACCAACACAAAAATGGTATACAAAATACTTGTAATCGATTACGTGCATTCATATACCCCAATTGGCAAACTCATACACATATGTCACATAAAAAACAAAATTTTACTGTACACATTGTGTTAGAGCTAATTCTAATTATCCAGGAACGAATATGATGATAACCGTTATGAAAAATTAAATAGGATGTAAAAATTGTTATTTCTGACTTTGGTAGTTCCTATTCTTAATAAATCGTTTTTCTGCCATCATGTTTTTGAAATTAAATATAATTTATAAGATATTTCCATATTGACTTAAACATGCTCGCAAATACCGCTTTCTCCACAGTCTCAATATAGCTTTGCATACCTAATATCCATCAAAACAGAACTAAAACTATCCCCACGCGCCATTGTCACTGAGCTGACAAATTGGACCAAGAATTGAAAGAAATAGATTCAAGTTCATAAAAGCCTGAAAAATTAAGCTAACGGAAACTACACAAACGATTTTTCAAAAAGTAGCAGGTACTACAATAAAGTAAATAGTGTAACAAAAACAGTCTTCACGAAAACTGCAATAGCATACTGTTCTATACATTGCAAAGATATGAAAACAGTTGCTCTTCAATGACGCAATACATGAATAGCAATAATTTAAAGGCAAGCGAGCACTTCCTTGGAGACTTGCTGTGGGATGACGTCACCCGTGTTGTAAAGCAGCGACGCAATTAGTATGAGAATTTAAACAGTAAGTGCACTTGCAGAGAATGCGACATAAGACTATGAAATATTTGCATTTTTAATCAAATGAAAATGTGGTTGTTTCTTTATTTTTATTTCAATTTCAGCTTGCGTAGCGAATTAGCGATATTTTTGTATGTTTCCCTGGTTTCTGGATATCTAGCAAACCTATAGACACATCTCAAATCGGCAGAGGGAGCATAAATTTCTTTCAATTTTTGCGCACACTGGAAATTAGTAATATAGGTAGATTTTGTATTTTCCATGTTTGGCGCGTCTAGCGAAGCTATAGATACTTCTGACATAACCGAAACCTGCATAGTTTTCTTACATTTTTGCGCTCGTTGGAAATTAATAATACAGATATTATTTTTTGTGTTATTAATAATTATTTTTGAACATGAAATGCATGTGGTTTGAAATATGAAATATTTTTCTGATTTACGTTATCAGTCGTTTCATATCTTGCTCTCAAACGTTCCAAATTCATGTTGAGTTGAGTGAAATCATATCGAAACGGACGTAGAAACAGAAAACTTTTTTGGAATGTATATTTTTGCACATTTCATAAACTTGTTATAGTTATGTACATTGTTTATTTGATTCTATGATTAAATGAAAGTGTGATTTGGTAGATAGAATCGGGAAGAAGGATAAAATAGTTATTCGAAACGGAAATAAGGGAAGAAAATAAGAAAGCTGAATTCTCTAAATACCTCTCACGAGTCTGCAATGTCTATCACAATTTCTATAGAGAACATTAAGGATTGGCATCCCAGAATATAAAGTTGTAAGACGACTACGAATGATCCGGTGCTGTGCACCTCCAGTCCAGAGGAACTGCAAGTCGAATTGCATTGAGCGAAGACGGCCTTCTGGAGAGCTACACGGCGGACGAGCGAGCAGCTTCTGTGCCCCGCACGTCGCAAATGACGGCGCCTCGGCCAAAGGAGCACTGTCGCCCGTCTGTCGCTGTGGACCGGCGTCCCCTTCACTTAATGATGCCGCTCGCTCCGAAGAAGTCTGCCGTCGCTAACGAGCAACTAACAACACATCAAGCCGATGAGGAGTCGACGAGGATCGCTTCCTTGCGACCGTCCAAATTGAGAGGTGCCGAAGCAGCGGAAAACGGAAACCACCAATTTCTGCGGGGGCGAGGGTGAAGGGGCGCCCAGCGTAGGCACGAGCCACTGCGTCGGTGGCGGCGGCGGCGGCGGCGAGAGTGTCGGGGGCGGCGGAGGTAGAGGCGGCGCCGGCGGCGCTTCGCCATAAATAGAAGCAGCTTCCAGCGAGCGCCTGGGGGAATGAGGCTCGCTCGCTCGCGTCGACCGAATTGCGAAATTGCTAGGAATAAGGTGGCCTCGTTTCAGCGCAGGCAAGGCAAACCGTACGAAACGAGCAAGCTAAAAATGTACTGCAAAAAGGTTAATAAAGTGTGTTGGTTGCGCAAGAAATTAAAAAATAAAACTATAAAATTTTGCGCATATAAAGCGAGGGTCCAACGAACCGCAATAAGCGAATACAAAGATGGTGTGGCTCATTAGAGAATTCCATTAGAATTTAAATAACTAGACATGTAACTCAAAGGTAGATACCATTTTTGTAAAATTATTGTAGTTTATTTGTATATTTTATTCGTAAGTATTTGATGTCAAGTATGTGTGAAAATAGGGTCTGTATTTTAACGCCACATTTTCGACCAGGAAATAATTACTTTTCTTGAGACTGATTTTAAGATATAAATGGATTTCTATGAAGAATATGTGACTCCCAATATATTTCTTTGCTTTCAATTAATCGATTGGATAATTTATCTCTGATATATGATGTAAAAATGCGCCTTATGTGATCTTGCCAGGCCATGCCATGCCATGTATGTCATGTACGTGATCTTGTGATTAGGAAGTTAGAGTAACCTTGGAGTATGCAGAAAATGTTTAGATGATTTAGAACAAAATGTATAATCCTCTAGAAACTTGAGTTGGCATTGAATATTATTACCCCGCTGATTCAACGACTTAAACTGTCCTGACGTTCAATACGTACTTGAAGTTCAAGAAATCTGAATCCTTCATTAGTCTTTAGTTCTACAGCAACATTCAAAGGCAGAATATTAGTAAGGAATTTATTTATTTATTTATTTATTTATTTATTTATTTATTTATTTATTTATTTATTTATTTATTTTATTTTATTTGTGTTTACTTTTAATATTAGTATATTAATAATAAAAAATAAACATTTCCATCCCTTAATTCCTGGAAAGTGGCTATAGCATACAATCCAGAAATGCAATAATAAATAAATAATATTTACTTGCATATTATAGTTCTATTAAAAATATTCAATACTATATAAAATGAAGCATGTTACTTATCTGAACTACCCAAAAAAGCGCCGGTCCCCGTAATTTTGAAAGTGACGTATAGAGACGTGCACCAAGTGGCAATAGTACTTTTTTGAAATGCTTGAAATGTAATTAAGCATTACAAATTAAATTTTATATTTGCTGCAAATAAAAGTAGTAGTATTTTATTAGAAACTTTCTTGTAAATATATCAAACACTTTAAACAAGGTAAAAGAGTTTGGAGAAGCAGGTGTAATGTTCTAATATTTAATAATTTTTGTTGAAATGAGAAAATATTAAATATTGTTTTTTTAGTGACGTACATCTTTTGATATTTTTTTTAGTGTTGTGCAGTTCTGAGAAATGAGAGCAATACGTACTTAATATTAAGTTTCTAATTATGAAAAATGTAAAATAAATGTCTAAGAACGGATTCTCCTTAATTCTCACCCTTGCCGATACAAACGTTTTTATGCCACAAAAAATTTGCAAATGTAACCCAAAATAGTAACTCCCATCTGCATTTTAGGTAATATTGTCAATTAAAGTACCTCGTGCGCTGACATACGAAAAACGTAGATATGAAAATGCAAAATAAATCGTCATTTGTAAATATTTTGCTTATACATTGCCACCAGTCGTAGATGCAATAACATCCATGTTGACCGTCCAAGACACTCACTTGCATACATTCACTGGTCAAAAATTGAAAAAATCGGCGATAAACAATTCAAATTGGTGAAACGATTGACGCGATGCGTTCGCAAAGCCAGCAGCGGCCGCCCAGGCGCAGAGACTTGAACGCTCGGGAGGCGGCGCGGAGGCACGTGGGTGGGGCGCAGGCGGGGAGTTGCGAGCCCGCGGTGCGTCGTACCTGTGGCTGGCGGCTGAGCGTCGCGACGTCGTCGGACGCCGGCGGGACGCCGGGCAGCCTCCGTCTCGGACCGGTCCCACCGAATGCTCCAGCGCGCGCCCGCGACCCCGGACGACCTCGCGACCCCTCCGCCCCTGACCTCGCGACATTCGCGGTCCCGGCCCACCCGACCGGTCACTCGCCCGAGCACTCGCCCAGGCACCCGCCCGCCGCCTCGCCTCTTGGGCCTTGGCCTGGCCCGCTGACCGAGTGCCCGTTGGCCTCTCCTGCCCTCAGCAGGTTCCCGGAACCTGTCTCCACCCTTGAAGACGGCCCTCCACCCTCCGACTTCTGAGCAGACCAACATTGAGGAGACCCATAGTCACACGGCTCCCCCTACTTACGAAAATACATTTTCAGGGATGCCAACATCGCATTTTGCAATAATTTACCTCTCAGCAATCTCTGTTCACTCTTACAACTAATGGTGCAAAAACAGCACATACTTTCTCACCCGTAATTTCACGCACATTTACGAAAAATGTCCTTAAATTTTCGAAAAGTTGTACAGGACCTTCTTTCAAAATCTATCTTTAAGGAACAGACTTCATGAAGGGCAAAAAATCTCTATCTTTGCTGTTTTACTTATAGGAAGACTGCGAAAAAGAATTGAACTTTTGCAAGTTTCGAAAAAAAAGGTTTTTCACGAACATGTGATCTGCACAATTCTCGTAAAACTCCTCCTCATTATGCAACAAAAAATAGTGAAAAACGATGGAGCCTTTTTTTTTAATTTGAGAAATTTTCTAAGGGCTACATATGAAGTACACCCCGAAATTAAAACATCGGTTTCAAATTCAAGAGGTCGCGACATCAGCCAGATTGTTGGCTGAATATCAATTTTGGAGAAAATCGGCTGAACGGTTTAGCCGCTAGCGTTGTTAACAGACGGACAAATAGACGGACAGACAGATTGACAGACAGACAGATAGACAGACGGACAGGCAAACAGACAGACGGTCAGACAGACGGACGGACAGACAACAGACAGACGGACAGACAGACGGACAGTCAGACAGACAGTCGGACAGACAGTTGGACAGACAGTCGGACAGAAAGAGAGACGGACGCCGCTAGCGTTGTTAACAGACGGACAGATAGGCGGACAGCCAGAATGGCAGACATGCGGACAGACAGACGGACAAACAGACGGACGGACAGACGTTTTGCCGTCAATCGGTTGTTCGGTATCAAGAACGCACAAAACATGGATTCTGGTTACACCACGTGTTCGAGGGCGTTTTTCTAAATTTAGTAGCTGGATTTATCTCCTTTTTAGTTGACAGGGCCTTCTAATAAGAGTTTTCTGAAACAAAATCGCCGTTTTTTCGCACAGCATTGTATACCTTACTCTCTACTGCGTAGAGAGAAAATAAAAAGTGCAGGGACGTTTGAGTATTGAGAGTTTGTTGTATTGGAAGTTTATTGTATTCAAAATAGTGAATACCAAATCATTTTAACTTATCTCACCTTAGTTGTTATAAGCTATTTCGTACCTTTTTTTAAACAAATAATAATAATAATAATAATAATAATAATAATAATTGTAATAATAATACTTAATTTCGTATTTGACTTTACTTTTATTTTTTATATGTTGAAATAATTTCAAAAATTAACCATTCTAACAAAAAATAATCATTATTGACAGAAAAATCTAACTTGCTCTATTGGGATTATTAAATATTATATAAATTATATTTTCATTCAGTAGAGAAATCTAGTCATATGTTTTTAGTTTCCAATTCACAATTTGAATATTTTCTTTCACTTACCTTTTGGCTGTTTTCAAGCAGGCAAATTTCTAACCAAACAATATTCCTGGGATCGAATCGAGTACCGCGCTCCACCAGGCAGAAATCCGCGAACGTGACGACGCCACGGGGCAGTGTCCGTTGAGATTTCAGAGGTGGTTGGACCGGGTCTACCCACGATGTGCCGAAACAAGAGGGGGCAAGGACCGAGGGGATGCTCTGCGATGTCCCAGGTTCTCGCTTGCGAATTGGAGCCTGAGCTGCTTCACCCCCTCCGTCCTGCCAGTCGTGTCGCAACTGCATAACCGGTTTTGCTGAATACTTCGCGTTCTCACCCTGGTAATGCCATCTACACAACCCACGTGGTTGTGCAACGCAGATTCGAGTGCCATCGTTGGTGTCATCGTTGGCGAACTCGTTCCTTCCATGACAGTATTTTGGCGCCCTTGGTTCCCCATCCGCAAGAGGAGTGGAAGAATTTCTGCAATTTCGTGCTAAGGAAATCGTGCTTTACTTCTTACTTTTTTTGTAATTTTGTGAATATTATATTATTGCTCATATTAATACGGTGTGTCAGATTTAGTAGATGAAAAAGTAAGAAGGAACATGGAAAACTCCGCATATCAGTTGTATTTCAGTCGTTCCCGGTTACACAAACTTTTCGAGTTATCACATTATTTAAAAAATATCATTAAATAAAACCTAAACAGTGTTTTTTGATTGATTGATTGGTTAAAATAAACGAAATGTAGTATTACCAAAATATAAAATGATAGCATTTTTTGAAACGATACAAATATTTTTCTGTTAAGGAACGTCAGTCGGTTTTTATATCACTCATTCTATAAATTTCCAAATTGTATTTAGAGTATGCATTTGGAAAGGCTTTTCTTAACCATTTGGTACTCTTATTAACTTGATGGACGTTATAAAGCATCCTTGACTATAAAACGACTCAAGACCATTCTTGTATGTATCGTGCGCCAAGAATATTTTTAAAATAAATACATGTTCCAGCCATGTTCATCAAAAATATTTACAGCTGCCAACCTATGTAAAAATATATGTCCGTCTCAAACGAAACTTCACGCGGCTCGGCACTGCTTTCCTTCCATTCATTTCTGTAAAATTATTTCAGGCACTTTATTTGAAACGTTCACTGTGCATCCTCAAAATTATTCGGGGCCCGAGGCGAGGCGGGGCGTGGCAACGCGAAATATTCGCGCAACGCCGCCGCAGCCCGCCGCCCGGGCACCCTGGGGCGAGCGGTGATAACGCGTCCATCTTCGTAACGATTCGGGCCGTCTTTCATTTGCGTCTTATTTTTCCTTGCGGCCGCGCGAGCTTGCGAGCCGTCGCCGTCGCCGGCGCCCTCCTCGCCACCGCCTCTGCCGTCACGCCGTCCGCTTTCGCAACCCCAATCCCTCTTCATCCGTCTCTCGTACTAATTTGCGCCGTTTCAACGGTTTTCCGCTGCCGCTGCTGCTCCAGACATGTAAATCGTCTAATTTGTTTTTTCCGTTCCGGGCAGTTTTTCTTCTCACACACGCAGAAGCGCAGCGTGTAGACACTGCGTGTTTCGTATTTTTTAAGGGCAGCGAGCAGCAGCGGTGGAGGCGAGAGCAGCGGAGGCGGAGGTGGCGTTCTTTTTGGAGTCCGCAGCCGGCGGCGGACCGGTGTTCTTATTAGAAACCGCCTGTTCCGGCGAGTGTACGGCAAACGCTCAC
>BOPP01000002.1:21627564-21733988 GCA_017312745.1 Gryllus bimaculatus
TGTGATATCTTTAGAGTGTGAAGTCGCTGTCGGGTGCATGTTTGAAGGCTTTTCCTTAAACCATATGTTGGGTAGCTCTTAAGTTATATTGATGGAACGTTATAAAGGCGATGCGGCTTGCGAGGGCTCATAAACGACTCAATGAACCATGATCTGTGAGAGTAATGTATCCGCGTCACCGACGGCCACCGGGGAATATGTGTATTTGAGAAACTGGTGGATCTAGCGAATGTGTCCAGCCATGTTCATCAAAAATATTTACACTAGGTGCACTTCCAACTATGTAAAAATTCATATGTTCCGGTGCTCAAATGAATCTTGAGCAGCCTGCTCGCTCAGCTGCTAATTTCCTTGCCATTCATTTCTGTACAAATTATTTCAGGCACTGGTTATTTGAAACGTTCACGCTGGTGGCATCCTCACAAAATTATTTGCGGGGGGGCCCGAGGCGAGGGGCGTGGCAAGGCGGGAAATGATCTACGCGGAAACTGTCCGCGCGCAGGTCTGCACGCGCGGCCAGGTTGGGCCTGGGGGAGCGGTGAGTAGAACTGGTGCGTCATCTTCGTAACGATTCGGCTTTTGGCGCACGTACTTATTCTTAATTTATGAGTTTCTTATTTTTTCCTTGCGGACCACATTTGGTGCGTGTTCTTTTTGCGCCCAGGGGTCGCTTTCGTCGCCGGCGCGCCATCCTCGCCAAAGCCGTCACTCTCGCGGCTTCGGGACTGTTCTGGGCAAGGGCTGGTGGGTTGCTAGTTCCGCTGTTTTTGGTCGCACGCGCCAAATGCCCCCTACTTCCATTTGATACAGTAATAATGAACCGTCCTCTCGTATTCAATTTGCGACGTTGTCAAGCGGTTTTCGCGCGCTGCCAGAAATATGTCTGGTCTGGGCGTGTCCAGACATCGTAAATTTCGTTCTAATTTGTGTTGTTTTCCCGGTATCAGGGCTATGTATGATATTTCTTACTCACATACGACGAAGAGATGCGGTTAAGCGTGTAAGACAACATGATGGGCCCAGTGTCTTCGTACTTTTTGAAGGCGAATGCGAAGCAGGAGTCGGCTGGAGTAGCGAATGAGGCATTGCTGGGAGGCGTGAGGGTGGCGTTCGGGTGGTGTAATGGGAAGTCGCATTTGACTTTCTACAGAGTCGGGAGCTTTTGAAAACACAGGTGTTAAAATAGAATATTTGCAACGACCAGCCGTTGTTTGATTCTACGCGAGCGGGTGATTGCGGCGAGTGGATAACGGCGTCAAACGCTCACAGTGTGAAACACGTTTTTCAGAAGCCAAAAAGAGGCGTTGTGTGCGGTTGCCTGTCACGGGAACGCCGGCGGCGGCCGCAGAGGTGAGTCCGTTCGGAGGGACCGAACACAATTATCGCTGCTGGGACGGTGGGACAATCGAGACGGCTGTAGTCATTCTTCATCTCATTCTCAATTCAATTATGGAGCGGGGCGGTGGCGACAACGCGGTGATTGACGTTGTCGGTGCGTTGGTGTGGGAGTATCGCGGGGCTGGAACGCGCGAAGCCGTTCGGTCGCGGAGGTGATGGCGCTTTGTTGGGCTGACGGAGCTGGCATGGTGTTGTTACTGGCGGACGTTGTGGGTGCGAATTGTGTGTTGGAAGATACAGAAAGCTGCGTGTAAGTTGTGTGTTTAAGTGTTCGGCGCAAAGCGTCTTAGCGTGGCTGTATGGACTAGGGCGGAGCGGCCAGGCGCAATATAGCGAGGGGATGCGGAGTTAGGATGCTCTCTCTGGGAACTTTAATTTGCATAGTAAGGGACGCGCTAGAAGTACTCAAGATTTGTTTAGCATAATTCGCAATCGGTGACGGATTGTCCAGGAATTAAATGTTAGAGTCGCGTTTGAAACAGATCGGCGCGCTGGGTTACAGGGGACGGCATCGCCGAGCGCCGGAGCTAGCCATGGAGAGACTAGCACAGGTAGACTTATAGGCGGGGAGCAACTCGGGCCGGGGGCGGGCGGGGCGGATGGAGTGGGAGCGCGGAGGCGTCAGGCGTGTGTCGCAACGTGGGTCCTGCAACATAAGCCCATTCTGCACAGTTCGCCATATTTGCACATACGTCAAGTTCAATCGGGTAGAATAACTTATGCAACTTATCCTATGATATTGCTTTGGAACTGGCTGTGTGCGTCATCGCCACTCATCTTTTGGACAGAGTTCATATAAAAAATCTTCACCATGCTTCAACAACAATGTCAACAGCATGCCAAAGTTGCAGTCCAACTCCGGCTCTGCCGGGTCGGCTGCGTATGTTGATGCTCATCGCCCGTCGCACCGGCCGAATGTATTAGCCGCAATTACGGCATCGCACGCAGTCGCTTTCGGGACCATCTGCATGCAATTCCGCGCAGCTGTAAAACCAACTTCTTGCCGATCTTATGTGCGCTCGGATAATCGCGGGCACGACGGCTTTCCAGCAGGAATGCGCTCATCTTCCTTTGCAGACACAAACTCTGAAGGCGGGGAGCGCCGACAGCCGGGCGAGGGCGCGGAGCGGAGCGGAGGGCGCGGGTGGCCGCGCGCGAGAGACTGGCCCTCGTGCTACGTGGCGGTCCGCCGCCCCGCCGATCGCGACCGGCGGCGCAGCTTCGGCCAAATCGCCTGCGGCTGTGTCTGGCAAGGACTGCGCCCGCGACGGCCTCGGGGGCCGGCATCGAATTACTGCGTCTACTAGGGTATAAGAAAGGTGGAAGCGAAAATTTCGGCTTTACGGTCGGCTAGCGCGGCGCTTCCCAGGGCGGCCGCAGCTTGGCGGCGGCGGCGCGGCGGAAGGCGGCGGCGGCGGGGGCGGCGCCGCAGCTGGGCTTAGGTCGAGTTTGCTGTCGCCGCAGCGCCCACGGCCGCGCGCCGCCGCGCTGCCCAACTCGCGTCATCTCACAGCAGACGCGGGCGGGTGGGCACCGAGGCGTGCGGCGGCCACAGCCAGGCTGGCGAACCTGCGGGCTGGGTGTTCTTGAACTCGTTGGGAGGCAAGTGTGGAACTCTTCGAAAGACTTAGGATGGGCTTTAGCATTTTCTTTACCATCCATAGTGGTGTTCCTAATTGTTTGCGACCGCGAATTGAAATACTGTTAGGCAGATAGTTGTCTTTGTTTTGTTTGCTTCTTCCGGTGCATAGCACTTGAGGAGGGTATTCGTACGTTCTTAATATGGGATCCGTTTAATGAACATTGTTTAAAGCCATTACAAAGGAAACCAGCCGGGTGTTTATTATGGCTTCCAAGATGAATCTAGACCAAGTGCTAGAATCTTCCGGCATGTGCTAGCTAGTAGTAACCAAATGTTGTACATAAAGAATTGAGATTATGATATATGGTCGTTTTATTAAATATGCTACACACGTCATTTTGCTACAACTTGGTGCTATACTCAATACTTGCATTCTATTCACTTGGCCCATTCGTCTGTCAATCCAACCCGAAAACAACAAAAAAGTCGTAGAAATGGAAACATGCTGGTTTTGTCCGTTCCAAGATATGTCAAACTAGAACTGCTAAAACGACACATACTTTCTCGAACTAATAGTAATGGCTACGCAATATAATACAATTAATTGAAAAATTGAAAAAGTTTGTAAAGAAAATGTATAAATTATTATTAAGTCTTCATGGAAAGTATTCCAAAAAAAAAATAAATATTCTTTTGAATCTGCAGGGGCCTAACTTGGACAATTGATTGAGAAATGCCAATTTTGATAAAAATATGCGCTAGTGTTGATCACAGACGATCACATAGGCCGGTAAACACGTTTTATTGTAGGCCCATTTTTCGGTATCGAGGACTCCTCAAATTGTTGAATCATCTTCCATAACGTGTTAGAAGAAGTAATTTACTATACGTCTCAGTAAGATTTATCCACTTTTGAAATCACAGGGTCCCAAAGTGCGAGTTTTCCTGACGAAAAATCATCATTCTTTCTGCAGCATTAGATGAGTTTCTGTCGAATGCGTAAGTTAATAGTAGGCGAAAAGTAAATAATCGACGAAAAGAAGGGAATCTGGATCTATTTTAGAACAGAGAAGGAATTCTTATGACATTGTTTATGGTGGATAAATGACGTGAAATAACAATTCTCCATTACTGGCCACGCATTGGGGAAAATTCACAATACGACAGAGAAATATTTATTTCTAAGATAATAGATGCTTTCGAATTTAAGACAGCAAGAAACAGAACTTCAGAACAGAGAGAGCTTTTTAGCGAAATAAGTACTCTGCTAAGTACTTTAGAGAAGTGATTTGCAGATAAATTAAACTTTTTTTAAATTACATAAGCATTTTAATGCTATAGCTAAATGTTTCAAAATTCAATTTATTAAATTACATTGTAAATTAATTACTAAATTTTATGTAGAATATCTTTTTAAACATGACAAAACTATAAAGTTTTCAATTTCTATTAGTTTCATCGAAGATTTCGATGACATTGATGAACTAGGTGATTTGAGTGCAAGTGAACTGGACATTTTAGTGCGCACAATACTGGCTGAGATGTTTTAGTGACACCACTCGTTGACGCAGCAGCGTATCTGAGACTCGCGGATTCAAATGGAGGACAGTTCTAGAGGGCAGCTGTGCTGATCGGTAGTTTTTCGAGTTTTTTTCCTTTGGTGGATACCGTGTCAGTGCCGGAGTAATACGTAATAAACGGACCATATACCATACTTAATCTTCCCTTCTTCATCCTTGACTTCATTCTCTCCTTATGACACAATCACACATTTACATGCACTACACTACCACACATGTCGAAAGACCAGTCGGTATCATACAGCTTGTGGCAATTGAGGTGATGTCGCACTGTGGGGGTACTTCGAGCAACAAAATCCACACTAGTGGACGTGTAGCAGCTCTTTTTGCGGCTATAACATGCATTGAACTAACGGGATTAATGAACAAAGATGTTGATGCGCTCGAAAATACTAAATCCTTAAAACTCACTTGATGCAAGAGCATCTAGTTCGAATCCATGAACGTGCTTGTTGGCCTCGTGTCTTTAATGTCTGTTGTAGACCACGCGAAGTGCTGACCAGAATTCTAAGGAGCTCGCAAGTGTATTATTGTTTCTTTCGGTCATTCTGCATCTCATGGAAGGGTCAAACTAACGGGCTCGGATCTGAAAAGACTCTAAGAAACAAAATATTTGTTTAATGCAATAAGGATAATTGGAGCAATATTAAGTGCATTTTCATTTGAAAATATCGTTTTTGCCAATTTTTTATGAGAAACGTAAAAATGTTGGTTCTAAAGTTATATTACATACACGTCGTAAACGATAAAATTTGTACAAAATCAATGCATTGGAAATGAAATTTTGACAAAATTGATGATGATGATTATGAAAGACATTTATATAATAATTTTCGAGGTAGGCGGTTTTCAATCCTCCTCGTGACTTTGGGTTCATCAGGAGAAAGGATGTAAAGTCATATTAATGTTTGCTTTTAAATTTGTGCACTACGAACAGAAAATTAAGCAGTCGATATGTAAAAAAAAATTTCATAAGTACTTTTGATTTTTTGTAAACTTTTAGTGAGAAAAAGACCTCTCAAGGTTCTGGTGCAGTTTGAGTTGTTTCGTCTAATACTTTTCAAATCTATTATTCACAGATTATGCAATTGTATTATGATACCTTATTGAATCTAGGGAAATATGTGTTTGCAAAATCGCTGTTTCATTGGATCTTGCTCAAGATGCCAATGAGTTTATCAAAATCGAAGTAGATGTTACCGAATACTGTAGGTGCAATCTACAGTAACAATGCAATTTAAATTCTCATTCTCTAGTTGTGAATTGTATATTATATTTCCTGAGACCATGCATTTTTTTAAAAATACGTGCATTTCAGTTGTTGGAGTTTTTCACGGTTTTGATCATAAAACGGTTGCATACAAAATTGAAAACTAATTTTAACTGTCATTTGGTGAAGAAATGTAATTTAAATTGCAGGAAAAAGTTTTTTTAATTATGCATCACTCTTTTTTGCATTTTTATCTGCTGCAGATTCAAAAAACCTATTTTGACCCTACATACGTAGTATTCTCAAGTGTACACAAAATTACACAGGTCTGAAAAAAACGACCCCAATGGGTTTATCAAAATCGGGAGCCTTCAAAAGTCCATGCAGGATTTCAACTATACCGAAGGTTTTGTGTGTGCTGAATGTAAAAAGTTTATCTGTTTTCTTGTATCACGTACTTTTTCACATGTTTTTTTAATGCAGAGTATCTGGGATATGAGGAAATGCAGAGATGCTGGGCTTGGTTACAAAGAGCAAAATGCAAAATAAGAAATTGTTTACTCTCTAAGATGGGATATTTTTATGTTCTTAAGTTCAAAAACACTTTTTAAACATTGTCATCTACTAGACTTGATTATGAGATGTTTCCTCCCTTTTATTTCATGGTTCGTTTTCGTTTGAAAATGTCCAGAGATTTGCACTATTTCATCCTCGAGTAATCCCCAGTGTAGACCCCATTTATCTTCGTAACGTCTTTCAGTGTATTTTAAATCCTTGTAAAATTTCTCTTTGCTCTTGATTGAAGTTTTTCAAGTTTTTTTGAGAAAATTTAGTAAAATGTCGGAAATTAACTTTCAATCCTATTTTACAACTTCAAGCTTTGAATGATTTATGCATATGATCCACAACGCTTTTTCAGAGGGGATATTAATTGTTATCTACAAATATGTGAATTACCTGGTTCAACGATTTGAAAGTTTCTTTTTAAATTTCTTTCGTTTGAGTAAAGATTTCTTCGGACAGAAGTTTTTCAAATATCAAGTTCCACAAAATATCCCTGTCAATTTGATTTCAGAAAGTTTTGGAAATTTGGGGCGCACATCCGGAACGTTCTCCATCGTTTCATGAATTTTTTAATTAGATTCAGTTTAATGTAATGAGTTAGAAGGCGAATGTAGACGGGAAACCAAGCAACTGAATTATTTATGTATTTTTCCCCTGGTCTGAGAGCATCTCCAAGAGGTAAGAATTATTTTACCCTGTTAGTCTTTTGCTCGACTGTTCCACAATAAAAGAAAGCAGATATATGTTGTGTTCTTTGATTGTTGGTCCAATGCTATAGTTATTATTTTGAAATATAAATAAGTGTTATTATTTTGAAACTTAAATAGTCAATTTTGAATTTCTTCAAGAGTCCACGAACTGCTGCATGTTTTGAAAAACTTAATTTCTCGTTATCTCATGACACTCGTTTTGAGAAATCAAAATTGATGACTTCTCTTTGACGTCAAATGTTTTTTCTTCAGACAAATTTGTCATTAAACCTATATCTAACGTAGTAACGAGAAAACTAAACTTTAACTTTGTTACGAAGATGTAACTGATGTGAGGAATCGGGCTATAAAATACTCAAGGTTGGGGTAAAAAATTTCTATTTTTTTTACTTGCTAAAACTTTTCACGTCGGTTTATGAAAAGTAGCTGTCATCACTGTGATTTTGTTGCTCACTCCATATCATAGAAATTATGGAACAAAACGATTTGTTCTTACCTTTAGATCACAAATGAAAATCTACATTTTGTATCTGTGTTATAAAAAGTAATTTTGGTTTTGATCGCCCATTTGCAGGCAATTTTCCTTTACCAAGGTAAGCTATATAGGGTTTCTTCACTAACATTTCTTTGTTATTTTAAATTGGCAGATTCGCCAGCAATAAAACATAAACGGATCGGTGAATTGATACAATCTCTAGTAGCCATTTCTCAAGACTAACAAGTATGTGCGCTAGCGTGAAGACCACTAGAGAACAGATTGAGCTGATAGATATGTTGAAAACGTTGCAGAAAAACTAAACCAGGCACGGCAACGTTGCACACTTTATCGACCTGAATGGTGGCAAGACAAAGCGCCAGATATAACGGAAAATCTAAAGAAATCATAGAATTAGTCTGTGAACAATAATATCAATACTGTTAATTCACTGTGTTACCTGTAACCTATATCATACGCAAAACCAAAAAAGTACGTGATGGAGAAAAGCTGAAGCCATTTTCGGTTTCAGGACATCAAGGTACATCAGAATTAGTTAACGAATTTTAGGGAGTTTTAGTCGGAGGCTAGTGTTATTTGGCTTCTGTCAGTATCTTAAAATTATTTTTGAGAGTCATTAATTAATGAATAATGTAAGATGACGAATAAATAATTGTCTAAGAGAATATAAACTCTTTCAACCGGATAGCGTGCCATATAATTCAAAATACTCTTGTTATGCCTACATGATTATTCATGTCTACTTGTGACTACCATAGTTTCAAAAAATTCTATCGAAACAACAGAAAACAAATGCATTTTTAAACACTGCATTGTGTACAAAACACACAGTAGAAAATATGTCTTCTAAATTATATTTCACCACCATTCAAAAAGGATTACTAGAGACAGCAGTAGAAACATTTACGATCTTTATTGAAGGGCAATTTGATAAAATCCCTTTTAATATTTGACTGTTAAATATGCTTTAGGATGCATTTGTAGTTTACGTCTGACTGGAACCCTAGAATCTACGTCTCTTTTCTTAATGTTTTGAAGACAAATTAGGCTCATCAAATTTATAGAATATTCAGCGATCGAAAATAATCATTTGTATTTTTTAAGTTAATATTATATGATTTTTCAAACTAAATCATGAAAATAGAGCCTAAATCATGTAAGCACTCATTTGTGTTTCAATTTTCATGTTCTCTTTTCTACATAAGGGAGATAGAGAGTTACGAGATTGATGTAGATTTTAGTATTTCTTACTACTGATGCATTACAAAATTCAAGTACCTACTCCAGGATATAAAATTATTGTCAACATTAACAACATATGTGTTATTTTACGAAATATTGGACTAGAAATACTCTTGAATTATTTGAAGGCGAATGAACATTTTTTTTGTGCGTGATTAATGAATCATTTACTTCAAACTTAGTGTAAAGGCCGTTACTCATCTCCTCCAGGTGAATGCCAGTTCACCTGGAAAGTTGAAGTGAAAAGTAAATTTCACGCCCCCGTCGACTTCCCTTGTCCATTATGTTCCCTTGCCTGACCCCTCCGCGCAGCACAAAGAACTCTGGCCGGGCAGAGGCGCGGCGCCGCGACGGCCGCGCGCATGCACCTCGCTCCTCCAATGGACTTGGGCTATGGCAAGGACGCACGCCCCGCTGAATAACACAGCGAGGTGGTCGCAGCCTCCCCCGAAGATGAATAGGGGGGAAAGCGACAATGGAAGGAAGCGAAGATATGGAATAAGTCGAATTTTCTCATGAATCTTCTTTTTTATCCATATATTGTTTCTTCTGAATGGGAACATATCTTTTTGGTGGATGTGCTTGCTGCTCGCTCGTATTGTCTGGTACAGCTCCTTTCCCTGAGTTTCAGTTATATAAAGCGTTTAGGGAAAGATTAATACAATACACGGCCACCGAGACATTACAACAAAAATCTAGCGTTCTCATTTGGGACGGAAGAGAAATCCACTCGCGTCCAAAATCGTGAATTTTCAACTGATTGTCACTTATATTTGACAAAACATGAAACATAATCTACTTTCTAAATTCACGTAGTAACATATCCGATGCACCAAAAAAAAATAATCGAGTTTTTCAGGTGTTGTTAACATTTCAGAAGTCGAAACACTGATAATTCATTATATCAGTATCTACGTATTTTTATTTTCATTTTATTCAATATTCTACATGCACTCTTGATATCAATAGGCAGTATTAATACCCTTCAATTATTCTTAATCGTTTGGAGCACTTTCTTAGTTTTTGCATTTTCATCTCACTCATTTTTATCTGGTCTGGAGAATTCGCCGGCATCGATAGCCGAGTTACTTAACTACGTTCTATGAAGTAACGGAGGTTAAGCAACTCCAGACCCTGCGGGTTCCTGGATGGGTGACTGTGTGGTAACATCGAGGTTCTAACGTCGCTAAGCCCCTGGGCGAAGAGGTAGGAAATGAATAACTGCGGCTGGCAATGACTAACTTAACGAAGGGTTACACTACATTCGACGCCAGTAAATGGTTCAGAGCCCATTGCTACGAGATAAACCTAACAGAATTTTTTATAAATCCTTTCTCCGATTTGCAATGTCCTAGATACATTGGATTTCACTATTTTTTCCAATTTCGTCTCTCGTCTATGAAGTCTTCTGGCTGGAGGGAATAGTTCTGAATTTAACCAATCCTCTTTGTGGCACGGTTCCCTCCTTACCATCAGTGTAATAGAAGCAACTCGCGCACTTGTTATGTAGACTCACGATACGAAAACAAATATTTTTTTCTAAAAGTGTTATTTACTATGTACATTATTCCCAATGTTCGGAGTTCATTGTAACAAGATCTTTTAGCGCTACTTTGTTTGATTTGACTTATTTCGTTGAAAACTAATTTTAAAAAAATGTGAGTATGGGGTGGAAACGTTATCGTGAGCTCCAGAATCCCAAATTATGTATATGGATTTCTATAGTGTATTAGCTCACTATATCGAACGTTCGCTATAACCGGAAGTGTCTGTTTGTGTATATTGTGTTTTTAAAAACCTACATTACACTGTGGAACATTCTATTAAAAACAGTTTAATTATTTGATAATTCATAGTTAATGAATAAGAATCTCGAATTTTCGTCCTCGTTCAAGAGTGTTTATAGTCGAACATTACCTAAAATAGTACATGTTTCTAGAATCGACTATAATTTCACATCATGGTATAGGTATTTGAATTTTGCCCATGCAAAGCGCAATTGTATCGAATAAATCTACACTAATTCCCAATGCACGCAATAACTGCAGGAAAATTATGCAGTCCCTGGCCGTGAAGGAGATTTTTGTGGTTTGGTTGTATCTAGGCTATCCGGGACGACCCGCGTCACTGACATGGTGGCTAACGTTTCGGCCAACGTATTGTGGCCTTCCTCAGAGCGTACTGCTCACTCGTACTGCAGCAGTATGCTATGAAGAAGGCCAAAATACGTTGGCCGAAACGTTAGCCAACATGTCAGTGACGCGGCTCGTCTCGGATTGCCTAGATAGCACGAACTCGTGGAAGCCTACGCAACCATGTCTGTGGTTTTGTTTGATATCCAGGAACACGGAAATCAAAGAGCAATGATATAGTTTCGATATTGACTAAAAATACAAATAATTTGTATGCTTATATTGTTCGGCTATATTTACTGAATCCTCATATCTGAATTTCATTACATCTTACGATACATCTGAAGTCATGCGGCAAAAAGGCTCCAAGGAAGAGGCCATCCGACGTTAAATATTTGTTACTTAAGTGACGCATTATGAGACAGCAACTTTTTTTATATTCTTGACGTACTTGTATAAAGAACTGCCCTCATGAATTGTAGTTTTAGTTAAAATACCAAATTAACGAAGTGTTATAAGACAATTTCCGTTATTGTTCGTGAACGTTATAATTTTTGCAAAACTAATTTGTTATTTCATTCAACGGCATTTTTATTGCTGCAGGTTTGAACAACTTTCAGTGCCACGAATTACAGGTTTGGACGTAAAATAGATATATCTGTCAAAAAGGGAAACTTTTCTTGAATTGCTGTGAAGGATGTATTACGGCAAATTAGCCAATTAAAAATTCTAATTAGGAGAAGAACAATGAGAACACACCGATCTTGACACGAATAAAACGCAAATGGTCAGACAATGTTCGTTATGGAAACAACGAAGTTCGTGGAAATACTTGTGGTAAGCAAAATAGGAACCAAAATATTCAGTATGTTGATGTATGTATAAGAGAAAAAATAGAATCAGAACATTACAATGATTTGTTTATAACATTGTGTTGTTGAGTGTTCACGTTTCTGCGTATTATGAAATACATTGACCCTCTTCAGAATAATAAACACAATGGATAATGAAGGTTGTATGTAGGTATCTTCTTCTTTCTACACTCCTTTATTCAGGGTCCCATTATATTTATTCAGTATATTAATAACACAAGCAAACTGAAATAAGTCGAGGAATTTTTATTTATCAGCCTTTCCTCGCTATACAACTGCAAATTGATGCAAAACGATTCGTTTGTTTTTTATTATTGACTTCCTATTTCCTTTTCATATTAACCCTCGTAATACCAAGAAATAAAAGAACCCTGCCCTCCTAAGAGGGTGGGGTCCTCCGAAATCCAATGCTTAAATTTTGATTTTATAAATGCTTTTATAAATTTAGATAAAATGTAAAACGGTATAACTAATAATTAACCCGTGAATTAATTTCAAAAAATATTGTTTAATTTTTGGCTCTTCAAATGAAAAAATAATCTTCTTTTTCGGCTCAATTCTTGTCTCTCATATCAAAATCTTCTATATAGTTATGTCGAAAAAAGACCATGTATGTACACAACATAGTAATGTATTAATCTGTACCATTTTATACTGCTGCTACCACTACTACTACTACTATTATTATTATTATTATTATTATTATTATTATTATTATTATTATTATTATTATTACAAATATTGATTTTATTTATATCAATATATTTCATCGCCCTTATATTCTGAAAACATACATAATATTTAAATTGATGTAATTACAGAGGAATAATTATAATATTTTATCAGATGAGGAAATTGCAGAAAAGTACAACACACAGTTATATCCTTAATATCAAATGCGGACGTACATTATTGAAGAAAAATAATATTTTAACGTTTACTTTTCAAAGTAAGATGTTTTAAATTGATGTTTACATTGTATATTTACAGTGTGAAATGTTCTATCCAATTTAGTCTAGAATCGTATTCGGTTTTGAGTCTGGACGAATAAAAAGTAAAGATACGTAAAAGAAAGATGTAACATTTAAAAATAATTTTCGTGTCAGTGGCTCAACCAGCTGCATATGCAAAAAATAATATTCAAATGTCTCATATTTTTTGACATCAAGTGAACACATTTCATATGAAAAAACTACTTCTAAAGAAAGAAAATTTCACTTATTACTCCGATGCTCCCAAATACACCATGCCACTGATCAGAAGTGATATTCTTTTAACTGGTTTAGTTTACCTCACGCCAGCGTTGTATCTGTCTTGGCAGCAACTCGACCAGAAACTTTTACGTTTCAAGTCTCCACAGTGGCGGATTTTCAAGACTATGTCGACTTTAGCAGCTGTCTGCACGAAAGACGTTTCTTGCAGGCGACTGTTTTGATCGGATTTTGATTTTAGTTTACCATGCTTTTCTCACCTAATAATAGGCGAATGCCGGATAAGTACCCTAACAAACATGCAACGCGATTTTTTTTGGACAGAACCGCTCGCGTTCATTTCTTCCCCTTCCTTGATATACTCTCCTCTTACTCTTGCACACTTACACTTGCACACACACACACACGCAAACACACGTCGCAAGAGAGATCCGTGGCGTAGATCTTTTCCTGCTGGGGCGGTGCCTTTTTTGGAGCAGATTCTTGGAGGGCCCGCAAAATGCCCCGCAAACTGTAGTTTGACGCCAAATTTTACCAACCACCGAAGAATAATCCCCATAATCGCAATCTTTTTAAGAGTGTATGTTGAGGATCTCACTCATTTCTCAGCGTAGGCAAACAAGGGAGCTTGCGCCTTTGTATCCTCATATTTTCTGGGCCTGTGATTTGTGATGAGTTTCTTATAACTATCATTGTTCGAAAGAAAATTGCGTTATCATGAGAAATAATGATAATGACGGTGAGTGGATGATATATGAACGATAGTGAATGGGATGAAGTTTAGTGTACGTGCAGGTATGTGAAGAACAACTACAACACAATCACTTACTAATCCGTAACGTAAAAACACACGTCTAGCACGGAAGTTGAACGGGCAGTCTTTCGCTCTGAATCTTTGGACCCTGCACTAAGTCCCTGCGCCACCACAGTCACTAGAAGTTTTGGAGAATGCATGAGTGTTTGCACTACGTGGTTATGACGTGATTGACTTCATTTTTCTCAATATATTAAGTCTGAAATATCATTCCATTCATCTCTCACGATTACCTCACAATCACACACACACAATGAAAGGGACTCCACCACTGTAGTCACCTCCCAGGAAAGGGAGGTGATAAAGGCACAAGCCTCCTCCCTCCGCCACTGTCAGAAATGAATACGACAATGTCACCATCGGTATGCCATTCAATCACAAATGTGGGTTAGATATTTTAATGCGTATGAAATAATTAATATTACATAAATTATTTCGATCATTTGTTAAATTTATAAGTAGATATGATGTTTGACTTATTACAATAATATGATTCACTTCTTTTAGAAAATTGAAAAAAAAAGGTTGCCTTATGTGAGAAAACATCCCAATAAAAGTAATGCTTCTGGCAATGTCAAACTTTATTATTTGTGTGCCAATGTGTTTGTTTTTCAGAAAAGGTTTTAATATGTTAAGGCTTATCATGATTTTTATACAATTAAATAGATTATTCTAAATAAGTTCTTCTTATAGATCTGGCATAACATTTATGTACACTTAAAATATAAACGTGAAAATATACTTTCCGCATCCAAAGATTGTGATCATCTCAAGTAAATTAGTATAGTTTGAGGTTTATAAATTTTATAATTGTTTCGTTACGTTTCTTGAAATACTGTATCCCGCTATTTCGACACATTCGCGAAGAAATTGATTTTCTTTCCCGTATTGGAAGACAATAGCGGTTGCAAAATTAACAACTTGTTTTATAACGTTTTATATATCATGGTTAAAGCTACTAACATTGTAAACGTTCTTGCAATATCAATTGTTACTTTTTGTGGCGTCTTTGCAGTGTTATTGTTCAACGGGGTTAGACAGTAAATAAAATGTCTACGTCGTGTCCACATCGAGAAATGAGAAAGTGTGTCATAATATTTTGAAAAGGTTTTTCATGAAAATTCTGAGGAACAAATGTCCCTCACCTTTTAATCAATTCTGAAGAGTTAATTGTAAAAATAACGAGGTAGTTAGCTTGAGATTTGATAGGAAGAAACACATGTGAGCAAATACGAGTATTTTAGTGGCAGCCTATACTCCCGTGCCTCATCTTATATAAAAAGAATTGTTTTAATAGTAGACACCGTTACGTAAATTTAATAGTTTTCAACAAATTATTTTGCATTATAAATAGAAAACCACGAGATAGTAGCAAGCAACAAATTACCCTAATCTGCGATTATATTATCTGTTGAATTACGTTGTGGGAAATTTTCTACTTTAATATTGGTGTGTTGAATCTTAATTTGAAAACCATATTTTGGATGTTTTATTTATATTTTTGTTAAGTCAATAGCAACTTTCAAATAAACAGAAATTAGTTTATTGTAAATTATTTTAATTTTGTTTAAATACAACTAGAAGAATATTGCTTTTTAAAAATGACCGTCGTTGGCGAACGTGCATTGGCATTTGTATAAAAGTGTCTACTTATCTGTACCGTATAAAGTTTCAAGAGAATTGTCAAGACCTAAGAAACTGTATATTCTTATTCTTATTTTGAATATAAATGTTCAAGATTAAATAAAAGCAAACATGTCACTTTTATCCGAAACTTGCATCTGGTAGAACTGTGCAGGATGGACGTTTGAACATTTTACATTATTCATATTTTCAAATCATTGTACATTATATACTTTAAATATTGCATTGTTAAAACAGACTTGATTATTAAATCCCTATCAATAGTGTTATTGTAGAAGGAGACCTATAATATGTTTAGATTTTACAACTTTTGAAAATTCAAAAATATGAACAAATCATTTCCTTCAGCAACGCAGTTCTTTTTCTAGTAAATGAGGGTGTAGAAAACTGGTAAAAACAACTTTTTGGGGGTGGGCTGGGAGGATACGTATATAATTTTTTAAGGGAAATGAAATACAAAAATAAAACAGAACTGAAAGGTCGAAAAAATTATAATTGTGGTTTTTGAACTATTCTTACTGTCATCTTTCCAGAAAGATAACTGATGGCAAAAATATCATTATAATTGAATAACGCTTTTTAAAGAAATATTAAAACAAAAATGTAGGCACCAAACTATTGAAAATTATATTTCCTTAGGGTATCTGCAAATATTATCTAGTTCTGCATGGGTGCTTCCTGTTCAGCAGATTAGAGGCAACGTTCAATTATTGTAGCACTATAAATATTAAAATTACATTTAGAAAAAGGAATTAGTCTTATTTTTCATCAACAGTTCTTTAATCTCACATTTTCATTTTCTCACGTCCTGCTTACGTATTATAATGAAAGGTAATATAGTGAAAGGTAGAGGACAAAAAAGCAGACATTTGCCACAGAAAATAAATTGTATGACCCGAATATCGAAAAAGTGAATAAATCTTGTATCTATATGTAGTAAATTATTTCTGCCACGTTAAAACGATAAGGGGTAAGACGTCAGCAGTAACAGTAAGTGGTAAAACGCCAGTGTCTAGAAATAGAAATTAATGAATAAAAATTTTCGTGTAATTGTTCGAGAAATACATGCAATTTGTAGACAGTTATTTCCTCTGAAAATACTTAATATTTTTATTACTTTTTTTCCTTGAATAGAGAAAAGTACGGTTGTAAAATAGGTGCAGACCAAATTTTTAACCCTGTGTTATCGAAAATTGGAAAAAATTAACACCGCATAAGATTAAAATTTGTCCTTGATAAAATTCTCTGTTTAAAAACAAATCTTGAAATATTGCCAAATTTGTTTTTTCGAGAAAAATATATTTTTAAACATTTTTTTGCTTGAATTAAAGGAAATTTATATACAATATGTGTCCCAAAAAGTGATTCAATTTTTTTTTCTTAGAATGTTTTCCTCTTGTAGATCAAAAGACACTTAAAAATGATGAATGTCGGTTTCGTTGAACTCTTTCCTTTTCCGAAAATTGTGAAAGTTACAAATAATAGGAGAAAGTATGTTGCAGCCCCACTAGTTCCATTTACGTCCATCCAAAGTCTTCCTGGTTCGAGCTCTTTAGGCGCATTGCAAATCCCACTGTGCCGTGCGTAAAGAGCCCAGTTTCTGCGAGGGTGACGTGTGATGTGCGACAGGTCACCTGCGACGATGGTGTTTGCTTCTTCGCACGTCGCTTCTGGAGGTCGCAAATGTCCAGGAGGATGCCGGTTTAAAAATTCCGTTTCCGCGAGACAGCCCTCTCCTTCGCCACGCCGCGCCGCGCCGCATCGCCCCGCGAGTTAAATTCCGGGCGGGCTACGCTAGGCCAGTGCCGCTCGGGCACCCGCCCGCTGGCTGCCGCCCACCGTCGGTCGCTAGCGTGCCTCAGATTTCGCGCGGGAAGAGCAATGCAAGAAGAAAGAGACGGCACAATTCGTTTTGCACGTCATAAGATGCACATGAGTGTATACCTTTAGGCATCTAGCTATACGAAACGATTTCTCAATGGGATTAATTTACGCAGGTTTTTATTTACGACGGTCCGAAAATGTTCGATTATTTTCATCATCATGCGCTTGTGTTGATGTCACGTCGATTGTCCAAGGGTTTCTTACGATGCATTTTACAATGTTTGGGAAGTACTGATGCGTTTAATGGAAATGTTTTGGTAAAAGAAATTACTTAATGTTTTCAAAAAAGAGCTCTGTTTGATATTTAATAGAAATGTTAAAGTTAATATCAAAGAAAGAGATTTTGGAAAATTATTTTCAGTAAAAATATGATAAAAAATCTGAAGACCATTCTAAATCCCGTGCCTTCTATCCCTAAAAAACGTATCATCTGAAACTTTCAGATGCAAAATTCTATATTCATTTTCTTAAATTTGAGATAATTATGTAAATCTAATATTAATGTACTTGTTTAATCAATAAGACATATTATACATACACAAGTACGTATAAAAGTAAGGAAACTGCGACTTGAAAGAATAAGGAAAAGATTTTATGTTTCATATCTGGAAGAATAGTTTACATCTATGTAAAAACTCTTTCTCAGTAACATTTATATATCTCTGAAAGCTTACTCTGAAGAAATCCACATCTGGAACAAATGTGTTGGTGAGGAGAAAATAAACTCCAACATCGAAATCTTAAAACAACTTGCATATAGACCGTTGAGCCAATTTCACAAATGTTACGAAACCACTTCCGAATCTTATACCGAAAAACGAGAGGCGTACTTATGGAGAAGCACTTCTAAAGAACACTGTCCTGAAGATGGAAAATTTTTGATCTCAGATACAGAAATATTTGCACCTTTTTGAATGGCGACTTCCGGATCACCAATTCTAAAAGAAGTAGAAAATTAAATGGAATATGTATATGTTGTCAATATTCCCGAAAATTACGGGATTATAGATTAAACAGCATTTACATATCAAACTTCAATACTACTTGCAAGGGAAATTATTTAATATTATTTGTTCAATAATTTCATAATATATTTTTATGTTTCCAATACAAAATATTTTTTAAATGTTGATTATATAATATTTTTGAATCTTAAATAAATTAATTTCTTTGAATGTTGACTTCTTATTAAAATCCAACGCAAATACAAACAAATATTTTTTCCCTTTTCTTCAAAGCCCATACTGTCAACATCAAAATGCAAAATTTTAATAACTCAAAAGATATTGATAGTTGGACTTTTATGATGTAATACTCTTATTTTATTATCAAACTTCATTTCTCGAAGAGTTTGGTATATACAACGTACGAAAGCTACTATTATTTTTCTGAGAATCACTTATGGTAAATGTGTAAATTTAGCAAGTATGCCTTTCATTTATTTGATTACAGTTGTATATCTGATTTACAATTTAAAAATGTATTTGTTTTCTTTGATAATTGGTACAAAATTCATGTAGCTTTAAAAAATATATTCTTAAATATTTTATAAAATTTACACATTTTTTCTCTAACTCGTTTGCCAATAATATGACATAACCAACATAAGCCCATCATTCTCTAAATAATGATAATATTTTCTAATTAATAGTGTATTCTAACACATTGCTATTTTCTTACCTCTATCCTTCATTTTGATATACGAAGATGTTTTATGAGCATCTTTGAGATAAATTAGTTAAAAGTAAAAGGGGAGTATAGTAAAGAAAGGAGCATTTGAATGTGTGTAGAAAGCCTTAGATATTATTAATTTGTAGTAACCATTTAGATTTTCTCGTGTTATTTTCGGCATTCATAACAATAATTGAAATGTAGTCGATTTGAAATTCAATTCTTTTTTAAAATTTAATGCTATCTATTTTTCATAGAAGTTAACAATTCTCACAATAAAAGACCTAAGAATTTAAAAGTGGTTTCTTCTTCTTCACTTACTTCTTTACTTTCTTACACTGTCCCCCATTTCCAAGTGACCGAGAAGCATGTCATGGTAAGCCGTCGGAAGAAGGCAATTAATTTTCATAGAAATAAATAACAAATAGTCGTGTTGTACCAATGAAAAGTACATGACTTTCATATTGAGTTGAATCGTGAAAAATAGGTAAATGTTTTGATATACATGATTCATCCGTCAATTGTTCACTAGATAATAGTATTTTTAAAATAAACCAATGTATATTTTACGTCTAAAACACGGAGTAGGTAAAAGCGTCTCTTAATATCCACGTTCAAAACAAGATATCAGTTCGTTATCTTATCAAGAATGTCAAGGAATTTGAGTAAAAGATTCAAGGGGTGGTAGTGGCATTTATGTACAACATTACTACATTTGTTATATTTATTTGTTATGCGTAATTACAAGCACGAATAAACAATTCAAGTTGTATGAAATATAGTGGAGGTGAAATTAGTTTTCTTCATCAGAGTCTATTAATTGGTAAATAATGACATTGTTTACTAGTATAACCGTGCACGTGTATGTACTGCTTGTGTATGAAAACTACCGAAATCAAGGTGTGACAGAAACTTACTTATGTGAAATGCAAAAAAGATCACACGTATACACAGTTACTATTTTTTTGATAATTTTAGACATTTCGTTGAAAAAAATACTTCATTTATATTCTGTTTTAATATGATTTTGTTTGACACTTCGACTTCTTTTAAAAAGTCAGAGCTTTTTTCAAAATTTTACAATTATGGAAATAATATTTCATAAAGAAAGTGGGAAGAAACCGAAAGAAAGGCTAAAAAGAACAGGATTCCTAAGACCATATAACCCTAAGCAGGTTAAACCTTCAGTACTGAAAGTGCAAGAGTTCAATAAATATTTCATAAATATTGTCAGGGAAATTCGCCATGAATTTGCCGCTCTTATTGGCTGACACCATAGCTAAGAATGATGTCGATAGCCAAAACTATGATTGCCATGAGACAGTTTTGGAATTCACAGATCGTAATGTAAGTGAGATGTAAGATTTTGCGACTACAACTGTTATGCTCATTGCTAATGCTTGAGAAGTCATCAAATACTTACTTTTTAATAGTGATTATTATTGTGAAGAATACATTTTAAAGGAAACACCGCGGATTTTTGCTACTACATGCAATATTTAATACTTGTACTAATACGAAATAATTTATCTCAAAATTATATAACATGTATTTAATATGATGTTATCCAAAAAAATCTATATAATTTTTTAAAAACTACATTACATAAAATTTTAGATTTTTTGTATACTTCAGCTACTGGGAGGGTGTCTGGAAACCCAAACTCTCATTTGCAAATACAATTTCTGGTAAAGAGGACACCTGAAGATTTTCACGACCAGTGAATTAAAAAGTAAATAAGCATATGCAATTTTAAATATTTTTGAATTTATTTTTCATGCGAAAGTCGTTTGTCAAATTCGAATGATTTGAAAGAAAGAATAGAATAAAGGAAGCTGATATTTTCAAAAAATTTCGAGATATCAAATACACAAAAATTAGGATTGATTTTAGTAATTTTAATTTTGCTTTACAAAATTGAAATATTTTCTACATATTGTTCACTTATAAAAAAGCAGCTAATTATGAAAATTGAATAAAATGGAATTAAAATTTGTACGACTGTCAGTTCTTTTATTCGCAATTTGAAAATTTGTGGTGTTGTGTTGTTCTGTAAAGCAATTTCACAGAGAAATGATGAGCTTATGTTCAGGTGTAAAATTTTAACATAATGTTCCTCTCTATATTGCTATAAATTTGTATTTTGTTGTTTGGACCTTAAAGCCTCGAATACTTATAGAAAGCACATTGAATTGTTTTTAAAATTTGGTCGCAGCCTATATCGGCATCTCTCCTGCATCGCAAAGCGCACTGCTAGATAGTGAGTCCACGCTTGCTTGCGATATAGGACTGTAGTTATTCTCAGAATTCTATTCCTTAATAATTCGTTTTTGCGTTGGTTAGCAAGCAAATATATTTTATATTTACCAATTGTCACACCATAAGCATAAGCAATTGTCACACCAAAATCAAAATGTTTGTGGACATTATGAAACTAGATAGTTCTTTAAGAAACTGCATTGGAGTGACAAAGCCTTCTCATGAACATCACATTACTTACATTTTTGTTCATCTCTTTTAGATCTCTCGTCATTTCACTGGGTTTCTACGTTTCTTACTCCTCAAATTATGCCGTCATATTTATTCATTATTAAATATGTGGTTACTATGTTACTTCTAAACTGTAAAAATAAAAAAACGAGAAGAGTTGATAAGCGGCATATTAACAACAAAATGTCTTGCCAATAAATTCAAAACACCTATTTTCCATCCTTTGAAAATTGGAGGCATTAGTGTGGTGCAGCAATGTTGAAAATAAATATTACTTCATTTTTATGATTATCTTCATATATTTTGAGTAGATTTTTAAAAAATTGATAGAAAAATATATAATTGAATAACAATAATTTGACGAGTGATTTATAGGTGATTTATAGGATATTATATTGGTGTGTTATTTTAAGATGACAGTCGCGAAAAGAAACTATATCTCATTGAAATGTTCTCCAAAAATTATTAGAAAATACTTCAAAAATATGTTTATTAGTAAAAGATATCTAAAGCATTTCAAGTCATAGATCTGTTGGAAAATAGTAGTCGTAAAATTTAATTTTCTACGTCTGATGAAAACTTCAGATACAGAGACAATCTGGGTATATTTTTTGCAACCTTTAAATATTTGACTTTGACGTATTATAATTATTATCTATTATGTATTACTGTTTACACATCTGTACTGGTTACACATCAAAAATTCTACTTACTATGAAATGTATGTGGTGCCTACTTTGCCCCCGAACGAAACTTTTAACTAATTTTCACTTAAATAATGTTTTAATGTATTAGAAATTAATATACAAGAATATATTATAATATATTAGAAATTATTATACATTTGAATATTTATTTTAATGATAAGACATTTTATTTATTTCATGTTTTAAATTTTAAAATGCTTATCACCGTGTTAATACAAGAGATTATTTATAATTCCTATAATTATTTTCAAATATTTGCTTCCCGTTTTAAAGGTGATAAAATAAAATCTATTTTAGCGCCGCAGGTTACCTGTGACCACGAAATTTTCTGAAAAAATCTGCTCTGTAAGGCGCTGATCCGGTCAGTGCACGTTAACGGCGGGATTCGAGCAGCCTTCGGCCAACTCTTGCCCACGCCGAGCTCATTAGGCGTAAAACGGGCTGCCTCAGCCCCGGCGAAGGAGCCGCTCGGGCATTAGCTCCGGGGGAAAAGGGCGAGGCAGGGGCGCTGGGCGTTGGCGGAAGGGAGTGGACGGAATAGAGACCGACCAAGGGGTAGGACGGAAGCCCGAGGACGAAAGACGGAGGACGGGTGGACGGCGAACGACGACAGGCAGAGCAAGAGAGCGACCTGCCGGTGCTCGCCCACACGTCACACCACGCCGGGCCGCGTGGCGAGCTTCGCGAATTTCAGAGAGCAAGACATTCCCAGCCCGGGAAGGGCTTAGCCCGCACCCCCGCAGCGCGAGATCACGCGGCAGTTCGCGCGGACCGTCCATCGCTACAACGCTTCCTCCTCCTCGTCGTCCTCCTCCTCACACCTGCCTTCTTTGTCATGGGAAATTCTGTAAAATGCCTACAGTAACCCCAATCTTTTATGAGTTTCAGAATACTTGCATACTAATCATGCTTCTCCGTGCTCGCTTGATGTCGAATGAAATCGACTTATCACAGGTTCACTTCATATTTCATGGACTTTCACAAAATGTGATTTCAGTTACCATCAGTCATAAGATGCTATTTCTATTTTTACGCTTTTCCGATACTTCACAATGACGGTTATATACGTATGTAGTAAGTACGTAGAGGTACGTAGTGTGTGTAAGTAGGTATGTGTTTATGTATAAATGTAACGAAATTAATTGAAAATGCTCAATTTTTACTTTCTCTCCTTCTATGTACTTACATAGTAGAGAAAGTATTTGAGGGTCCTTGAAATCGAAAAATTGGTTAATAGCAGGACGTCCGTTCTCCAACCATCAGTGCATCAATCCGTCTGTTCGTTTGTTCGTGCGTCTGTTGTCAACGCGCTAAACCGTTCAGACACTTTTCTTCAAAATTGACATTTCTCTATCCATCTGGCCGAACTCAAGACCCTGCAAATTTGAAGGGTTGGGGAAATTTGGGGGAATTTGAACCAGCAACAAAAATGAGATTTATCCCAGTTTTTGATGCACTTTGCTCAATCCCAGGGGGGAATTTAAAAACTGGCACCGTTTTTTAGATTATTTTCATAGACTGACCTCATTTCAAACAAAAATTAAGCCAAACTTACCAGTTTTTATTTTAAGATTTATCTTATTTAAAAAAGTCTATACCTTTAGAACAGATTTCGTGAAGGACAAAACTCTGTTATCAATATTGTACTATTTTTATGTTAAGTTTTTGCAATTTTCGAAAATACAGATTTCTAAGAAATACGACCTGAGCCATATTTTAATCGTCCTTTGCTCTATTCGAGGAAAACATTTAAGAAAATGTTTGAGCCGTTTTGGAGGAAATAATTTAAATATGGTTTATCCTTCTCGGATAATTGCGATAAAGTTACTATATTTTCGAAATTTTGTACATATCCTTATTTACAGATTTCCCTTGTAGCAGAAATCGGATCCGTACCATTATTTTAGCGTCATTGTCTGTACTCGAGAAAAAGTGACAAAAAATTGTTAATCTATTTAAAATATTGAAAATGTAAAGGATTCACGTCCAGTATCCTTCAAAATTAAAATACCCGTTTCAAATTTGCAATAACTAGAGTTACGCGCGATTGATTGGGGAATATCAGTTTTGGAGATAGTCGTATAAACGGTTTTGGTTTTAGCGTTGACCTCATCGGGCAGAGAAACCGACAGACGAACGGACGGACGGACGGACGGACGAATGAGTGGTCGGATGAGTGGACGGACGGACAGACGGACGTTTTGCAGTCAATTAATTTTTCGGTATCAAGTACTCGCAAAATGTGCATTATGACTACAGTGTTAGAAACAGTAATTTACTACGTATAGAAAAAAGTTATCCGCTTTCTTGATTCTAGGGCCCGGTATTACAGTATGATTAATTCTGTCAAAATCTGCCGAATTTATCCACAGCATTATAACACTTTGTCGTTTCTATATAAGTATGCATTACGGCGAAAAAGTAAAAATTAGATCTTGAAAGATGGCCGTTAACAATTTTTCAAAATTATTAGTTCTTGTGTGTTTTTAATTTATTTCAGGCCACTTTTAAAGTGTATGTATATACTTGCCTTAAATACGCAGATTTACATCTATACGCTAAGTATACTACGATTAAGATACTACACAAGAATAAATTTCCTTTTACATAAATATCGAAACCTACATAAATACAGAAACAAATGTGGTTACAACACACCGAGAAAATGAAAATGCAAATAATGCGGCGGCGATGGTGTAAAGGTTAGCGTACTGGACTGTTGTCCCCTAGTTGGCGGGTTCAAACCCGATCGAAGCCGTGGGTTTTTAAAGGCGAAAAAATCCTTCGTACGCCTTCCTTCGGAGGGGAAGTAAAGCCGGCTGTCCCATGTTCGTAGATTTACTTGCATGTAAAAGATCCTCAAGCCTAAATGACGCCTCTGGGCTAAATTCAAATCGCCAGTTTCTCGCCCAAGAAATACCTCCTATCTCTCCTAGTTGGTGAAAGGAGCGTAGCGAAATTTGCGTGGTCAGACGGAAGAGCGGGCCTGATGGCCCGAGTCTCGCCACGTAAAATAAGGCAAATTCAATTCAATTCAATTCAAAATAATATAAACTTTTTATATTAGGGAATGAATATTAGATGTGTTGGTGAGTTGAAGGACCTTCTTACATTCATTTGCCCTTTTAAAAAACGTGTACACATTGCTTGAGATGCTGAGGAATATTCCTAGGGTTAAAGTTCAGGACACTTGAGAATAATCAGTGCAGAGTGCACGTGTGATTCACAATTTGGGCAGCGTTATGGACCGGTATTGTTTTAAGATAGCAGTAGCTCAAATCCAAGTGACCGATCCCTAACCTCTACGTTGAAATTGTTTTGTCAGTTGAAGTTCAAGTACTAAAGATTCTGAAACTTACTTCCTTAGAATTGAAATTTTTCTTAACCATTGGTGATTTCAGTGTTTTACACACAGAGCGTTTGAACATTTTCGTGATATCATGTTTCATGATTTCCCTTACATTCGTTTCTATTACTGGCAATGTAGTTTTTATCTGCCTTGTCTTATCTTTATCTGCTATGTCTCCTCTATCGTTACATTCAGTTTCTTTATGTGCAGGGACTCAAGCAAGCGAGATTCCCATAGAAAGATCGAATCGTTAAAAGAATGATTGAATAGATGTTTTGGATTAATTTTATGAATGTGTTTTGAAAATTTATTTTAAATGCCACTGTGAGTTGCCATATAATCTGAATATGTAACAATTTCTTGCTTCCGATTGATTGCGCATTTGATTAGCTTTGTCCAAGTTTCACATGTGTAGATAGAGAAATAAGTTTAAAAATGTGAATAATGAAAGTTTCTAAAAGTCTAATTTTTGCTTCAAGTAAAGACAATTTAATAAAATATTTTCTTCATTTTTGGTGAATATTTTTTCTCCATTAGAGCTCGCGTATAAAAATGGCACAGATGTTAATATTTGTTAAACTCTGTGAATTTATGAAATTTCCTAATAATACGAGAAAGTATGTGATGATGAAGCATCACTAATTATTGTACAGGCGCGTCTCATTTCGTTTTCAAATTCTCCAATCTTTGAATTTGGTTCCTCAAATACATATTTCTTCATGCTGTTCCCTTCATGATACCGTTTCCTCTCGCGTTACCGTCTTGTGTATAAGTTTTAGTCACTTCTATTCTTTCTTCCAATTTTTTGCATCTTTATTTATTTTACATTGGCCTACAACGTCCTTCTACAGAGTGTCTTAATCTTCTTCCTCAGTCTCTTGTTTCCCGATAATCTTGTCCTCGGGCGTTTCGTTCACAGGCAGAGCTGTCCGCCTGCCATGTACTTGCTCGGCGACCTCTCCACCCCTTCTGCCTCCCTCCTTCCTATGCGCCCTCTCCTCCGCAGCCGGGCCGCGCAATGGGGTGGGTCGCGCAAGGCGGAGGTGCGAATTTCTGGGCAGCTGGCACTTCTCTCGGAGCGGATCTCGATATATGTAGGTTGGCGCGACGCCGAGGCGAAACGCCGGCTCCTATCGGGGCGCATATTGCCGTGAAATACGCTCCGGGCCCGCCCTCCGACCGGCTGGCAGCCGAAGTCGCGCGCCAAAAGCCAGGGGAGAGACGCGCGCGACCCCGAGATAAGAAGGTAAAAGTCGCCGAGGGGGTCGCCGCGGCCGGCGAGGGCCAGAATGCGAATCCTGTTACGCCTGTTCTTGCCTGGATTTGCCTGCTCCGGATTTCGAAGCTACATAAGTAAGACTAAATTGTAACATAGGGAGTGATTTTTTTTTAAAAAAATCTGTGTAGAATGTTCCCTGAGTTTGGATTTTCTTTAACATCTGAAAAGGTTAACGTTCTGGCTTAAATGAAGAAAATGCGACATTTGCATTTATACCTTCTCTCATACTACGAATGTAGAATATATTCTAATGCTGCGGCAAAAAACGCGATTGTTCGTCAGACAAACTCTTATTTTCGGATAATGATATCGAAAACGTGAATAAATGTTGTTCTTAATTGTAGCAAATTTCCCTCTAGCACGTTGTGTATTCAGAATCTACGTTTTGTGGGTCCTTGACACCAAAAAATTGGTTGACGGCAAAACATGTCTGCCCGTCTGTTCTCCGAAAATGATCATCTCTAGCGCAAAAACCGTTCCGAAGATTTTCTTCAAATTTGTTTCGCTAATAGATCATGCTGAATTCGAAGTCCTGTGATTTTCCAACAGGTATTTTGATTTTTGTGGATACTTTACATAGAGTCATAAAATTTTCAAAATTTTCTGAGTAATGACTCATTTTTGTTTTTGGATAACGAGTAGTTTCTTTATTTTTTTATTTTAATAATATATTGACTGCAGTGCCTGTTGACTGCTTACCTCGCACCTTGTACTCTATCAAGGGGAATCAACCCCAGGTTAAGCAAGTTGGGCGTTGCTGTTATCCGCACCCCCGTAGGCATACAAGTACGCCTTTGGGCTGGAATCTGGATACCGCAGATCGTAGTTTTCCCTGTCGGTAACCTTCCCATAAAATGTTTGGGTCGGGCCGCCCTGCCAGCTCCGAACTCCTAGCTTTCCAGGCTAGTACAATAAATGCTAGTCAAATAAATGCGCCGGGACGAAACCTTTCTCTATGCCCAGTTTCGGGCCACTATCTCGACGAAGCCTAGACCCCAAAAGGGGATCACCCGAACTATGGTTCGAGTGGCTTAGCGCCCCTTTCCCATCTCCTCACGTCCTAAAATGATATTTTTATGCAATTAAATATTATAAAAAGGTTCGTTAATAGAGGTAAATAACATCAAATAAACTTTCATTAACGAAATTCACACTGATCTTTTCGATATAACTCAAATGTGCCATTATCATGTTTATAAATTTCTCAAGATTTTACTCGAAACAACGGTCCACAGCTGTTTCAAATTTCCACAGGATCTTCACAATATACTTTCTGCATAATATTTTGTACGAAGAAATAATCCCCGCAACGATAATGCGATAGTGATAAGATAATACTCACTTGGAAAGTAAAATATCCGTATCGTCACAAGGTTTTGAAAGATCTAAAATATTTCAATAAATACTTAATTATCCGTGGATTAAGCAGCATCCTTAAGAAAAGCAAAGGAAGATTTTTCCGTAGACTTCGATTGTCCAAATCCACTTTGGCTATCTGGAAACGTTTCGTATGTAGTAATAGATGTTTTCATTCGTATGTATAAAAGTTTTTAATATTTCTAAAAAAACTGATAAAGGAGAAATTGGCTCATAATTTTGAAATTCCTTTTGGTTTTCTTTTTGGAGAGCGACTTAACCTTAACTGTTTTGAAAAAATATATAAAAAAGTTCCAGTGCATAAAGATGCAATAAATATCTGAGTTATCGGGTATATAATAACAGGTTCACAAGAAGTCTTTAACAAAAAATTCGAAATTTTTTTTTGATTCTCAATGTAGACTGTATTAGTTTAAGAAGAGTAATGCACACGATAAGATTTTGCTTGGTATGGAAACCTGGGAATAGACGTCAATTCATTAATGCAATCGGAAATGCATTGCAAAATAACTTTGTGTGAATCAGTTTTGACAAAAAATCTCTCTAAATGAATATGCAATGTAATCCGATATTATTCGTACATTTAATTTTCAGTAATTCCAACGCTTGCAAACTATAGAATATGTTTCCACAGAAAATAACGCTACTTGCATCTCAAATGTACTAAACTAAGTGTGTGAAAGTTGATTATATTAGAAATTATTCTGAATTCGTAATATAATGAACTAAATTAGCTGTTCAGTTCATTTATTTTGACGTCGGCCAAGTCTTAACTTTCTTCAGTTGCGCGGCATCAGTTTTATGATAATGCAACTTTTTTGAGAAAAAAAGTAATTGAAATTATTTTATTTTGTAATTTTTTGCATGTTCGTTAAAATGTTTCTATGCCTTTCTTGGGCATTTAGCGCATGGAGTCGTCTTCCTAGATGTGTTTGCCCTATTGTCTCGTCACATCGTAGTTAGTCAGTCAGTCAGTGCCTTTTATCTCTTCGCCCAGGGAGCCGGAGCCGTTAATAATCGGTCACCCGTCTAGAAATCCATGGTCTTCGGGTTGCTAAACTTCCGTTACTTTATGGAGAGAAGTTCAGCATTTTGCATAATATCGCCGGCATTTTTAACGATTCTTTTCTCGTTTACTGTCAGTTTGGTATTACAAAAACAAATTACACATTTTAATATTACCTTGCTTATTGCATTTTGCAAAGTATGTTGTACAATCTCCCAAAATATATTTTCTTGTCTTAAAACGCCGAAAACAATCGAACTTTTGCAATTTTCGAAAAGTCAGAATTACAGTAAAAATGTGCTTGATGCCATCTTTTAAGTATATTTTACTACATTCTTCCAAAAAAATTAAAAAATTTGGAACCAATATACAGACAGACGGACAGACAAACTGACTGACGGACGGACGGACATGCAGACAGACCTGCAGACATGCAGACGTTGAAAAACACTTTTTCGGTATCAGGGGACCCCAAAACATGTATTTACGTTGAAATGGCCAAATTTTCCGCAGCATTTCATAACTTTCTCTGTTCAACATATATTACTCCATATATACGTATGTATATGAGAAAGAAAAAAAGGGGAAAAGTACTAAAATGAAATTGAAAGTGGAGAATGTTTAGACTCTTACATAGCAGAAAACAAGAAAAGTTGAATTTGACATAAAAGAAATATTGATAAACAAAATTCATTTTCATAGACTACTCATAGAATTAAAAACTGGCCATAAAATACATTGTACAAATACTAGTTAAATTAGTAGCTAAATAGAACAGAAAGAATCCATGATTGGATTTGGAAACATTAAATTAGATATCTTCTTGCCTTTCTTTCTTGCATCTCTTTTTGAACTTGTTATTGTTGTTTGTTGTTATTAAACAGTATATATATAATATTATATTATATATATATATATATATATATATATATATATATATTGAGGGAAATGTGTGGTTCTAGTATGATGATTGGGATAAATTTGTCATCAAAATGTGATTTTGCATTTGAATATAACATTGTTAACCGACATTTTTGTTGTATGTGATTCCTGAATCAGTTAATCGAAAAATAACTAATATGTTTCATATTAATTTTACAATAATACATGATATCCATATAATATTAGTTTACGTATCAAATTGAATGTACCACAAAATCATATACCTTACAAAAAATACTATCATTTGTAACTTTTTTTTCTGCAATAATTAGAAAAATCCTGAGAGCTTCTTAATTGAAATTTAAAAAATTCTGCACGCATGACAGAGCGAAAACGACAATTAAAGTACATTTGTTCAAATAACAATATCCATTTTTTTAATTCCTTTCCAGCCCTCATCTACCAATAACATGGTATTTGTTCTAATTTTAGTTATTTGTTTCGTTCTATTTTAATTAACCATCATCCATAATATTTTATCACGAATTATATCACTAGTTCGAATGCAATTATTATATTTTCCCACAAAACACAGTTTCAAAATTTCAGTAAGTACCAATCACGTGGATACATTATGATTTTACTAACAATTTTTACTTCCTCGCTGCGGAATAGAGAGAAACTTACGTAATGCTGCACGAAAAAAAGCTAATTTTTGGCAGAAAACTCCTATTACAGGGCCCTGGTAACGAAAAAATGGATAAATTCAGTTGCTCAAATCAGAAACAAAATTTCTCTAACACGTGGTGTAGCCATAATTCATGTTTTGTAGGTTCCTTATTCCAAAAACTCAAATGACCGTAAACGGTCCGTCAGTATATGTGTCTATCCGTTTGCCTGTCTGTCCTGTGAACAACGCTAGCGGTTAAACCATTTAGCTGATTTTCTTTGAAATTAATATTCTCCTATCAATCTGACAGATATCGCGACCCCTTGATTTGAACCCGATATTTTAATTTTGAGGGGAAATTTATATGAAGCCCCTGGAGACATAAAAAAATGGCTCCATTATTGTTGATTAAATGTGTTTGGCAGGAAATGTAAAGAACCGGTCAGGTAGTGTAACAAATTTTGCAAATGTTCTAATTGTTTTACGAGTCTTTTTACATCTACATTTGTAAAGATAGAAATTTTTCCCTGAATGATATGTTACCTAAAGGTAGATTTTGAAATAAGGTTATTTAGAAAAATATGAGTACTTTCGCCAAATTTTGAAAAAAACGCGCTGTTTTCACCACAAGTTTAGATCAGTGGCAATCTGCAAATACGCAATATTAAAATATGTCAACTAGAAATCGTGTAGAGAATGTTTCAAAATATAGCGATTCACCAACAGTGTCTACTCTCTGCAACTAATATTTTTCGAGAATTGCTGCCGATCTCACTATGGATCATCAGTCACAAAACTCAATATCAGTCATTTCCGCAAACATTTTATACACGATGTTTGGTTCCGAAACTTATTCCTAATAATCGGTAAACTAAAATGTAAATATTCGTACGTTTTAGATGAATTTTCTGATTGTTTGTTAGAGACGTGTGCTCATGCCATTATACACCCGTTAACTCACATACTTAAGCCATGAAATGCATCATCATTGATAACATTTTACCTCCAAAACTACAAAATTAAGTACGATGTCACTCGTTCAGAATTCTTTCAAAGTCAGTCAACCTTCATACTGTTCGTGTATTTTTGTCGAATGATCATTCACACCTGAGATATGACATAATATTCTGGGGATACATCCCCTATAGTTCCGAGATTTATAGAGTACAAAAAGAATTGCGCGAATAATTAACAAATCCCACCAGCGTGATTCTTGTAAGTCTCTGTTAAGCCGTAAATTCTACCATTACCTTCCCTCTTGATTTACAAATCAGTGTTTTTCTTTTGTTGAAAAATGACTTACTCAATTTTGGAAACATATATTCAGTAAATAGCGATGTATATAATTGTACCACTTGAAGTAGAAATCATCAAGTGTTCAGTATCATCAAGTGTCAGTATCAACAGCTGATTACACAACCTATATATATATATACATATATATATATATATATATATATATATATATATATATATATACTTTATTTTATAAATCATTACCAGACGACAATCAACGATTAAATTCGATACACAAGTTTAAGTTCTGACTAAGAAGTACTCCAGAAGAGAACCTCAACGGCGGCTTCAAGAAAGAAGAGGCAGAAGAAGAACTCTAGACCGGGCGAGAGACCTCGAAGCCATGAAGATGGCAATTTCTCTAGGACAAGGGAAGTCCGAAATAACTTCCCCCCTTCTCGGGACAGACGTTGTGCGGAGATGGCTAGTAAGCCATCCACGTAAAAAATGATTTACTAGTAGTGGCCTCGGAATGGAAATAATGGCCTCGGAGTGATAACTAAGACGACTAAGGCAATGAGAATAGCACGAAAACGGATATCGGAGTATTTCAAAACAGCTACCTGGAATGTAAGAGGTACATCAGGGAAAGAAAATGAACTGGCAAACATTTTTGAAAAGATGAATATCGACCTAGCTGTAGTAATAGAAACAAAAAAGAAATTAAAATGATCTAAATATGTAGAAAATTATGCCATGTTTTATAGTGTAGTAGATCAGAAAAGGAGATCTGCAAAAGGAGTAGCCATATTTGTAGACAGAAAGTTGGAATCAAGATTTAAGGAGGCTCAGTACGTAAATGACCGAATAATTTTGCTAAAATTAAAACATGAAAGAGGACATCTTGTCGTTATTGGTGTGTATGCCCCGGAGGAAAGAAAGAGGGAAGAAACAGAGGAATTCTACAGAACCATGCAGGAACTGTTGGACAAATGCAATTCAAGATATGAAGTCCTTCTTGTAGGTGATCTAAATGCAAGAGTGGGAAATGAGAGAATACCAAAGACTGTAGGAAAGTATAAAGAAAGTGTAGAAAATTACAATGGAGAAAAATTGAGAGAATTCGCAGCCTTCAATGAACTGTATATTGCAAATACATTTCAAAAGAAAAAAGACATTCGTAAATATACATGGTCAGTACGGGGTAGTAAATCTATTATTGATTATATAATTGCAAATCGAAGAATATCAAAATTAATAGAAGATTCAACAGTTAAAAGAAGCTGCGACATAAACTCTGATCACTTTCTAGTAATATCCCGTATAAAAATATTAAAAAGATGGGTGAAAAATAATTCAAGATCCATAATGAATGATAAAGAAGAAGTATACAAAGTGTACCTCTTAGAAGACGAAAGCTTGAGAAACCTATATCAAAATAGAATAAATACAAATATTCAAAACCTTGTCACAGAGAAGGAAATAGAAAAAGAATAGCAAAACGTACAGCAAAAAATAAAGGAATCCGCAGATGATGCAGTAGGACGGAAAAAGAAATTTCAAAAAAGAAAAGGTTTCAAAATTTGGAATGATGATTTCGAAAAAAGTGTTAATCTTAAACAGGAGAGATACAAAATATACCTTGACAACCCTACTGAAAATCACAAGGAAGAATACAAAAAAAGCCACAAACAAAGTAAAAACAATTATTAGAAAAGCTCACGCCGATTCATGGGAAAGATTTATTGGAAGAATAGATATGGGAGACATGATATACACGGGAGACAAACATTAGCCTACAAAGTAATCAAAATATTGAATAGTAATGAAAGAGAGAATGTACATATTAATGCAATTGAACAGGGAAGGTGGGTGAAACATTGTAAAGCATTATGGTACGATGAACAATGTGAAATAATAAATACGTACACAACTACAAATGCAGATGACCTAACGATAGATGAACTACATGAAGCACTTAATAAATGTAAAAAACGAAAAGCACCTGGTATGAATGGCATGAACACAGGACTACTAAAAAACTTCGGAATGTTATTTCATCTACGCCTGCTTCATTCGTTTAATATGTGCTGGATAAATAAACAAACTCCTAAAGAATGGCAAAAAGCAAATGTAATCTCACTTTATAAGAAAGGTAACCGAGGAGACCCAGACAATTACAGAGGAATAATTCTATTGGATACAACATACAAGATCTATGCGAGAATAATAAATGAAAGATTAAAAATATTAGCAGACCACCTTATATCAGAAGAACAAATGGGATTTCGAAAAGGGAGATCGACTGCTGATGCCATTTTCGCACTAAAAAGAATAATAAAAGAAAGACGTGAAAACAACTGTGAAACACACCTAACATTCGTGGATATAGTAAAAGCTGTGGATAATGTCAACAGAAGCCTTCTGTGGAACATAATGGAAAGAAGGGGGTACCCGAAACACTTGATAGAGGTGATAAAAGAACTGTATAAAACAACGAGTATTAAGTGGGTTATAAAAGGAAAATTGACAGAAGAGATTCCCACCAACAAAGGTGTAAGACAGGGCTGTTGCATATCACCGACACGTTTCAATAAATACATGGACGACATGTTTAGAACATGGAAACTGAGTATAGATCGAGGGATCTATTTTACGTTATATAAATAAATAAATAAATAAATAAATAAATAAATAAATAAATAAATAAATAAATAAATAAATAAATAAATATTTTGAATTAAAACCTATTATATTTATTTTGAATTCTATTCTCACCGCCCTGACTCTCCTCTTGAAGCTATTTTTCCTGCGACTGAGTGACGTACATCCCCTCCTTAACACAACGCAGCACTCGGGCGAATTTCTACGCTCGCGCGCCGCGATCGGTTCGGTCCGGCTCCCGGAGCTATTCAGTTGAGTAGGCCTGATCTGAACTAAAAGAACGAATTTAATTGAGAGAATGCCTTTTTTACAAGATTCCATTAGAAATCGAAGTTAAAACATCCTTATTAGAGTGTTTTATAGCTCACATTTATAGACGCCTGTAACTTGCAAATATAATAAGATAATTTTGAGCGTTGGAATATGTATGATTGATATTTCTAAATCATTTTTAAATAAATATGCATTTGGTTCTGTTCAGGATATATAACTATTATTATTCCTAACGTAAGTACATGATCAAGAGGGACTACCGTAGTCGTTTTGTGGCTTACATCTAGCAGACAACTGATGATGATGGCTAAGCCATCGAAAGCTGCTTTTGAATTAAAAAACATTGTTGGCAATGACAACATCTTTAATTATTAGTATTCAGTCCATGTTTTCCGTGTTTATTACTGTTTCTATGGCAGTGTTTGTTACTGTAGTCTCCAGTAGTGTTACAGTAGCAGTGTTTGGTTACTGAAGGTATGTTTTTACATGTATTTTTGTCTCTCATTGTGGTTTAATGTGTATTTTAACATTATTATGTATGTATGTATGGAAGTATGTAATATTAATATGTATTCTTATTTTTTCTACATTTCGACCAACTTACTTAAACCTTCAATATTACATACGAAGTATACTTCAAAGTTATATTTGCATTATGTGCATAAGTGATTAAACTTTCATGTTATGAAATGTAAATGAAAATTTATAGTATTGTAATACTCGTACATACCTTAAACAAGATATCGTATTATTATCTTCTATGCTAATTTTGATTTTTCAATAGCCATAAGGCATGTAAATATAATTATTTTTCGTGATAGATTTGCTTCGAAATTATCATACCACTAAGAAATGAATTGTGCGTTCATTTCTAATCAAAATAGAAATACACACTCTTAAACATTTCACACATTTAGTACAAAATAAGCTGTGTTTCTTGATAGGAACTGAGAGGGTTACGGTGAATTTAAACCTGTTGCAATATTAACTATTGTTGTAAGGCATCTCTTTCAAACTGTATTATATTTAAATAAATCGCCCATCTTTCATTAAAAAGGGGCTGAGACATTTACGGTGTACAAACATTACTGCCATGTTTCTCTAAATATTGCTCTAGTAATTAATTCATGTACAATTTTGTTCAAGGAAGCACAGATGCTAGCACAAAATGTTTTCCTTTTTTTTCAAATTACAACGCAGTCTTTATCTCATTGGATTATATCCTGCAAAAAAGCACACTTTTCTGAGATACAAAATTCCGCTGACTTTTTGCGTTTTTAAAAATCAAGCGCTATCAAACTTTTTGCGTTCTTAAAAAGCTACAATTCCTTAACTCAAAGCGTAGAAGACTTGTACGTCACGTAGCACACCCTGTTTCCTCTCAGTAGAACGAGTACAGCGGATGAAGATGGTGACTATATTTCCATCCTCCGCTTGCGAGGTTCGGACTGTGATAAAGTTTCACAAAGCACTAAACATTACACCGATCAAAATCATTCGTCGAGGTAAGTGAATGGGCTGGGCATCATGAGCAACGAGATGGTGCGTAGCTAGTCTACAGAATTCTCAGGTCAACAAACTATGAATGATGTGAGGCGCAATGAGCGCATATCCCTTTCATGGGCAGCAGTGCATTGTCCGTCAACTCTGTGCATTGACCGTCGTTTCACGATTACGGAACCAAGAAGCCCGCCTTATGTCCGTTCCTTATTGCACGAAATGTCACAAAACCTCTGATTGAGAAAGTCTGTACTGGTTGGATGCGGAAACAACTGACGCTCTTACCCAAAACCAAGTACCAGCAATTTAATTTATGAGGCGGTACCACGATTATGGCGATGAGAGTATGCACTAGAAGAAGTGTCCTGATGAAGTGGCCACTTTACCCCTCAAACCGATCGGACTTTTAGATTCAAGCTGTAACTCCGACGAAGATGAAATTCAACCACATTTTGGGGACGTACAAAGTGTTGTGCATGGCTTTTTGGGACAGAAAATACATTCTGATTAATGAGTTCCTGTCCAGAATTAATATATGGAATATTGAACATTACAGTGTAACTGTAATTCGCAAAAGACCATTCAAACAAGCAACTCAGGGATACAGGGATCAAAACTGATACTCAGCGCAGATTTTGTCTTCCTGTACGACAACTCTTGGCCACACATGGCTCAGCTCACAACTAATATTCTGCTGAAGTTCTGCGAGGAGCTGTTTGACCATTCACCTTGTACTCTGGATCTTGTCTCCGGCAATTTCCATCTTTTCTTAAATCTCAAGAAATTCCTGTTCGGTCAACGTTACGCATGCCACTTTCACACTCATGCAGAATTTCAGGTGGCCTTCAAAATCTACTACCCATTCCAGGTGGCAGGCTTCTACAAATATTACTAGTGTCCCGTGGCATTAAGCGATACATTAAGATAGTAATAAAATATTATTTTCTTGTTTGTAATGACACAACAGTCCTGACATCTTCTTTCTTCCAGAATCTTTTATTGTTCTGTAAATATTACGTAGTCAATGGCTTCTAAATGTCCGGCCTCCGAAATATAGAAGAATCATCAAGAATCAATAGCACTTGTCAGAGGAAGCAATTTTATTTAAATTATGAAATTTTTATCAATACCTATTACATTTTTAAGTGTTTCTTTAATTTGGAGCGTCTGAAAATATAATAAACCGTTGTGGCTAAAAGGAATTAAAATGCACATTTGTCATGAACTTACAAAATACGATAATCCACATTGAGTGAAAACACACAAGAAACCCACACTGTACTGCACTATTGCATATTTGATGCGAATATAACTAATTCAACTTATAGATTGCACTTTGAATTCTGAAAACAATACCATGCCTTCTCGAGAGTTCTGTAAAATAAACACAACCAACTTCTTAATAAGTCATAATTTATCATTTTGCATGACTTTCCTCCGCCCGATAATAACGAAAACCAACAGCTTCGTTATCTCTATAATAAATCAATCACAATGTTCCCGTTCAGCTATTGATTCACTGAAGCATGAAACTAAGTGACAGTGAACAAAATACTGGTATGGCTCGTATTTCTGACGTTTCCGTCCCAAAAATGCAACTAATAATACAATTGTAGAAGTCAACTTACGGTTTTTTAAATTTTTGATTCCCTCTTGGGTTAGTGCTGCAATGAATTATACCGCTCGCGCTGTGGTAGTTGCCCTAGTAAGGTGAATATTTTGCGTAAGCGACAGAATTGTGAAGATTTTACTTCATAAATACTTCAAAAACTAAAAGGGGTTATAAATTATATTAGAAGAAACGATATACGATTTGTATGCGAATTACAAATGTATACGACAATGCATTTAAATCCTAAAATGTTTATCGGCAGCTATTACAAAGTGGCTGTCGTTTTTGCCTCTGCAGAATCTGAGAGGTTCTAGGCAAATTTTTGCGGTGCAAGTCTTCTTGACCCCTATCCCAGCTCATTAAGCTGCGGACTCTCAACCGAATTATGAATAAAAAGTGCATTGTTTCCTGAATCTCACAACAAGAAATTTTCGCTCAAATGTAACATAAAAACCATTTTGCGACAAAAAAAACCTTCAGATTTGATGAAATAGTCTTGCTGATGAACTATCAGCTACCTCTCACTCCTTCCGTACTGAAATGAGCGCTCAAGAAAACATGCGTCTCCTGTGATTTGTAGTTTGTCTGATAAGTACGAACATCTGAATGTCGAACAGAACACTAACACACGGATCACGGACCACGCGAATTACGTATCCAAGTAGGTGCAAGAAGGATTTCCTCCATGAGATTATTTTCGAATTTTATGTATACAGTTTACCATAAAATATTCTAATTAAGATGGTCATTTGTTCTCAAAAATTTCGGTAACTGTTTTTTGCAAGAAAACAACACGTTTGATATTAAGGACACCCAAAACATATTTTCGTTAAAATCTCGAAATTAATTTTTTGCAGCACATCATAACTTTTGTCTTTACTACGTTTACAGGAATAAAATACGTTTCGAATGGGTGAAAATACTTTGCAATACAAAAAATAATATACAATTTATAATAGAAAGTTAAATACAAAGTGGTATCGATCGTAGTTCTTAATTAAATTTACTTATGTGTAGATACGAATTCGCTGGAGTACAGACACAACGCGTGCATGTTATCTGAAGCGTCAGCATTACCACAAATGACTTAATGTATCACTATCATCGGCGCTAAAATCTTATATTAATGTACTTTGGAATATACTAACTCTTCTATTACATGCACGAAGTCGAGTTGGAGAGGACTGTTGTATTATATTAAAGTACGTCGAAATATCCTAAACCAAACGGCATGACATACAACTGCAAGGAAATGAGCTCACACAGTTATAAAGCGAGCAAACGAAATGAATATGAACAAACGACAAAGCACGAAGAACTGCTGACTACCGCCCAACACGCTTCCGTCACGCGTGAAACGAACTTACGCTGACTTCCCCCTTTCGTAGACTTCCCTTTGTGTCTAGTATAATAATTTCTCGTAGACTAAATGTGTTTCTTTGCCACATACCTTTTCAAACTGGAAACCTCACTTCTTTTTCTCTTTATTCATTCTTATATATGTGTGCGATTACAGCTTCAATATTAGTCGATGAGCTATGTTTCAACCTTGCTTACACAAACGCGCAAATAATACGTCACTACTTTTTATTATGTTAAATGTACAGAATCGATTTGTTAGTCCAATTTTCATCTTCACATATTCAAATATCCTTTCTCTGTTCAGAAACGATTAACACCCATTCTTTCTTGCATATCCGGAATGCTACTTTCATCAAACGCAAGTTAATATTTGACTTTTATATCCAAAATCAGAACGTTTTCCGTTTTATGATGAATTAAGCAAATCACTCTTAATATTTTTTCCATCCATCCAACTGCCCGGCCGGCCGGCCATCCGGCCATCCGCCCGCCCGCCCGCACGCCGGCCGGCACGCCCGCACATTTTTCTGCCCTCCTTCGACTTTGTCCAAAATTGATATTTCCCTATCGAACAGGCCTTTCTATCTGGACCTATCAATCTGGCCTATCTGTAATATTGAAGATGGATATTTTTCCTTAATCGATTTTTCAAAGACACCTTTTTCACCCAAGACGAATATTTTTTTTAAGAATGAGCTGTTTCGCAATCAACGCAATAAAATATCATATTTTTGAAATGTTGGTACAAAATACTTCATGGAAACTGGCATAGAAACAGTAGATATAATGCTGCAGGTGGAGGTCTCAGAGTTAGAAAAACTGATGTAAGTGTATAACATTTCAGTAAACAGTTGTATAAAATAAAATAATTCCGAACAGCAATAATTTCCTACGTGATGTTGAATCGGCCATACCAAGAACTTTGTTTTTTTTTGTTTTTAGTGTGAATTAAAAACTCAGGAAAGGTGCACTAACTCGTGGAAGAAAAAATTGATATACCGTTGTCACATGACATCGTAAAGATAGTAATATCAAAGTACTTTTTCTATTTCCTATTCGCAGAGGTTAGTGCAAATATATACGTGCAAGAAGTTTGGATCATAGCTTTTTATGGTTATCTTGTCTGCCATTGGATTCACTTCATCGTATTGAACTTCATTACTTGTACTAACTCGTTACTTGAAATGCCTTACTTTCTGTTAAATCAGTACTAAAACTAAGTATTGAAGCTTTCTGTCAAACCATATTTGATAAAGCAATTTATAATGTGAACGTATTGGTTGGTTTTAATTATTTTCATGCTGTGGGAGAAATAATGACAATAACTCTCCACATCGCAATCTAAAAATTTTACTTATACTGCTTGAATTTCATCAGTTGACTTTGTCTGAAAAAATGGCTAAGCAGAAATTCAAACAGTAAAGAAACAAAGAAGATTCAAGGCCTAAATTTGTGACAGTTTTGGAAGTTCAAACTTGACCTATAAATGATATAATAATATAATATAAACTTGACCTATAATTGTTCGTTGCCATTCGAATACTTTGGTTATATAGTAAATGAAAAAAACTTTGTAGGTATGGCGGACTGGAAAAGATTTATGGAAAAAGCGTCTTACGCTTCAGAATATGAGCAGTCAATAATAGTTTGTCTTCCATCAATTTTCTACCTACCAATAAAGCAATATATTCCTGTTTCTATATTCCTATTAACTTGGGAAATTGTAGATTGTAGAAGGTACGGTCAATAGACCTATTTCTTGATTTATTCAGTCGTTGTATCTAAAGATAAAAGGTATAGTAGAAATCCGATTTGGTGACTGTGAAATCATTGTGAAACACGGATAATTTCATCTTTCTATGTGTGCTATCGCTTCAGTGGGCGTCAAAATGGCTTAAATTAGTGTGAAAGTACTATCAACGTTGTAAGCTATTGGCAGGGTTGACAAAATTACGACTGGACATGCGTATGCAAGAGTGGCGAGAGCACTTCTTATGGTATATAATTCTGTCTTGACTAAGTTAATTGGGGAAACAGTATAGTTGTCTAAAGACGAACCAGCCATCATTACAAATATGTTACTAATTCTAGTCTCGATATACTAGAAGCTGACAAAAATTGTATCTTTACATGTGATGCCCCCAATTTCAGCAGTGCATTGACTGCTATAGAAAATAGAGAGCCTCCTGCAAAGCTGTGAGTGCAATACTTCAGAATGCTTACTTTTATAAAACATATCATACAAGGTGAGATTAAGGATGGTTGGGAACTTCACATCCTCGCCATTCAGCAAATCTATATGCAGGCGATCATATCTGCCGGAACGCAACAGAATGGAGCTCCTGGAGCTCGGGAATAAGTATTAAATTATATTTTAAGTATATAACTATTTCTGTTAAATTAATAATTAAATTGGGGGACCTAAAATTGGAACCTATATTCCGAGACCTAAAATGTTATAAATCAAGCACTGTCTATGTATTATATAATTACATACTTTCATGCTGTGGGCCACTTTGAGCAAAAAATTCACAACTTAATTTTCAAGATAAGGACATTTTATAAGAGCTGATGGATCTTGTTGGATTCAAAAACTTCACTACTAAAGGTTATTTCACTATTATAGAAATTGAGAAATGTTAGTATGAGGTTTGATCTTAAAATAAGATTATACCTTACAATAAAAAAAGGTTTTAATGAGGAATATGAAAACCACTGCGGAACTTAATGACGGACGAGGAATCACTGAAAGCGACTTTGATATCTGCATAGTAAGACGACAAGGAAACATCGCAAAAACATGAGGGCAAGGATACAGTAAAGAGCAAATTTGACTTATTCAGCGTCCTACCTTTTTCAACAGATAATGCTGTAATGCCAATAAGCAGAGCTTTGGAATATTTGACAAAAGCATTCGTTGTTACTATGTCATTTACAAAATATGAAAAGAGTCGTTGGTCGAGAGAAAAAAAACTTCCATTTATGTCGGGGAATGGAGATTAACATGATTTCTATGATGATATAGTCAAAACTTTATGCGTGAAACTGAAAGAAATATACAAAATTATCGCTTTGGTATCTGTCTCATTTAGCCTCAAAGTATGGGACAAAAATACCTATTATTTACTCACTAACAATACAATACTACGATTGTGTTTAAAAGCAGTCCAATGAAGATCAAATATAAAGTAATATTGTTTTTATGTTTCTAAATACGTTTTGTATGATTCTTGCACAATCATTCTTTTGTTAGATTTGTCATAATTTTGTTAGAACTTTATAGATTAAGACCTGACACTTATACACAAATTCCTCTCAAAACTGCAAAATTGAACAGAAGAATTAATGTGATCCTCAACTCTTAATAATTAGAGTGAGATATCAAACCCTTGTCGAACAATAGAGGCTGGTGGCCTAAATATCTTTTAAACTTCGATAGGCATTCAAATTCATTAATAATAATAATAATAATAATAATAATAATAATAATAATAATAATAATAATAATATTCCCTTCACCTATCATCATCATCATCATCATCATCATCCTATCATCTCATAATTCACACTACAAGGCGTAACAACCTTGTCGTAATCGAAGGATACAGCTGAAAAGCTGATCCTGGAAGAATTACACACGTTAATCGTGTAGCGTGATCAGTAATGGCCTATACGCCAATAATAATAATAATAATAATAATAATAATAATAATAATATCAATAAAAGGAAAAGAATGACTTAATGTTATTCAATCAATATGCTTTTGTTTCATTTAAGTAAATAATAATATTCGACAGAGCGTAAGTCTACTGCTAGTCTTACCAGAACACGCAAACTGGAATTTAACATCAGTAAGTACATTAAAAGTTACTATTATTTAATTGTTATTAATTTTTCGGAACCCAAAAATCTACATTAGAGATTTCATTAGTAATTTGGAACAATGTCAGAAACATCAGAAAATATAGTTTAATTTTAATACATTATGTACATTATATTGTACATAATCACTTTCGAGTTAAAATCATGTAATAAAATGTAATCTCAAAAACAAGAAACGCCCGAAAATGTGGTGTTTTTTTTCGCCACCAACATTTTCGCGATATTACGAGGTGGAAGCGAAGGGGTTTCCTACTAATACCAATACACAAAACAAAAAGATAAATCGTCAACTTCACTTTTTGCGAGGTAAAATTACTTATCAACTGCGCAAAAACGTATAGGACAATTTTATTTAAAAATACATATATGTCGACACAATACCTAAATTAATAATTTGTTAATAATTTTTCTATCATGAATATTTGAGTTTGGTCTTTCGCAATGTTGTTTCCAGAGTTTCTCAATACGTTACGAGGTCGTTTGCACCAACTGCGCTTCAAGGGGTCCTAAGCGCTCTGCCAGGAGACTTCAATGAAAGAACAAGCTAGGAACCTCATTCTAAGTTTCCTTCATTAGATGATTTTCCTTATAGCATTAAGTGTTTCAACGCAATAACATGAAGAGACACTTAGATTGTGAAATATTAATTTTAATACCTAGTTTATTGGATTTTTTTTCCTTGCGTCAACACTGAAATGACAGAAACGTCGCATTTCTTCTATCAATATTCGAGCTTTTGTTGCAATTATGCCCTATACTCCAACACATTGTCAGTTTTATAAGTGGTATGGTTATCCAAACATGAAGAATCCCTTGTCTTTTACACAGTAGACTGACGTCAATCATCATCACCCTCATCGCAGTAGGTTTGGAACTCGCGATCCTTCAGACAAAATAATACGCATTGGAGGTTCATCAGTGATCACAATCGACAAAATACTATTTCATTTAAATTGTATTCATTTGCTATATATTGAACATAAAACTTCACTTCACTTACAAAGTTGAATTCGTTGATTAACATGTTTTAAACTATACATTTTAAAAGAATCATGAACTTATTGTACACCATTGTGTTATCGCAATATTCATTCACTATAGCGCTTGTATTATTTTATGACCGCTCTAGAATGATTTGAAAAAATCTGAATTTTTCATAGATTTTTGAATTATAGTTTTGGTAGATTTCTTTTTAGAGTTGTCATTAGGGAAACTTTAAAATATTTAAAGGATATAACTATTTTTTAAATAAATTGTAAGCGACACGATCAATGAGAAGTACTTAATAAATTAAGTATTATATTGTTCTTTTGAAGGTACTTGTAAATTCCTGAATATTAATTTTGTAAAAAATATATTCACTGCGTATCACTCTTCTGACATATCTTCTTTCACGATTCACTGCCAGTTGAAGTATATTTATAATAATTATACCAGGAAAGTGAGAATATGTAATTGAGGATCAATTTTCAATAGATCGATTTCATTATCCTTGTCATTTACAAATATATTTTATTTTATTTAAGTTTATTTATGTATGTGTTTTGAATGTTCTTATAGTGTTATTGTCAGGTATCGCTGCTCTTTTTCATATCTTCGTTCTTTAACACAAATATTATTTTCCGTAATACTTTTTCAATGCGTAATACTATTCCCATGAGTTACATGATTTCACGTTCTGTGTGATTTCAAGTGGACTATAAAAATCTACAATAAATTACTTAGGTTCATTTGAACTTGGCCATTCATCATTTTCTCTTATTAACAAATGTGAACTGAGGTTTAAGGCCTTATGAGTTAGAGTCATTGACAATACTTGTGAAGCTGATCACTGCTGCAGAAATTCGGGCAACACGTACAGGCGTAAGATCGAGGCTTAACTGACGTCGTCTGCATCCAGCAAAGCTTCGATCCTACGCCTTCACGTTCCCAGATCGTAGAGACGCTTTCCGTAAGAGCTCTCCGAGGCGAAGGGTCCCACGGAGACTCACAGACTCGGGACCGGCCGCACCTCCGAAACAGGTTCGCAACAGGTACGCAAAGCGGCGAGGCCCAGGGCCTCCCCCTGCGCCCTCCCGAGACGGGCTCACAGGTGCAGGGTCCGGTCCGACTGACACAGTTTCTGGGGGATGCAAACAAGGCTCCCCTCTCATCTCGTTTCAGGCTGTACTCAAGATTTTAAGAAATTCAGAGACATCTCCTTGAAGCTATGCTCCGTTTTCTGTGTACTGCAACGTTACTCGCTTTGCTATTTTTTCACAGAGCTTACTTGCAATGCGTAACTATTTGATTTTTAAATGTTTTTTCGACAATTCGTTGATGACAATAGCATTGTAATTGTCCAAGCTTACAAAAATTTAGTTTAAAATGTTTTTATTATTATTAATAATTTGATTATTAATTTTTTTGTACAATGAAACATCAAGTTTTTGTGTGTAATTTTATGGGTGGTAACCATTTTATGCGAAGGACAATCATGTTATGTAGTAATTTTGCGACTATAAATACTGTTTTCCGCGTAGTGAAGTGTAGGTGCGATAAAATTACATCAATTTGAGAACATGTATTTAAATTGATATTTTTTAAATCATTTTCTGTATTTATGAGGTTAGGGAATATTTTTGTCTTAATTTTAGAGAATACTTAATCACATTATTTATTTTATTATCATTGATATAATGTTGAAAATTTGCAAATTGCTTTAAACAAATCGCAAAATTCATATTCAGTTCCTCACAATCCACGTACGGTGTTAATTTTTTCTACTCTTTTGAGGTAGTCTTCAGCTAATACATGGGTGTGTTGAGGGTTGCATCACCATTTCGCTATTTACCTCGCGTGGGTCATGCTTAAAGCGTCTCCGTCCATTCGCTGAGAAATTTCAAATTTTCCAGAAAAAAGGAACTTATTAGGTTTTTGTAGATTATAATTCAGGTTTATTAATAGTTCATTTTGAATATCATAATATATTGCTGGAACTGCTAATAATGTTGCCGTTTCAATTGTCTCTCAGTATTACACTTTATTGTAGTAAGTCGTCGATTCAATTTTAAATATTTATAAAAATTAACTGTAGTTTTCAGGTTTCTTATGGATTTTCTCACATACCTAACAAAGCCACGGTAACATGTTTTTCCATTCATTGGCCTGATGAATTCTAAGGTCCATCAGTGACAGAAGCAACATCGATAATTCTGTCGTCATAAGCCAGACGCGCGAATAATATCCGACACCTTTACTTAGAGGCGCGAAATCGATTTATGACATTCACTGAGGGTAGCTTTTAGGTAACGAACGACACTAAAATCTCTTTGAAAAGAGCTGGTTTGCAACACTCTTTGTAAGTTCTTACATGCAAGCAGAAGGGGAATCAAGAACGGGTAAAGTATTTTGTGTCTATTGCCACTGTTGCACGGATTCCATCTCGTTTGAGACGAAAGACATATATCCCCCTGCATCTATAAGATATTCCGAAACTTCTCTACCTCCAAAGAGAGGGGTCTAAAATATAACCGAAACTTGGTCAGTTGTTCGAAGAAGCCTGAGAACCTCCACGAAAGTAGGGCAGGAGGACGCGGGCCCTTCGTCAGAAACCTAAACATGACCGGCCGGTTGACACAGTTTCCCGCGAAGGGGATGGACAGGGTGAAACTCTCCCCCCTGCTATCCCGTTCCCGCCCAAAGTAGGCCGCCCCCCTTAGCCCCCCTCCCCACGAAAATCTGGAAACCGGTCAGCCGGGCGGTCGGACGGGTGGCCCGCCCTGGGAACTGACCCACCACCTCTCTCCTTTTGGCTCTTGGGGCCCGGTGGGCCCGAGGGGTCAGGGGGCAAGAAGGTCGCACGGGCAGCGCACGCTGGCGGCGGTCGGCCGCGACGCGCGCTCAGTCGCGCGCCTGCCGCGCGATCAAGCACGCCACCGCCCTGCCCTGAGGCTGCCCTCTGGCCTCTGGGCTCCTCGGCAGGCGCCCGCCACCGATGCCCCGCCGGCCGCCCGGGCCCCCGTCACCTGCGACTCGGACCTCGGACCTTCGGACCCTCCGGCCCGCGAACGCTCGGAGAAACCAGCAATAAGTACCGCTAGCGTAGAGTAGCGCGGCCCACATTGGCGTCGTCATAGCCGTAGATAGTCCGTAATTTAGTGCCGTAGTTTTCAACGTAGCTAGATCGATGCATTGAGGCGATAACGCCAACATGTAGGTGATAATTGTTTCACAGTTTTAGTGGTAGTTTTAATATCCGTGGGCGATGCTGGCATGTTGCTGGAATCTCCGAGAGTCCAATAGCCTGCGTCTCGTCCCTAGGAGCTTGCCAGAATTGTCTTCTTAGTCTCTAGATTTCCGTAGCTTGACCTGTATCAATTGTCTAGCAGTGTCTCTCAGAGCAACGTACTCCTGGGAATACGTGGAAGTGTTAGACGTAGAACGTGGCGCGAGGTTATTTCCATGTGATTTTCTCCTTTATTACGCATTAATCAGTACCTGTAAAAGACATCCCCCTCCTTAATTCGCCCTGATCGCAGCGCCTAGCTTTGCTGCCCGCTCAAGTTAGCATGGCCGTTTTCCAAGCACAGTTCCCCAGCAAAATTGTCCGGATGAATAATTCTATACCATTGGTGGGAAATTTCAATTCATTATAAACTGATATTTGAGCATTAAACAGGAACCTTACCCCTCTGACCTCACAAATTCGAATATTCCATCTCTCTACACCTACTAATTTCCTTTCCTGAGAAAACCTATGCCTGCGAAGTTGCGAGATGACATGTCCCCACCCGTCCCCCTGGCTCGGGGCAGGCGCCGTCGCAGACTAGATGCGAGGGCGAGGCTTGGAGGGGTGTGTCGGGGCGGGGCGGAGCCTTCCTCGCGCCCTCCTTGCCTCAGCCGCCTCGCACGTGGCGCCAGCCCGCCGCCTCCGTCGCCGGTGTGCCCGCCCTGGAAAATGAATGGCTGCCAGAGTCTATTGGGCTGCGTCCAAATCAGCTCGGCGGTTCCGCTGGCAGGCACGCCGCCGACGCTGCCGCCTCCACCTCCGCCTCCGCCGGGGCTAGCAAGTGCGAGATGTGTATTTTCTGTAATTGTGCGAGGCTTTGCGTTGGCAGGCGGGCGAGCGGAATGGTGTGGGGGCGGCGGGATGGCGAGCGGTGAACCATTTCGCCATGCCCCCGCCTTGCCGACTCTTCCACCAAGCATCCCCAGCCCCGCACCTCTACACCATTCCCCGCGAGATCGCCCTGTTCTAATTCCGGCTAGCTGCGCACATCTTATCTCGGGAATATTCTTCGTGCGGTACTGTCGCCAGCCCGCATGCCTCATTTTGCTTCATGTTGCTCTTTGAGTATACTACTTGTAAAATATACTGCAATGCCTTCTTTGTTGGAGTATTATAGTATAGTAGAAAACGTTCTGTTCTGCCTCTCTTTGTACGTTGCAAAATAACATGACGTGTTTGCCTCTCTTGAAAGCACAATTCACACGCACAGTTGTTTATGTTTACTTTAGTTTTGTATGGAGTTGTACTTTTAACTCTTCCTTTGCAATATTCACATGTGTAGACTCACAATCTCACATCCACACATTAATATATACCGTTACTTCTTTGAAAACGCAGCCAATGTTCTTAATATATACTTACTAGTAATATTTGTTTCATAATATCAATAATTTAAATGTAAAAAAATAATATCGGCTTTTAATATATGAGATGACTGGACCTAAATTATAGTTTGGGGTTTTTTCGATTAACCTTCTTTTCAATATGTATTTAAAATAATAAAAATATTAATAATCTGTTCTCAACGTATACGACACAATATCGCAAGCCTCGTTCAAATTTTCTGATAAATAACTTGCTCCATCCACGCATTAAGTCCCTGCGCCAATCAAAAATTAATAATTCGGATAATTCCTTCTGAAATGTTTTTAGGACAGTTTCTTGACAAATTTTATTTTCACGTAGTGTGTCTGCTAACATTCTCTAACTCTTAGATTTTAATACTTAATATTTTTGTATTTTTTTCATTTCAATTTTTTCTCATATATTTGTTTTACACCCACGTACATTAAGTAACGGGACATTAATTCTATCATACATTTTTAGTATTTAGTTTGTATTTCTAAAATAAAATATTTCACCTAAATGCTCACTTTTAATCGAATGTATCAAGGTATTACATTATTAATATAATTTTGCCAAGCGTGTTATGATATTCTGATCAAACAACAATTCGTTATCGTGTCGCATTATGTTGTACAAATCAGTAACGTTAAGTAAATAAAATTAGATTTTAAGAGAGCTGTTCGAAAAGAGGTGAGATAATGTGAAGCGGCTCTCGGAAGAATAATTTCCAATTCGAAAATATCACACTAGTATAGGGCGTTCAGCGCCTCCCCATTCACGCCTTTCCCTCGCCAAGCCAACGCCTTAATTTCGGCGGTTCGACCCCGTTTCTAGACTGCTCGACGTACTGAGGTTCGTTTTCCGAGAGGGAGCCGCCTTTTCCGCGCAGGCCCGCGGCTTCAAGGCGGCGGCGGTGGCGTTCGATCGCGGGCGTTGTCGGGCCTCGCACGGCATCCCGCAGTCCGCCCAGACACCCCCTCCTCGCGGCGCGCGCTTTCGCAGAGGCGCGAGACGCCGCCCCGCTTCCAGCCGCCGATTCTTTGATACGTTTATTCGCACGCGCGGCGGTGGGAGTGTGAGACGGATGTGGATGGGGGTGGAGACGAGAGGATGCGGGGGCGGTCGGACGGGCACGCAATCCGCGGGACGGTACGGCGTGAGGACTGTGCGCAGAAGGCCGGACGCGGGGTCGGCGGAAAGAGCGACGGCCAGCGGTGGCGGCGGCGGCAGTGGCGGCGGCGACGGAAAGGGAAGCAATTTCGGGGAGCGCGCTCCAGGACATAGCGCAAGCCTTGAGGAGCGCCTCGTGCTGGCGCGCGCGCGGCGCGGAGCGGGCGGCGCAAGACTCTCATTATCCCCGGACAGAGTTACAGCGCACGTCCTCGCTGGCTCCTGAACAAAAATATTTAAAAGCTCATATTGTTTTTCATGCTAGCGGGAGACAAACAGAACACATGTAAAGAAATTAGGAAATGAGAATTTATTCTCAGTATGCATACAAACTAGTTTAACCATTTTTGCTTGGAATTTAAAGTTCTCCTCTGCCATAGTTGCGCGCGCCTGTTTCGCATGGGGAAGCGTAATTTCTGTGTGTTTACCTGCGTACCTGCGGGCCCGGCCGCGTGGAAGATCCGCTCCCCGCCGCCCCGCCCGCCACCGGCCCCTCCCGCTTCCCCGGCCGGTCGCGCCCCCGCGCCCGCCACGTGCGCCCTCGCCCCGCCCCCCCCCCCCCGGCGTCTTCCCGCGTTCGCCGCGCCGGGACCGCGCGCGTGTCGCATCTCCAGACCGTAGCGACGCCCCGAAAAAGCGGCCGCCATTGCGCCGCCGGAAGCTCCCACCGCCTCTGCAGGCTCCCACCGCCGCCGCCGCCAAAGCAGCAGCAGCAGCAGCAGCAGCAGCAGCGGCGGTGGTAGCGGTCGCAGTCGCAGGCGCCCCCGCCAAAGCGACTCGTGCGGAACTTCTGCCTCGCTCTTGGCACGAGAATATTCTGAATTTAAAGCCCGCCAGATCTACAGGATTCGGCACGAGTTTTTAAATTGGTGTCGGGCTCTGTCTAGAAAGTTCCTCAATGCCCGGCACGGCACACTGCGGACGTTTTGGGGAGGCAAATTGAAATAATGTTCATAACTGCGTTTCTGTCGGCTGGTCTTGGCACGCGAAACCGTCCGGTCGTGGTCGCGTGTACGTCTTCAATTTTTGATGGGGTATCTATGATAAAACATGCTTTCGAATTAACTACAAATTGGTTCTCTACTCGCAAATGTCATTTTGCTTTGAATCACCTGCAGAGATGTATGCCAAACTTCAGTGATGTTTAATCAAAATTCGTTACAATTTTCTAGATAGGAAAAGTTAAATTATTTTAATAACTTATATTGAGCAAACTGTGTATCTATTAATTTTAATTATTTGTTATATAATTTTCAAACATTACGCATGCATTGTTTTCATCTGTAAAAGCATGAACTTGAATATCATTTCATCAGTTTCAAAACACCAACATTCGCTTTCGCATATTACACAAAAAGAAATAGAAAAATATAATGTTATAAGTTAAAAGACATTCTTCATATTTATGTATATTCTACTTATCGGAGACAATACATTTTCCCTTCTATTATCTTTTATAATATAATTTCAGGTATATATTTCTTACCATTTATTCTTACCAATATGTGTTCACACTTACACTATCATCAATCTTCCACGACACCGATCTAACAATTTGAATAATTAATTGTGCTTCGTTACTACATAAATTTGTAGATAGTATTTAAAATTTTATTTTGAAATAATTTACACATTGAAAATACATGGCCTAACAAATGTTTATATTCCTCAAAATTGTATTTCGTATTGAAAGCGACATTCCGTATCTAAAAATATTATTATAATAATGAAACGAGTTACCAATTTTTGGTTTGCACTAGTGAAAAATAATTTATATGACATACTACTCTAATACACATATATTGCTACAACGCTACATGCTTTCTCGTATTATAGGTTCAGCTTAACTAACATTTAATACTAGTTGAACAAGTGCAAAACATTCTCACACTTAAACTTGAATGAATATTTTTTTCGTGGCTAGCGACGAATTACTTAAATGCCTTGAGAGATTTTTTTTCAAAAATGTACTTCACCTCTTTTTTCAACGAATTCACACAAGCTACAGAAATAAAAATCGTTTTATTAAGTCTTTAATATTATTTATCATTAAATGGTTGCCCATTAGAATAGGTGTAAGTCGTATTGCACTCGAACAAGTTGAGTGAATTCAGAAGTAATTATTCTAACCAATAATGATTTTCTAATGAAATGTATAAGATACAGGCAAGCGAGTTGGTACACTTGGCTTTACGACACAATTTCATAAAGAACATCAATTCTGTACGCAGGCTTTTACGTTTGGATCTGGATCTACAACATTCGGAGGTCGGTGGATCTGATAAAAAGCACAATTACAATTCAAAAATGATTAATTAACACTGCAACAACATACAAATGTGTACTATTTTAGAAAGATAATTCTAATTTCTTTCAACACCTATTCTTTTCAAAAGACGACTCTTTTGGACAGACCGATAGACGGACCGATACACGGATGAACAGATGGTCAGACGTGTGGACAGACGGCTGCGAAAAACGGCAGATACGAGAACAGACATACAGAAACAGGGTCAAGAAGGCACAGACACCGACAGACATTCGTCGACCGGCAGACACCGACAGGCAGACACCGACAAACAGACACTCGCAGAAACAGACAAATATGAACGTACAGCCACGGACAGACACAGACGGACATACAGACACAGAGGACAGACAGACTCGTAGGAGTAATAATCCCAATTTGATAATAACATCTAAACAGAATTTAATACATTTTTATTCGCAGGTTGACAATATTTGAAGGAAGTGCAGACAGTCGCAGACTTACGGGCAAACAAACGTAGACACAACACAGACACAACAGAAACGGACACAACAGACACGGACACACAGACACGGACACAACAGACACGGACTCAACCCATACGGATTCAACAGACAGACTCAACAGACAATAAGCAGACCGACCGACCGACTGAAAGACAGACGTTTTGCAGTAATCCCAGTTTTCGGTATCAAGAACCTCCACAATGTGTCAGACAAAACAAAAACAAATGAAATACGAAAGGACTGATTACGAAATTTCTTGATGGCAGAAATTCTCGCCAATAATTAAAAAAAAAATTAGAAACGAATGCCAGTTCTGCCGAAACGAAGATGTGAATAATATTGTTTAATAATAATAATAATAATAATAATAATAATAATAATAATAATAATAATAATAATAATAATAATTGATAAAATATGCACTAAGTTAACAATTTACTTAACATTTGAGGAGCAATGAAACTGCATCTACTGTCTTCAGGTAAATTGAACATCACAGCAACTCTTGTCGTCGAAATCCTTAGAACACGGGAGGAAAACCACGAACGGAAAAATTGGAGCAAATAATTCAATGCACTACAATATTAGTAATAAATTGCGAAATAAATACCAATCAATTAAAAAATATACCATGGCGTACGCCAGATATAAATATAAAATAGAGTATAGTTATATAAATTAACTTTCTATTTAAAAATGAGAAATAGTGTCATAAAATGCAAACTAGAAAAAGGTAAAACGCTGGAAAAGGAATGAGATGTTAGAATTTAGAATAAAGTAATTGTAATTTTTGTACTGAGATAACATATTAATTATATTTATAAAATCTTACATAATTATTTTAATTAGTCTCATGTATGAACTATGTAGCCTTATATAGGGTAATAGCTTGTAAAAAATATGCATTTATGTAACAAAATTCATAAAATAAACAAAACAGTTTCCGAATATACACACATGCATGATGTGAGACAAAATTCCCTAATTTATTATTGTCGTATCAATTACTACATAATATTTAGTGTCATTCATGGTAATATTAGATAAATAACTACAATATTCTGTATATAAAATAATTCTTAAAAGTTTAAATTACAACACCAAAATTTCAGAAACAAAATCGATTATTAATTTGGTATTTTAAAAATATACACGTTGGATATGTATTGTATAATAATATGTATTTCTTAATTTCATTCCCAGTATTTTACATAAAAATTGACAATTATTGCATTTTAATCAGAACCAAATATATTTAGGAATCTGAAACAAACTATCCCAAAAAGAACGTGCATTTCAATATAATAATAAAAAAAGTGAAAGATGGTAGGGTTCTGAGAAAAATCCATTATTAATTAGTACTTTACTCTCTTCAAGCTGGCCTCACTTTGACAATTGGTCTCTCTCCTTCTCAAATGTATTGCGCAGATTTTCTTGCTATGACCGAGTTTTATTTTTTCAGCGTTTCTTTAAGTTAACCCGCCATTACTCGCGCTTATTTTTGTAACGCGATTACTCGCGTTTTATATTTTATCTAAAAATATTTATGTTGTATTTTTTATTATGAATCGAATTCGTGAATTAATATTCCGAGATATTTTTTATTGAGTTCTTCAACTTTTGTAGATGTAATTATGAATAAAGATGGCGTGTAGGCTCAAAATTTGTTTCTAAAAAAACACTCGAATCAAAATCACAGTCATGAAGTGAAGTATTATGTAAAACAAATTTATTTAAGAAAGGCAAATTATAGAATTAATGCAATAAACAATAGAACTTCACCACATTGAAAAATTTAGAGGTCTTATGAACTAATTTAAGTTTCCTCAGAACTACAATCATTGCAAACAAATCTTCCTTGTATGTTCATTTCAGAGGGATTTGAAGTAAAAATTATCACAAAGCTACTTAAACTTGATTTGCCTCTTCGGTCTAGCAAACCTTTTTTTGTCTCTTTGTTGTTCCCCGACATAACTGTTTACTGTGAAAAAAACAAACAAAAGTTGTAGAAACTACAGCGAAGGGATAGCGAACGATATTCTTTGCCAACTATGAATGTTTCCTTTGATTTAAGGTATAGGGTAAAATCACGATCAAGATGAAGCACTAAGCATTACTGACCTTCACGCAAATATTCCAGCAGATGAGAGTGAATAAATCTTAGAAGAGTGAGTGTGGGTGTGATAATCATAACATAAAGCGGTTGCTCGCTCGTGAGAAAATATCTATCGACGCGCCGCATTGACCAGCGCCTTCCCATAGTGTTTCTCTTCGCAGAACTATAAAAACGATGAACGGATGCAGAGTTGAATCGCGAGGGGAAGGCATTGCTGGAGCATTATCTCCGTGTGTAGAAAGATGTCAATGATATTTAAATAAATCCACAATTGTTAGATTCTTCTAACAGCGCGAGTAACGGCGGGTTATGCCTAAGTGATTTTATTTTATTTTTGGGGGAATTAACATTTAATACTTCTTTGAAAAAAATCTATTTTATATACACGAATTTTATTTTGACTTATCGACTGAATAATATATTTAATACCCAGTAATATGTCAATAACATCCTTGTAAAATTATGTATGTTTCTGAAGTATAGAGTCCTTTAAAATTTTACATCTGATCCAAAAGCCATTCTAGATGGTTTACTTACTTGTACAGAGACGGAAAAATGGCTCTTCATTAAAGTCACAATAGTGGCTTTGTAATAAAGTCACTATAAACAATATCAAAACTGCTGCTGAAGAACTGAACAATACGATGCACACAAAAAAAATATTTTATTGAAAAGTGACGGGATATCCATAAGCATATGCTTATTCTTAATTATGTATTAAATAATACATTAACTCATCAAATTACAAAATATTATACACACTTCGGTATACATTCGTACAGATCTTCTTTATGTATTGATTTATTACTTTAGTTCCTAGCTAACATAACTTCCTTGTATACGTTTACGTTCTTAATATATCTTTCTCTCCTCCACTTCTGGAAAATTCATATTATTCACTATATATATATATATATATATATATATATATATATATATATATATATATATATATATTTAGATTTTCTGATTAGTACATCTTCCACAGATTTCTTAGCTTCGCTTTTCATTCTTTCAGAATTATGTACCATTTCTTCGCAAAACGACTGTCAACTCAAATATACCCTCCAATGTACCGCCGAAATAAAATTTAATGACATTCATCATAACGGTTACTCGTAGACGAGAATAAGCATAAAATGTTGCAAAGGATACTGGACAAGATAAAATTTTCAAATATACACGTGGTTGAAAGACCATTATATGCTCGTCAGTGATTATACGCTAACTCGCCCGTGAATAATTAACTCTCCTATATATTATGGTTCATTTCAAACACTTGTAAAATAAAATACTATTGAATGTCAAAGGCATATGTATCGTTTTTCCAAATTATTTAGAGCATTGCATTGTTTCTAATGCAAATGAATAGAGTAAAAGAAAGAAATAATATATTTTCAAAATAAATAATTCAAAAACATTAACATATACAACAGTACAACAATTCTTCACATTCCAATAATATAAAAACAATTTGTTGTTTCAACACTGAATAGCAAATATTTAATGGGACGCGGCCTTTTCCTTGGAGATTTATAGTACGGACTATGAGAATTCACCCAGTATGCACAGTAAGAGGATGGGCAAAGTAACATGCAAATATATGCGTTTTTAGTCAAAATCGAGACCATTTCATGTGTTTTTGTATTTTTTCGAGTATCTAATACAAAAATATTATTTTTGACAATTGTCCCTAGAACTGAATTTTACAAATGAACATTGCTGCGTATTGTTATTGAATGCATTACTGCGTAATATAAACTTTTAAAGAAATGTGCTTATCAACCCTTTGATTATTATATGAGAGTTTAGAAGCATTTGCATTTTGTGAAAGTTTACTCTTTCATTCTTTTTTGTTCATTCTTCATTCATTCTTTCACATTCAACTTACTCAATACGAATAAATCTATGCTATTATTACAATAATTTTATCTTCTAAGTTGTGAACAAATTCTATACGTAAATAAAACTATGAAGCGAGAGTCTAAACGTGCATATGTCCGTCATCCGTAAGTGGTACACTCTGCGAAGGAATTCCCACATAATAAAATTCTGTATGTTCACAATTAGGAGTAAAAACCACTGAAAACATCATTACAGTTCATGCACCAAAACTAAAACATTAGAAAGACGCAGTTTTTATTTATTCATTTGCTATCGACTTTCGTTTTATCTTTCTTCAAAATTTCTTTTTCACTTATTCACGATCGTACCATTGTCATTTACAGAGATTTACAAAAAGAATAGGCATTTTAAGTCGAGGTAAGTGTTGTCCATTTGGACATATTGTGTTGTGGACTTCACCAGTTAGATTAGTTCAAAACCACTCCCAGGAGTTTTTTAACTTGTGGTTAATGATAGTTGCAGTCTTTAGGAAAAACGAAACTATTATCTTATAGTTAAATATTTTTCTTCTACTTCTTATTCTATAACTATATCATTTTTGTTTTCATTATTTATCGAGAGAACAGTCACTTAATGCATTCTCTTAAATACATAGACATGCATATAGAACACGTTTAAGTCTAACCTAAAAATGGTTGACTATTTTTTGTAAAAAAAAGACCGAGTAGTACTTTTAACTTAGTCAATGTGTTTTACTTTGTATCATTTCAAAGTACAACTTGTGATTAAATAATGCAACCAATTTAAGTTATCATTATATTCAAATTTTAATATTTTTGTTTGTGTTGATTAAATTTTCGCATATGTATTCCGTATAGACTTAAAAAACAACTAAACTAATTCAGTTAAAATTTATTTATTCTTAATATAGATGTCAGGAGCGTGTAAGACATTGATCAGAATTCAATACAATAAAATGGGTGATTTTTAGGGTTAATTGAAGATTGGCCACACGACTTGATGGTGAAAACGAAGTATTTGCTGCACTTTTGAATGATCTATTGCATCCTTGTGACATAAGTTCTTAGAAGTTTTTTCTGGACAATCTTCCTTCTCCGCACCCAAATATTAGAGAACTTGGCACTGAATATTCATTGGCTTGTTATATCACGTCTTAAACTAATCAAGATTTTTGGCGACGTATATTTAAACTAAATGGCACATATTTTTATCGTTATCTAATTATGTTGGATATTATATGAATTACTTCTTTTTGAGTAATACCTATTACTATCTTTAGTATCTTTAAATAATTTATATTTTCGGTTCGCTTGGGGTAGTTATAGACTTAACGATGTTTCTCAGCAACCACTTAAATTGTTCAACATGTATCTGCAATTAATATGTATTGCAAAACGCTGCATGCATTTATATTCAAACGTAAGTGATATTTATATGTAAATACAAGAATCTAATCACATTAAGAAATAATAAAAATGTATAATGATTTGAAAGTAAAAAGACCCTCGAGTCAGAATTTAGAGATTACAAAGTGAAACTTAACGGTCAATTTTCTCGTTGTGATTCGCTATTTTTCTCTCCCGGATCTTCGTACCAAACTACACATGTAATAGAAACAAACCTGATTGTCCTCTAATTTCAAAATTCAATTCTTTTGATGTGGTTTCCATAGCTGAAGGTCTCCATTCGCAAATGGGAAGATTCGAAATTCACTCTCTCGATGGCTTTACAATAACACTAAACAACGCAGTGATTTCAGAGCGTCCTCGTCAATTCTTTTTCTGATGGAGACGCTGTAAACAAATCATTTTTGGTAACATATTCTTATACCATAGGTAATGATATGCACAAAAACGAAATTATGTCGTGCTCCGGTTACTCAAACATACCGACATACTTGCTGGAATGCAAGAAATTGTTATGGAATATTACATCTCATTTTCGAAACACAAGAGAAAGTGTGTGCTGATGTATAACCGCTTGTTTACTCTTTTAATTTATTGTAAATTATTAACTCATTTATTTTCTTATATGGATTGTTAAAGAAAAGGAAACCGTTTGGGACTGTTGAACCGTTGGGACTGTTGTTGACTGTTGAATGTTCTTTTTGAACAAATTTCTTTCCTAGCATTTTAAACATATTTTCAATAATAATAATAATAATAATAATAATAATAATAATAATAATAATAATAATAATAATAATAAATCTAACTAAACTACAACAAATGGCTTGTCCCTATTATAGTTTTTCCTGAACGTGAAAATTCTAACTATCAGTTGTATTATGACAAAGAAATTATCATAGATAAAACAATTCATCATAACAGACCACACATAACTTTCATAGTCAAACAGCAAAAGATTCGCTAACTGATTGAGATCACTGTTCCACAAACAGCAAATCTTCAATCAATACACGCAGAAAAATAACAATGAACAATGAACTAGTAGCAGAAGTCAAGGCACTATGCGATCTCCAAAAACGTTATATTGTTCTTCTAGTCATTTCGTGCACGGGGGTTATATCAAATAACATCCCTAACAATCTAGAACTTATTCAAATACCAAAATATTCGTTCAAAGTAGTGAAAAAAATCTGTAATCTTAAACACATGCAGGATTGTGCAAAAGTTCCTAAATTGTGACGAAACATGAATTGACCTCTGTCTTGGTATTCACTCGACACTAAGGCGAATACCGACAAAAACAATATTGTATTATAATAACAATAATAATCAAAGTAATAATAACAAGTTACCTAATAATATAGTATATACATTCTCATTTGTGTAGTATCTCATACAAAGTGTTGCGTATGCATTAATATCTGGAATTGCAGTGTTGCAATACATACTAGAAATTTGTCAATTCAGTTTCTTTTTGTTCATATATATGTACCATCTTACTTCATTTGATGAAGATTAAAATTAAATATTGTCGAATAATAGAGACTATGACCGAATTTCACTGCCTGTATTTGTAAGTCTGTTTTGTAACTGTAGCTCATGTGTTCACTATATATTTCATATCAACGTTCCTTTTCAATTGAGAAAAGTAAATTAAAACATTAACAGGGAATTTTGTCTTAGAAAATGAGACACGTAGAATCATAAAAGGTTGCGAAGAGGACGCATCATCAACACTTGGTCGATTTTGAGATTTTACATTATTACATTCTCTTGACATTTAAAAACCAGGTACCAAATTGATTTTTGCTGTGCCTTATTATTTGATATATTTATCAAAACGGTTTGGCAAAAACCTTCAAATATATGAATGTAAGTTGGGTCTAAGTTGTCTTACAATTTGCTTTTTATTCTTGAAACCCTTTAATTATAGGTGTCTCAATTATGTGTATAATAATTCAAATTATACACGTATATTTCATTCTAATTAGGAGAATCGGGAATTTTGTTAGTATCTTGTTGGTAATCGTTAAGGGAAGGTAATAGGAAGGTTATTTTAGAGTTGAATTAACTGATGGTGTTATAAGCAGCTGTGAACTGCATTCGGTGTGAAATAATATGCATAATAGCAACATAACATCAATTATAGTAATGAATACAATCCATAATTTTAGTGGAGAATCGATAGTATTAGAGTACAAAGAATAAATTGGTTTTTATATTTTCCTTTTCCTGATATTCAGTTCATTTTAACACAGATTTCTATTGAAGAATACAGAGGATACATTTGTCAGGGATGCATTATAAAATTAATATGTTGTATTTGTAAAGATGCCGTGAATTGCCACGTTTGCGTTAAACAACCTTGACTGTCAGAGGTATATCGACATTGATCTAGGAAGTGGCACTGAAACAATACAAATCAAGGACACTTGAAAATAATGAATGTAAACAATTGTGAATAGAACAGCAATATAATTAAATTCCTCTTGCGAAAATAGTTCATATCTCAAACTACTGTTTACCCTTAACTTTTTTTTTAAATTTCGTTTCGCCACCACTATTTGTTGAATATTAATTTAACTCAAAACCATAGTGAACAGGATTTAAAATTTAAACATGAATTTCGTATTGAATTTTTTCTCATGCCAACATGAATGTGTAATCGAATTTTTTTTCTCATAACATCATACTCTGAAGACACTATCGTGAATTATTGTGCTTTCTTTTGCTTCTGAATACCTGTCGTTATGATTTCACTTGTACGACGTTTCTGTTTCATGTATTTGTAAGATCTCGATTTCATATTATCTCGCAAATGGCAGAAAGGTACACAATTAAAGTTTTTCATATATCAACATTTAAAACTACAAACACATTATGAACGTATATGTGTTTTTTATTGGTTGTTTCCGTTGTTTATCTGGTTACCACGTTTTGGGAATATTATATTGCAAAATATTGACTATTTCGCCAATTAGCAAGGATTCGCAAATAATCTTTAAATGAATAAATAACAAAAGTTTATTGAAATTATAATATTCACAAGTGTTTTCAAGGAAGAAAATGATAATAAGTTGTGAAATTGTGTGATGGTTTTCTTTATAGTTTAAATAGTTTCATTAATAAAAACAACTCATTTTAAAACTTCATATTCATAAACACAAGGGTAGAGTAATGTAATGAAGTGGAATGTAGGAACAAAGAAATTACATGAACACATAATACAAACTATCTATCGGTTCGAATTTTATTTATATGTACAATTTTTTAACTTCCGTATATCCAGTTCCTTTCGATATTAATGTTCCATATCCGTGATATTTTTTTCATACAGTATACAAAACGGTACCATTATTTGTATTGTTTTTCTTGAAAGATGGGTTTTTCAAGATTGATTTTATAAATAATTTTAAGATTTATATCGGGCACACATGTTTCCGAATGGCTGTAATTCAATTTATATGTTCTTGCTCTTTATCCTGAGAAGTAACACTCGTTTTTTTCAAAATTGTATCAACGAGTATCGTCCGTTTGTGGAAGAAAAATATTTCGCCCACTCTCACTCGTTTTTGAATTTTATTTATTAAGTTCAAAACAATAATATAACAAGGAAGTATGTTGCAAAAAGATTCGAAAATTTGTGTGGCAATAATAAAATTGTTCCAAGCTGTACTAAATCGGAAGTTTGATGTTTACAGTGAATTTGATGGGTGTCAATCTCACAATGATTCAGTGTATTATTGTGACCGTACAAATCCACAAGTACAAAGTCATACGTACTATAATTTGTTGTTGTTTTTTAGCAAATAATACTAGTTATTTTCAGAAAAAAATATTTTTCTTTTCTTGTGTCTTTCCTTGGATTCCTCAATGCATGACACAGAGTACAAGTTGTCCCATCAAGGCGCTCAAACTTATTTTTCGCACTTATCGTTTGGAGTCTTTTAGTTTTTAAAACTTGTTCCTCAATAGTAAGCCTGTGTGGCAGCGATGTTTGTTTTAGCTTTGCTTCGTGAACTGGCAGCAATTGGGATCTTAACACAAACAATTACGAGCGGAGAATCGCGGGCGTTCAGTCGCCTTACACACTGCGTTCTTGCGAGTTCTGTTGCAGTGTTTTGTGGTTTTTGACGGCCGTCTCGAAGTATATTACCACAACCGTAGGCCGGTATCATCAGCCAAAATACTTAACTGCGCTCCGTGAAGTCACGGAAGTTAAGCAATTCGAGGTATCGCGGGTTTCTGGTTGAGTGAACGCTTGGGGCTCCCGGGATTCTAATGCCGCCGAGTACCTGGCCGAAGGGATAAAACGCAATGACTGACCACAAGTGACGACGACTTGACTAGATTAAAGGAGGATTATTCCTAATGCTCGACAGTACATAGTTACGTAAGAACGTTGTTACGGATTGAAACACTCAGAATATAACGGCAGTTCCCAACCGAAGTTCATTTCGAGAAAAAATACGTTTTCTGTTTTCGTTCACGTGCACGTTCAGTATGGTCGCATTTTTTAAAAAGAAATTCCAGAATTTTGACGTATACCAAATCATTTGATATTTCAACATGTGATAGGTACAGGGCAGAAATTCACCGTCATTCTCCGAACTGTAAAAGCGAGGTCAGTTGGGTTGTGCCGTTGTTATCCGGAGCGCCTAATTGTAAGAGAGCCGACGGTGCGCGCGGGCGCCAGGCGCGATCGGGGGCCAAGACGTGCGGGCGCGCCGCAGCCCTGGCTGGCGGAGCCGGGCAGGGCCGGGCAAGGCCGGGCCTGGTCGAGGCGGGTCGCGGCGGCGCCGGCGGCGGTTCAGCCGCGAACGCCGCCGACCCCGCGCTCGCCCTCGCACTGCCGCGCCGCCGCCGCCGCCACCGGCATGGACGCACGCCCGACGCCCTCGCGTGTTCCTCTCGCTCCGCGCCGCTCAGGCGGCGTCTTGTGGTGCGCCTTCGTCGTTGTCGCCGACGTGCCGAGTTTTAAATTTAATTTTAATTATGATATTGAAATTAAATTTTGTGCGCTAAAACCAAGGAAAGTTCCTCATAGTTAACTTCCTTTTTCCCCCCAAATTAAATAGCCGACTTTCGCGCCGGCGAACTTTTTAATGGTTTCTCATCACGGGTTTTAAGCACTCGTGTTGATGAAGAATCTTTCGTTTTTTGTTTGTTTTTTGCTTATTTGTTTGATTATTCTATTTTTGCTCATTTTGTGTGCCGTATGATGAGAGATTGCTTCCCCTTATTATACCCAAATAATTATTACCTGTTATTTTCTCATATAAGTAACAACATTTAGAATGTTTTAATGAGTTTTAATTACTATGAACTCAAACAAAGAAATTGTTAGAAAATTTACGAAACCAATATTGAAATTAACTTTTGACGCATTTCTCGGAAATAAATTAGCCGACAAAATGCATGCCGCGTCAGAATGGTTACTAATTGAAGTGTTCATTTTATAATACATTTCACCTGTAAAGCTTATAACCACAATCATACAATTATTTATCTCTCAGAGGATTTGTATATTTTTATGTACTTGTGTTCTTCTTGTGCTTGAATATTTCTTGAATTAAGTTTTATTGATATAAAGATTTAATTTGTTATTCTATCAGTTTTTTATTAATGTCATATAGTAATTTCCACCTTAGAACAATTGAAGAATTTAGTTGTTTTTTTTTAATCAAATTCATGCGTTCTAATAACCTATTATGAGTTCCTTTTATTAAAAAAAATGAAACTTCAATTATTTATTTGCTTATTGGTACTTGAATAAATATCTTGTTTACAAATTGCTCTATTCACGCCATACTCTTAAACTACATTATCACAATCACAAAATGAGGCACTTGCATTTCGCTATTGCGATTTTAAAATGTTCTATTCAAACATTTCGCAAATAGAATACAGGTATAACATATTAGTGCATTTATCTCAAAATTTAATATTTTTTCTTGCTTTTTTAATGTCAAAGCCGTAAATATGCGTATCTGACTTACACTAATTATTTAGGCTTCTTTATATATGTTACATTTATTATCTAAAGCTACACGCATGACTATAACAGCATTTTCTCCATGGATTGAAGGAGGACTGAATGCCAATTTTTCTGCAATGCGACACTGACCTTTGATTCAGTGTTGTATTTATTACAGATTATTTTCAATGTCAGTGTGTGTAATGCCTGGAATGAAAAAAATACACATGAATGTCAGTAATTCAAATAAATCCGTGCAAAAAGTAATGATTCAAAACAAACAATGTTGGTTTTAAGTCAATACAAATAAATATTTTAAAACCAATTTTGTCGCAAAAATAAGTTATTTATTTTTAAACGTAAGTAATGATTTTTCTTTTTAATTTCGTCTGATATGTCTGATTTTTTAAGACGTTTGTGCTGCCTGTGAAACAATACTGAATTTACTCAATTACGATGTATCAACTAAAATATAATTTCGTATTGGCAAAATATTTCTGATTTTTTTTCACATACAGTTGTGATCTAAGTATGTAACTCTAAATATTTTTGAAGCTCCTGAAATATAATGATATACTATGATTCAATTTTATGTGAAATATAGTTAATAGCACTAATTCAATGGACATGATTGAGAAAAGAGAAATTGGAGTAGAGACATTATAATATAAGCCTTATCTATTTTGTAGTGTTTTTTACCTTCGAAGGCTTGAAATGAAAAAGGATGTAAGTGCCATTTTCATGCTTTCGAGAAAGTGACCTTAAACCTATGAGCACATACAATTTTTGCCATTTATAGTCTGCCTGTATCACTATCAAAAAATACGTCTGGACTTTGGTAATTTATGTTATAGGGCTTGACTCACTCATTATTCTGGTAAAAGAGTAAATTTAACAGAAATAGCACTTACATCTTATTGATTTTAAGTCTTCATTTTTTCTAGAAAATATAAAATCGCTATAGTGTTTCGAAAAGGCTTCAAGAAAAGTAGAAGTTTCTATTTGAAATTGTCGTGAAGTCATCTGAAATGTTAGCGAATCATTTTTATTACTGTATCCAAAACAATCGCTTTTTACTGTAGCTATATTGATACACTTGAATAAGCGAATGTAAGACATCTACCTTCCAAAGTAGTTAAATGTCATTGTTCATATTTACATTGACATTTTTTGGGTAGAGCTGGCAAGAATTCTACGATGATCTGCCAACACGGACGCCAAGGTTGTCTGAGAAACAGTGTCGGTGGCACTGGTTTTTGAAGTTCATTTTGACAATCTAATTCATCCGGTTCATAAATGTCTTCTGAATTATCAGATGGGACATATTTTCGTCAGCATCTTCGCGTGAACAAACCATAAACCTATTCAAAGATGTTACTATTATTTGGAATTCACTCGATGTGCATTGTCCAGTTTCACTGATCCATTGAGCAAATGCTGAGATGGCCCGTTGATTTTCTCTGGACATAAATATAGTTTTGAGTAGCTAGTGTAGCTTTGCTATTCGCATGTTTTGTTGAACTCTCCTTTTGCTTAGAGTGGTAGAGCAGGGGACGTGCGGTAGAGACTAGAGCAGGGGACGAGTTGCTATTTTGTTGGCAATACAGAGGAAACAAATCTGGGGTTCGTTTGTCGATGCAAGTAAATTTTCTATCACTCGCGGATGAAAATGTCTAGCTTCTACAAATATATATTATTATTTATATTTTTAACTTTTATTACTTTTTCAACTATTTACATTTGAAATGTAAGGAAGGGGTTCCAAATCTCAAGAAAACATGCGCCGTTGATCTTCTCCACCATACGTCCGTCACGTACAGTTTTTACTGCTTTGACTAAATAAATAAGTAAATAGATGCACTTGCGATGCAGTGACATGGTTTCAATGCTCTGTGTGGTTTTATAAACGTATAAGCATAGTGCAATCATTTGAAATCAGTGTGTTGGATCATTGCACTACATTATATTCAACCCCGAAATACAAAAATAAATTCCTTCTTGGTTGGAGAAACATAGGGACCACAAATCTTATCTACTATTTACAACTACTACGATTATTCTTCCTCAAGCACGAAAAACTGTAAGTTAAGTACGCTCGTATTACCTCGCGCATGTGTTGTGTAAACTATATTGTAACACGCCGTTTTAGAATGATGTTTCGACCACACTTCTCGGTGTTTCGCGCAATCTTCGTAATGTTTTGCACACTATGAATGAAAACTATAGCCAATAAGAAACAAGCATGAGAATCCGTGTTTCACGCATGGCGTATAAACAAAATATTTTCTTTATAATTGGTCCCGTAACTTTAAAAGATGTTCTAATATACCATTCTAATCAACTATATATTTTTTATCCTTAAGTTAATATCACCACTGCTGTGAGGGACAATTTATAGAAGAAGGAAAGAAATATAAATATTCAAGAAAAAGAAAAAAAGGTGAAGTACGAAAGTAATGATATTTCCACGGCTTGTTTTGGAACTTTATTTCTTTGATCATAAGGTCATTTGGTCACAGTCAGTATATTACTTTTACGTATGTATGCATAGTATTACCGCCAATATTATCACGCATTAATCGTGATTCTACTTGATAGATTAATTTTCTTGCCTTTACTTTTATTTCTAAATGTTCTATGAATTTTCATAATATCAATGTTTTATTTCAAATATAATGACAAGGAAATTCTTTGATATACTGTACACAATCTCATTGCACTCTATTAATAATATATTTCCGAAAAAAATATTTTCCCACCGAAATTAGTGATCAAGTGTCAAATTACGATTTTTGAAAGCATGCATAGCCGTTTGTGATAAACAGCTTATGTTCGCGGAATATGAATGAAATGAAATATATCTGTTTTCATGTAGATAAGCTGCGCCAAGAGAGAAAGAAAAGAACTGAAACTTACCAACTGTTTAGCGCGGTTGACTGGAGGCAAAGTAGGAAGAGGAAAAGAAGAGAAAATATATCAGAAAAATTTATAACTTGAACTGTAAGAAAATAGGCAAGTAAATATATTACGCCCCGTGTAAGATTGCCAATATGATTATACCGGAATTGCTCTACATGATTCTAGATAATTGAGTGAACACTAACGAACACTAAAATATTATTTCATTTTTATCCAATAGATAATTAATTAAAGATATAGTAAACAAAATTAAATTTGCTGTAAATCAAGTGTGACTAAAATAACACGCGTTTTTCAAACACATACCTATAAATGTACACATCACATGCCACTCTTAGTATATACTGATCATGCCAGTACTTTGTTAGTACTCTAAGGAGTTAGTACTCTTCATTCGTCCAGAAAACAATTCTCATAAGAGTTTCCCTTTGAAGACACGGACTTTTGAAGAATTTTGACTTTTGTCGCCGCTTGTTTTCTCACCAGTATCGCAGTGTCGAAAGAAGGAGAGACCTGTGACCTAATCAGGCCAGTCTTGTTTCGTCCCCCAATTTCATGAATCCACAAACATTTTTTCGTCGTTAGTCTCCGAAGAAAGTCGATTTTTCTCTTTAGGTGTTCTTGAGAGATTACTAAGTCTCCTTACTCATCAAAAGCGCACGCTTTTGGCCAGCTTCTTTATATTTCTCCCCATACGTCAGACACAGTTGTTTAATTCTTTTAACGACTAATAAATAAAATAAGAAAATAGATGAACTTATGCCACCACTGAACCATGCTCATTAGAATCACATTAGAAAAAATATTTCATTTTATTGTTCAGCATACACTGTTGTGTACTTGAAATGATTAGCTTTGTATACGACAGTTCCTAGTGTACATTTAACATACAAACGTTCAATTATATTTATGTAATCCATTTGAAAATTGCAATGATGTCGAGTTTTCTGAAGTAAATATTACCGCCAAAAAATCTCTTTATATACAAAACAAATATCATCTAAAATAATTTGTATTTTTTCCGCAACGATATGTCAAAATATCCACTGAAACAAATGAAACACTTTTTTACGAATTGTTACACTTTTTCAGGAAGGTAAAATTTTATATTCGCCTATGATATTTAGAAAAAGCAGTGATGTGTGTTAATTTGTTTTAATGATCTCTGCTGTGAGTGACACCATGTTTATTATTTTCTAATGGCAATAATTTGAAAGGAAAATTAACTCTTTTATTTTGGTAAGTCGATCAATAAATTGTTCGATATATAGTTAATTGTTGGATTGAAATTGATGTGTTCTGTTGCGATTGTTATTAGCTTTGCGTCTCAAGTGTAATAGGATTGTTTTGAATATCAACTTTGTGTTTAGGAAAGCACGAATGCTTAAAAATGAAAGTGTCAGTCTAAGTAAAGAATTAAGAATTTTGAAGGTAAAAGTTACTATAATGTTTCATGAACCAGCAACATAACTCTCAACAGGTTAATTAAAATGAATAAGCAAATATTGATATAAATTAACTGAACAGGGAAAACTCTGTGTCGAATATAAGTTGTATGGTTTTACCCATTTTGTGTATTCTAAAAAATTCCAAAATCCTCCACCATTTTATTCGAACATGACTTCCTTATAGAAGACTACATTTTACTTGTACATAATTTAACAAGTTCAATATGTTGATCCAAAATGTAGTTAAATTAATGCCCAAGTACTCATCAGTATTATTTTTACATTCTGGTAAGGTATCTTACAAAATATGGTGAACAATTTTTATGACATTTCCTCACAATTTAATTAATTATATCGTTTGAAACAGAACGTTATCTTCGTTTAAAATATTATAATATCTATTGTACAATGCTTATCGTAAGAGTGGTATGAAGTTCTTGGATATTAGTTCTTATTTTCTAAAGATTTTTGAAGTCTAAGTGTACAGCTTTTTGGAATGTCAAATTTTATTTTAAATAATTAATTAGCAGTATTCAATTAATTACAATTACATCTCAAATAGTTTGATTACAAAATGGAAAGTTGAAACACATTAGCTTTTGCAGCATTAAGTGTAAAAGTTCGTATTGCGGTGGCAAAGAGAGGAATGTATTATCGCAAAAATCACAAATAACTAGTTCGTAATAATACCTATATTCTATGCCATTGTTTATTCAAATATAGAAATACTAAGCATTTTTTTAGGTTTTCAATGCACTCCACGAAATCTATTATTTTAATTTGTATTATTTCTATGCTATGATTTTTCACTTACATAGGCAATGGTTTTAACTTATTTTCTCCTTCTATTTTTTATAATGTAAATGGATATTAGCTCATTACTTTTGATGATTTACTTATTCTTGTTTATTTGAATGAAAATGCTTTGGAAAATCAAACTATCAATAAATTCGTAATAGTACTTAAAGGATTTTATCTCGATGAAATCTCAGGAGTTGCCACAAAACATTACCATACCAAAATTCTTAATATACCCGCATTTGTACGTACCATAGATGTGTGCGCTCTTACAGATTTGTAGATTCAAAACAAAGTCAACTCCAGCCACTGTGTAACATGGGGTTTGAAACTGTAAAACAGAAATAACAGAGGAAAGAGAGATATCAAAATTTGTATCCTGTCTATTATGTGGAGAAACTTTTAAAATACATGTTGTTCTCGCAAAATTACTAGTTTGTTTATCGATATATTAACAGATATCCGTTCTATATAGTACCAGTATTTTTCAGCGTTTGAATGTTCTGTCAATTTAAAACGATTTTCAGTATTTATCGTTGATATATGAAGCATTGAAGTGGAAGAATAAAGTAAGTCACAAAAACCAAATTTCACATGACAAACAGAAAACGTTTGTGCCACGCTTAAGACTAATATGTGTGTAGAGCTACAAAATATAAACTAGTAATTCTTTTACCAACGTTCCCTAGCTTTTATCACGCCACTGACATGTTCACCTTATACGCCAAAAATTAATTTTCAATTTTGAGTGGCTTATATGCTTCTCCATGTTATCAGACATGCTTCTTTTGGCATGCGTAGTCAATTATTTACTTAAGAATGAAATTCCTTACACTGTTGCTCCGGGTCTGCTCTCGAGTATGAAAACAAACTAATTTAACTGGACGATTAGTAACTTATTTTAGCATTTATTTTCAGAATTTTTTTCGTATATCACAAATCAATATTTTTGAAATATCATTCTACAATTCACTATAAATGTTTTATTTTCATAATGATATTATCACTTGTGTTTCTTTGAGGCTATGTATTAGTACCTTTAATTTTATTGACCATGAATATGTAATATGAGGAAATGCTACCAATTTTATTCACCGTTTCATTCTTTGGTTTGTTCCAAAAGCGAAAATTCGAACTGTTATTATTAATGGTTTTGTTTTCGAACAAATTATTTTTGTTCGTTATTACTGCTGAAGGCAAAACGCAAATATGAAATGAAGTATTTCAGGAAAACGTTTTTGGGGAATTAATAGATAATAAAGACCAAAAACTAGTTATATATATTTTTATTCTCTAAATTCTATGAACACATAATTCATAGTTATGAGTTTCGTAAATGTATTTAAATTTGCTGTCTTACAAAAAAATGTGTACATACTTCACGTACAGAACACGTTAATGAATGTTTTCATATTTGCCGCACAATTTTTTTACTTAATAGAACATACTGAATTATTTATTATTTCATTTCTTACCAATTGGCCGTTATAATTATTCTGAAGATTCTTTATTTTTACCACGAAGTACTTGTGAAAACGCACACAATTTTGTTCGCTAATCGAGAGACCTTTCCACTAAGAAACTGTAAGAAGAGAATAGATCTTAGGCTCCTCTTCCTGGTCTTTTTGTCTATGCGAAAAGTAGTATTTGTCTGTCATTAGGAAGAAATGATTACAGTTTTGTATTGTTATGACAAACAAATACAGTGTTCCGGAAGAATAAACCTTATTCTCTTAGCTCCCAAAAAAATATCCAGAAATAGTAGCAACGCTCTGTAGAAGGCAAAAGTAAAAGAAAGGAATTTTCTATACAAAAGAAAGGAGATAGTGAACACTGCCAACCCAACGGATATATTCGTATGAAAATCAGGCAATCTACAGAAATACGAAAACAACTTCTACCGTGCGAAATAATGTATCAGGTTACATTTGAATTCACATTCGGATGAAAATACTATGTGCGAGGAAAGGAAAACTAGGAGCTATGCATGTATCTATTTCCGTAAGAACACGAAATAAAATGTGATGTAGTACCTCATACAGCAATTGGATTGCTTTCAACTCCGGAAAGAATAACATAAATATTAGATTAGAATAGTAATAGTTTGACTAGATCAATTATTAAAAATGATACATTTTAAGGAGTGTTAATAAATTTGTTACTTAAGAACAGTAACATAGTGGAAAATAGCAAAAAGCACTGAAGAAATCATGTAATATTGAAACCATCTAATCACGAACTGATCCTGTTATCTTTCATGTACTCCTTGGGACAATTTTGGAACATCTTTAAGATGGAAATTTTTTTTTACAAAATCCTTAATAAATAGGGTATAATATGAGTTATTTATTTATATATTTAAGGATGCATAAAAAAACGGATGTATTTTGTGCAAATATATTCATTATTTTACGGGTTGCTAAAACAGAATTGTTTCATTATTTGATTAAAAAATATCAATGTTTGTAAAAAGAAAATGTCATAAAATGCCTAAGAGACATTACAATATTATTTTTGCACTATTACTATTTTTTTAAATATTTTGTAAATATGCAGCCCTTGAAATAAGAACATTTGTTCAAGTCTGCAACAATTTAACAATAACGTGTAAAGATGGGTATTTTTTCTCGTCTGGCAACATCTGAGAATCACAAGAATAAAGAATTCCCATGCAAATAAAACAAAAAAAGAGATTTCTGCGAATCTGTTTTTGTCTTTCATGGGACGCAGTGCGTTTCACGTGTTTTTCCAGACGTAAATATAACGGTTACATTAACAGAAATCTGCCACGAGATACGAGTGGGGCGACTCAAAGCGCACTAATTTGCGTTTTCTTAACAGTCGCATCGCGAAGATTTTTATTATTCCGAGTGCGTTTGTCCTCGGCCGCGCGGGGGTGGAGCCAGAAATGTCGCGCGCCCGTACGCACGCGCGCGGTGCGGCGCGGTGCTCTCCGACTCAGCCCCGTCGTTAAATTTCCATACTATCTAGCGCGGACTCGGCGTAAGATTATAAAATATCCAATAATTTAAATTTATCGCTGCGATTTATTAATCAGATACCTCGCGGCTCCGGGCCTGAGAGGAGCCGGAGAAGCCAACGCCCCCGCCCCCGCCCGCGCCGCCGTCCCCGCCGACGAGGATTCTCCAACCGCGGGAGTTTATCGGTCTCCAGAAGGGAAAAAGCACGCGAGGGAGGGTTTCGAGGGTTTGCGCCGTAGAGCTCGCGATGGACGCGGCGAAGCGGGCGAGGCGGGAAGGCGGACGACGAGAAGGGGAAGGAGGAGAGAGAAAGATGCGGAGGGCACGACGGCGTCGGGTTTTGCGCCACGCTTCACCGCTACCAGGGGTTTCGCTGTTTTCGTTGCCGTACCAATAATTATCTTATGCTTTGTTTATCTGCGCGCATATAAATATAAATGTTAATTAAGGAGCAGACGCGCCGTAACTTTCCTTCCCGAGTGCGGCCGCTCAAGGCGCGATGCGAGGTTCGCGAGGCGCGCCGGGCCGTGCGGCGCCGCGCGCGGCGCGGCGCGCGGCGGGCGCGGGCGCGCGCGGCGCTGCGGCGGCATCGGGAAGTGGGAAGAGGGTTCTGTTATTTCCTCCCACGATAGTCCACCGGAAGGTAATAGACGGAGGCCGCGTCGGCACCGGCTCCGCCGCCGTAAGGATGTGTATTAGGCATATTTTTCATCTTGAATCTAATTTCCGAACGAAAGCAGTAAATCAGGAACGGCGGAGGTGGAGACTGGCGCCGCCGCCGCCGCCGCCGCCACGCCGCCGCTGCCGTCGCTCGATGCCGTCGTTGCAGCCTTCCTCGTCGCCCACGCCGCACTCCGCTGTGCGCGCCGCTTCTCACTCCGCCCCGCCCCGCCCCCGCCGCCCAGCACCGCCAACTTCCCGCCTGAGCCCCGAGCCACCTGCCGGTCGACCGCCGGCGGAGGCCGTTTCTCTCGGAAAGATTCGTTTCTTCGCTGCTGGCGGCCTCTGGCGCACCAGCCGATATTGCAAATGATGTATGGAGCGCGGGATATCGCGGAAGTAGGCCCCAGCCCGGACCTTGGGCTCCCTTCGACAATCTGAGGTAACGGTCGCATTTTATGCTGCAGGTGACGACCCCTTTACTCGGAAGTCACTAAGCAATGGCCGATGAGTGCGCCGCTATGTGTACCCGGGAGACAGCGGTTCTGATTCTGGGAGGATATTGATATTTGTTTGCGACGCAGGAATCATTCTTTACATTATGACACAAATACGACAGTAATATTGTCGCTGTGCCAAAGCAATTATTGAGGATCAAAGAGATTCGTTTCAATTGTGTTCACATATCCGTTATCGGTCGCATGAAACTTTTAATTTCCGTGCAAAATTATTCATTTTCCTTTTGACCATGCATGACAATTATACTGTAATATTATGCCATTGACATTGATCTGTGTTTATTTGTGTTTTCGAATGACCTACTTGAGACAAATAATTTACAGTACAACCACCGCTTTTGTGCATTTATTGTTTGTTCTGATCAAAACACATTCTTCTTGTTATTCTACTGCAATGTTGCTTTTCTAACTGTGTATTTTTCATACTGATTTTACAATAATTTAGATACTTATTGATCACAGATTTAACATCATTCTGTGAATAGTTAATTACAATTGATCTATCGAGAATGTTAAAATGAAGATATAAATTGTGATAGACTAAGATATTTTACATAATTTTTCAAAGATAATTGCGATTTTAAACTTCGTTATCTTCAATAATTCACAAGAATATGATTTCCTTGAAAACATATTCGGAAATAAAAAAAAAAACTTGTTAAATAAACAAACAAAAATGTCATATTTTCTTGTCTACAGTTGATTCATTGTTATCTTAACAATTGTCCAACTCGTAAATCATGAGTTGAAATGTATATTAAAAGATTCTCAATAAGTAAAAAATTAAATTTATTTCTCAAATATGCCATGCTGTAATATGTGTTCAGAAAATTCTCAGTGCATTGAAAGTTTTCTTAGACTAAATGGATGTATATTTCGAGTTTTTTCAACGTTCTTTCCAAGTATTTTCTTATAAAATCAGATATCAAAATACATTGTGAACAATTCACCAAAAATAATGAACATAAGGCGTGATTATTAGTCATTCGATTTCTCATTGTACGGTTGAAGATTATAAATCTGTCATCTAATTTGAGATTAGTGAGTTTTTCGTTGAGAGAATTATGTCGGACCGCTGGCATTCTTGTTTTAATCGCATCCTTTTGATAGGCTAGAGGTAACTTGTTAGAATTGTGTGTCTCAAAAGACAAAATTTGCTTTATCAGGTTCATTTCAGAAATAAGGTCTCAAGTTGCTGGAAAATATGCGTGCACTACCTACGAAACGCTTCGAGAAGATACACATTCGAATTGGAAGCACGCTCTCTGCGCACAAAATAAAGTACAGCGCAACGCAACTTTTCTTGTTATCTTCATCTCGAATCGAACAATGGCGTAATGTTTTTACCTGCGTTTCCAACGAACAAAGAGTGCCGCTCCCCGTTTTCCGAGTGGTGATGAATGAAACCTCAAGGAAAAACGAAATTTTCTCTCTTTCTCTTTCCCCGCAGTGTCTTTCTGCTCGCGGTGTCCGTCTAAAAATTAAAAATCTTTCACGGTTGTTTAAGCCTGTTTATGGCGAGGCTTGTTTTACTGTCGAAAATCACGGTTCACAGGAAGTTTTGAGACAGCACAGTGTGGTTCCCAATCGGGTGTCAACCCAAGAAAATGTAATTTGTTTACCTATTCTATCTGGGTCGGAATCGTGATGAGTGTTAATTTTCAGTTAAACGTTTGCCTGGAATTTTTGTTAGCGCTGAAGATAGACGTAAAATTCAATTTTAGATTACAATATTGGATATTTTTTTTTGTTTTCCTAGCGGATTATTAGTTGAATATTGTTATCATGAGTGTTTTTCCTTTAGCATACGCGTTAAGTATTTGGATATGTCCTTAATTTTCATAGGTTACTCAACATAATACAAATATATCAGAAAAAGTTACCTATTACACAGAATACGAAGAAAAATATTTGATCAGTATCTTACAATGCTTCTAACCTTAATAATTGAGAGGAAACTGTAAAAGAATATGAAACTCACATATATAGGAATGCATCAAATAAGAGTATACTACTACGTGTATATGGGAACACAATGCAATACATATAAATTTGATAATAATATAACAATAAAATATATATTTGTCAATCAATACATTGTTGAAAAAATCTTAATAATAGAAAGTAACTAAATAATTCGTACAAAACACAACAAAGAATGCGGAACACGAAAAATTGCACTATAGGCCCTTTCTAAAGCCAACGTTCGTGTACTCTTCACACCTCTGAGAGAACAAGGATTTACTCTCTCTGAGGCGGGAGATTTGGCCTTCAAATCGCCATCATCTGAAGCGTGGGTTGGCAGCGACGCGGCTCGCGGCAGGAAACGCATGGAACACCGATGGGCGCTGCGACGCGCGGGTTATCAGTGGGAAACGGGGCGGGGAGGAGCGGTGAGAGGTGGGCCGGGCGGGACACGGCGGGATTGGGTGGGTCGACGACGCCCAGGCCCGCAGACGCTTTCTTTGTCGCAACGGAAGCTCCGCCGCGGCACGTCGCGACGCTCGTGGGCGTCGGGCGTCGACCGGTCGGCCGCTTGGCGTCTGGTGGCCGCAGCCCGCAGATAGTGTTTTGTTGCGCTAACGCAGACGCGAGTCGCGCCCGCCGCCACCCCCAACGCGGATGCCGGCGAAAGAAAGGCGAAGCCGCCGCTGCCACCGCCGCCGCCGCCTCCGCCGCAGGAGCTGGAGTGGCGCCGCGACGCCGCGAGCCTCTCGAACAGCCCTGCGCCCCGGGCGACCGCCTCCTGCGCGAGAGGCCCCGAGAGCAAAGAGCGAGCTAAGGGCCTTCTTTGAGAGGCTCCCATGGCCCGGGGGGGCTCTCTGAGGGCTGTCAGCGACGTTTGTTTGAGTCCCTTGCGCAAAAGAGGGTTGCGTTTCTGAACGAAAACCGGGCCCGCTATTTCGTTATATTTTGTTTTGCTGGCGTGAGAATATTGCGACTTCTTCAACTCCCATTTCTCTCTTCCTTTTTCTTCTTTAACGTTCCATTCTTTCGTTACCTGCATTCATATAATCATTTGTTTTTTTTCTATTTATGTTGTAACAAAACATCCCCAGTAGGCTACACAATTGAAAAATAGGTATTTATCCACATTCTTCGATTGCCAACTATTACGCAAAATAGATTATTTTACCCTAAATGTATGTAAATCCCAACACAAACAGCACTAACCTACTGTAGTAGTGCTAATAAATATGGTTAATTCCACCAAGTTTCTTTTTCTCTATTACGGTTTTGTCTCTTTTCTCATACCTACAAGTTTGTATAATAATTATAAATATATTTTTCACGTTTTCATTATATTTCATCTTTCACGTCTCCATTTCTTTTCTGTAAAGTGAATCTTTGGAATAAAAAATGGTAACAGGGTTGCTTCTAGTCGTGTCACCAAAGTGCAGAAATAGTTAGATATTTCCGTACTGAATGTGAAGAATTGCAGTACCAGCAGCAATTGGTATGCTGTGGTTAAAAGGGGTAATCCTTTCTTGTCCTCAAAGTTGGTAATTCTCAATGTTTCCGAAGAAACATGATCCCGTTGTTCAAATTCGCAAGAAATAATAATAGTCGCCAAAATAGCAATTTAGCATGTAAGTTATTCGACTCGACCAATAACGAAATAAACATTTATCTTTGCGATAGATTATTCACTGCTACTGACATTTCTTAACTTTGATTTTGAACATTTGTTATTATTAGTATATTATGATAATTTAAAATACGCTCTTGTGATGTTGCTTATTATTTCTTAAATATTATACATAATTAGTTAGGTGCAATATTTCATAACAAAAAGGATCTCAAATATGTAATATAAATCAGAGGTAAATTCTTCTTGCAAGCAGGGTTCCAAATGTACCTTTATAAATCGACTATGCAAAGGATAAATTTCCAGGACGTAATTTATTTGATATGATAAAAACTATATTTTATCAATTTTATTCTTTTTAGTGCTGTTTGTGGCCAATTTTAATGTTCTTACATTTCCCATTCTAATGTTTTTATTTCACTACTTTAATGTTGATTAACAATTCGCCTTTCCCAGAACTGTCAAAGACCCGCGTCCTTTGTGCAAATTTTATGTATTTCTTACACACTGCTATTCGTAATGGTTACATTTTGAGTAAATACTCAAGAACCTAGAGAGGAACATCTCGACACACATTTCAACATTGAGATCAAAAACGTCCTTTGAAGGTCTCATAATATTTTCTCTTTCCTCATTTTTACTCAGCAAGTTATTCCGTTTCAATATATCTCTCAGTCGGCATGAAGTACAGTACAATAGTTCCCACATGGTACACGCGTGCTAAAATAAAAAAAAATACGAATAGCCTAGCAAAAATTTCGATGAAGAAAACTCGAGAGATGTGCGTCACACTCGTACGGTTCCCAGCGCTGCTCAGTAATTAGTTTCGTCATGCTTCCGAGGAATGCTTCTCAATGCCACCTTTTTATATATTTTTCCATGTGCCACCTCCGCACCCCTCGCCCGGCGCCGCCCACACGTCCAACGATAATTTCGTCCGGCCGCCCGAGAGCAAAGCGCGTCTCAGATGAGGCCGCGGTTTGCGCGGCGGCAACCTGGAACAGCACCGCATGCGACGAGCCCCGTAAAAAGCGCGGGAAGTGCCGGGGAAGTGCGCGGGACGAGGAGGGCCTCCTCCGCCGCCCGCAGGGCACGCCTCTGCGCCGCGTTCTTCCTTCAATTAAAGCGCCAAGGATATTTTTTCAACAAATGATTAATTCGAATTTTTGTTAATATGATCTTTTTTCTCCTCTCCTCTTCAACACATTCCAATGAAACGCGTTATTCCTGTTGTGTTTATAAAAATACGCCTAGCAAGCGTGCATGTTCCGCAGCGGGCGAAAAAAACGCCTAGTGGAGCCATCTACTGTCGACTTCTCCAATTAGCTCGTAAAAAAGCGTCGCGGCGCGCGGGTGCCAGCGAGGCGTCGAGGGGGGAGCGGCGCAGGTGGCCAATGAGGGCCCGGCGTCGTTACCTTGGAAACTGCGTCCACGTCGCGTGTTGTACGGGGGGCCGAGGGGTCGCGGCGGCGGCGGAAGCGGCGGCGGTGGCGACGGCGGCGGCGGCGGTGGAGGCGCGATGTTAGGGCCGGCGCGTTGAAATTGGCCTTTAAAGTGCGCTCCCAGCCATAATGCCCGTCTCTGCCGCCCGCGGCTCCCTCGCCTCCCTGCACCGCGCTCCGCCGCCAGCCCCACCCTGCGTCCTGACGCCCGCCGCCGCCGCCCGAAAGACAGCGTGCGGACCCGTCTCGCCGCGGAGACTCCTACCCCGCGCGGATTCCTCCTAGAGACCGGTTTCTCCGTCTCCCCTTTACGTCGGTGAGCTTTGAGGAGTAGTCGCGGGTCGACCCTAGACGACCCTTGGGCATCCCCGGAAGAGTCACCGCGTAGGTGACCTGGCGACCCCGCGCACGCCGATGCCACCGCCGGTCGTGCGGCCTCGCACGCCGCGCCTGGTCCACTGCGTTCCGCAGCGCGGCGATGGCGGGCGGATCGGCGGCGGTCGAAGGCGAGCGGCAAGCAATGAGAACGGCTGCCGGGCGCGGCGCAATCTGGGCGGGCCATTAGTCAGTAACCCGCGGCCAAGGAAGCCGGCCAATTTTTCTTTATTTTAATAACATGCGAAGGTGTTTTATTTCGAAAGGCGGGAATATGCCTGGCGGGAGAATCGGGCCTTCTGATGGAGATTTTATGCAAAGTAAGGCGAGGCGATGGCGATGGCGAGGCGAGGCGAGGCGCCGCGGAAAGGGCGGTCGGCCGCGCTTCTCGATAAAATTTGCCGGACCGGCGGCGCGGAGGCGGCCGGCGGCGCGGCCGCGCCGCCCCACCGCCTCCGCTCCGCCTCCGCCGTCAGCTACCGCGCCGCCACCGGCCCGGAACGGAGAAGGCGCGGGCGAGGGCTGGAGCGAGGGGCGACGGGAGGTTGGTGCGGTTGGCGGTGCCGCGCGAGGCCGCCCTCCAAGAGCGGGGTTCGCCGGGGCCTGAAGATGCCGGTCGCCCGCCACCTAGGAGGCGAAGGGGCGTCTGCGGTCGCCGCGGGGGCCGCGGGGATCGCAGGGGCTGGCGCGGAGCTGCGGACGAATCTCCTCCGGCCGCCGCCGCCTGCCCGCCACACCGCGCCACCGACCGCCGCGGCTGTATTGAGCTCGAGCGGCTCCGACCGCTGTCTTACGGCCCACGCGGCTGCGCCAGCCCTGCCTCCCACCCCTCTCCTCGGCCCCCGGCCTGGCCCTTCACACGCTAGAGCGATGTGGCTCGCTCGCCTCCGTTGCCAACGACGCCCACTGGCTTCTTCCATTTCACAACATTAAAATCTTATTTGCTTGCTTATTCGTTCGTTTACTAAATAATTTACTTATTTATGTGTTCGAAATGGTGCCGTATCAGCGCTCCTCATTTCCGTTGCTTCCAGGAACTCGGTGAGAGAGTGAGCGCCTCCGGTATTAAGAAGCCACGACATTCATAATCCGCATTTTATGTGCGTAATTTCAAACGCCTCGTTGTGGCCACCCTTAGGCAACTGACGTACACAATCGCATACTTCTCTTTTCTCTTCTTACTTGATGTACTGCCTCTTTAGTCACGGAGGACTAGCTCACCCTACAGAATCTTACAAGAAAAATATTTGATGCTATATTTAACCGTTATTAGAAACATTGAACTTTTCTTCAAATATGATTGTAACTTTGATTTATATCTATTTTCAAGAGAATTGTAGTGAAACATTAAAAAATGGGCGTAATCTGTAAATGTTGAAAATTTACATTTGAGTTATAGAAAGATTAAATATTACTAGATTATACAACCTACGAAATTAAATCATTGACAATAATGTAATAAGTGTACCTCTTAAGTACATCTTGAGTAATTTTTGATATTATCCATTAGATACTTTTAAGTAAATTTTATACATATATCAATGAAATTTTAAACTTGCTTATGTTATATATAAATATATCTACATTAAGTTGTATTTAAAACTATTATACAAGTTTCCGAATTCTAGAAAACATTTCTCTTGATATTTTATTACATTTGACAAAAAATAAATCCCTGAAAATTGAAAGACCAAAAATTTGAATGACATTTGTTAATAATTGTTACTAAATTCTATTTTTATAATTTTTTGTCTTCTTGTTCTAATGATTTGCATTTACTTATGTGATTATTTTAGCACACCCAAGAATATGATTCAATGTGACCCTGAACACATACGATTACATTGTTGAAACTTGAAAGCTTGTATTATGATATTACATAGATCGTATTTATAACTAATATTAATTTGTTACAATAGCAGCATGAGTAAATATCTTAAACCACTTTGAATATTAAAATTTCAAGAAATACAAATAGGACATTGTTTTTAATGATTTTAGAGGGTTTCTTTTTGTTAATGAGAAAGGACCTCGGACAATCACAAAACTAAGTTGTTGTATGGAATCAATTTTTTCTATTCTGTATTGTACTCGATGTATATATGTAGTGTATATTACTCACGGTGGATCATTAATCGGTACTCATGTCAATGTCAAGAGGGTCAAAATTAGAAGTGTCTTGTAAAACTGATATTAATTCTAAATATATTAATCCCTTTAGACTCTTCCACATTTTCAAAACGCTTTATATTTTGTGTTTTTTAGTAGCTAGTGTTAGTGTTCATAAGAATGTAGCTATAATATTGTTTTAACTAGAGACATTTCGTTTATTGCTTTCGATGTTTCTTACTAACAGAAGCAAACGTTCAATAACATCATCTTAACCTCAACCGATTTTTATGTTTTTACAATGTCAATCAGTATGATGATTGATAAGGGGTCCAAATAAATAACAAATAGTCGAGTACTCTACACTAGCTCTCCGACTGTACGCCGGATTTCCCCCACGTATCACTCTCCGATGGATCTGATTTCAGCTGTAAGGACTGATCGACTTAACTTTGTTAGCACATTCAATTATTTTATGCTTATGCGCCTCCTAATATTAGTACTTTTCAGGTAGTTTGGAAGTACCTGTTAATTTTCGAAAAATATGTAAACAAGATGTTTTCTAAAAATGACTCCACATTATTTCTTATAATCTGTTGTACAGATAAAGAACAATGAGCCGAATCATTTGGCAGAACTAATTTTATTTAAACCTTTGAATTTTTTAAAATTAAACCAAATTCTATATGAAGTTTTTTCTCGTAGTAAAGAGACTTTGCAATAAAGGTACAATAGTGAAATCTGCGTGGACACGTCTCATGAACCAGCCGACGAACAATTTGCCTGGTCCAACGGGAAAACACTGTTTTGTCAGACCCTCTCCGTAGAGGACACCACTCATGAGTTGATATTTACTGTATTGTAGAATGTTATAGAGAGGTCTCATAGTATTACTTATTCCAAAGACACTGAAAAGTGAAAAATAAGAAACCATTACTAATTGTAAAGCCGACATCAAACTATAAAAAGTATTTAAAAGAAATAACTAATTAACACCCATTCAGCCTTTCTATTCGGCAATGACATGACGAATATTGAATTAAATGAAATTCTTGCCGAATCGAAAAATTAAAAATATTTTCATATTCTTTGTTACGGTTTCCCTCATCCTGTTTTTGCAGTATCTACTTTCTTTCACTCTTTAAAGAATATTATACAATTAATATGATTCTAAATACCCTTGTTGAATGGCCTTTAAGGGATTGTAATTTGTTCTCTAACATTAATGAAATCTTAAGAAATTTACTTGTATGTCACGACCATGTGAACGAACATTAGTAGCACAGGAGAAACGATTCAAAGAATCGAACGCAGAAGACATGAGTTCTGTTACTGAATACTTGATGTTCTCAGTGCTCTTGTAACGAATTGCCACACGTAGTAGTATATTCAAAGGATGTAAACAAATTGTCATTTCATTTTTAAAATAGTTTCGATATTGCGTGAAGATGGGTTGATGCTGAATCAAAATTATTCATTACATAACTGAAATAAATATTTTATGCTTCATTACTTACAAATTATCTAGTAAGCAGTATCTTAAATCCCGCTAAGCTTACCGTCAATGCGTGCAATATATCAGAGAAATTATGTTGTTGATCTGTACAGGTAGTGAAGTAAGCAGAGTCTTCGAATTCTTTCAAGATGTATTCTCTAGTAGTATAAAAGGAAAACATTGTCAACACATTACTGTTTTATTATTCAGAGCTTGCCTTATTTAAATTCGACCACAACACTTCTAAATGATGTCAGTACCAACTAAAATTGTTAAATTGAGTTTATTTTTAGACCTCATGCCTCAAGAGAACCCATCAATTGCTTTCCAATAAATTTAATAATAATAATAATAATAATAATAATAATAATAATAATAATGATAATGATAATAATAAGGAATTCAAGCCATATTTTACTCCACAAAGAATATTTTTTTCCAATTTTTACTACACCTAATGAACAAGTATTTGAAACAAGTCCATTCATCCTTTTTTTTATTAAGATGTAGAATACGATTATACATAATACAATTATATGGTCAGATACAAGAGAATATTATTTGTAAGAAGTTTGGGTCCTCAGATTCTTGATTAATCAAATTGAAGTTAATTGATCGATTTTTTTTCTTTTTGCACCAACTTGTATATTTTATAAATATCGTTGCGATTTCACGGCTGAAACATTGCCGTGTGCGGATTTAAATGATTGGTTTTACAGATATTTACCCAAAAACAGTATTCAAAAAATATAATGTACATAGAAGTTTAATTCTTTACATTTAAGACCGGTGTATTTCTTTTAAGGCTCATGAAAAATAGCTGACTTTTATTTACTTCTGGATATTTTGGATTTCTTATGCACACGCGTTTCACTAACCGTTTGTCCCCTGTAGCTGCCCCGTTGCTCAAGTTTCCTCCAGAAGAAAATCGGCAAAGGAGAGAATCTTTCCCCAGAGAGCGCCAGCAGCACGCACGGGTTGCGTGCCCGAGCGGTGTCGAGTTCCTAGAGTCTCGAGCACCAATTTGCGGCTTCTCCTGGGTAGCAGGTTACAGTTGCTCGCCGCGCCGTAAGGAGACCCGGCCGTGCCGCCGCCACCGCCGCCGACCTCCGCTCGCCGCCAGCGCCGCCGCCGCTGCCGCTGCCCCGGGAAACCAGTGCTGCGCCGCCGCGCGTCTCGCGATTTCCCCCGGGCGTCGGGTCCTTCGCGGTTTTCATGCACTTCCTGCCAACAAAAGAATAATTTGCGATTGTCTGAATGATAAGAACACGACTTAAAAGCTTGGCCGACTTGCCATCATCACATTGCTGTAGGTTCTCAACCAAATGAGTTTTTTTTAAGACTGTATCTATTCATTGCACCATCTTGGGGAAATGAATACGTTTCCCCTCGGGGTCATGACTTTCCAGGTTTTTAAGCGTTTCTTGCAACCAAAGGAATAAATCCTGATATTTTATTTACATCTTAAGAGCATGGTTAAAATACATGATCGACTTCCTATCACCACTTTGTCGAAGATCGTGCTCAAACAAATGAAATTTTTAAATGTCTGCATATAGTCATTGCAAAATCGTGGAAAAATATACACGTTTCTCATTGCGGTCGTTATTTTTCTGAATTTTAAGCATTTCTTGCAAACATAATAAAACTCGATTGTTTGTTTGCTTCTCAAGAACACGGCTGGAATGCATGAATTTCTCGCCACCATTCTGCAAAAGATTGGGGTCACACAAACTTGTATAACTGAATCTACTTATAGCACAATGTGAGATAAATTAACACGTTTCCACTTGAAATTTTCTGTCATACAGAAAGTTAAAGGTAAATATCGTGCTGTTGCCATCGCCGTATCAACTTTGTTATTGCATTTCTCCTCTATCGTGTTTTCTTAAGAACTAAAGTACTACAATTTTATATAATTACAATTTTTCATAAATATTATAAAAGTAGTGACTTCCAGCAGGAAAATTTGTCATCTCTTACGCAACATTAAAAAATAAATTAATAATAAATATACATTAAAAATACTAATAAAACAATGGCGTCTTATATCAGCATGTGCACAGTACTGATAGAGTCTTTCCCTCTTCAGATTAATTCGTTCATATTACAAATTAATGATGCACCGGACCGACAACATTACATTGTTCAACTAGTATCACAGTCTTAAAATATGAATGAATATCGTGAAACTATCACTAGAATGTATAATTATATACTACATTTGCACTCCTTGAAATGTGATATTACATTTGATACAGACGTAACACAGTGCAATTAGCATATCAGGTAACATTATGTTTTTTTGCATTTATATCCGATTTTACAAACTGCTGTTTTTTTATTTTTCTAGATCAATCACATGTGCACATTACATTCTGAAAAAAGTTGCTTCAACCACCGAAGTACACTGCAGTGATTTACAGAGAATTCATGCGTCAAAAAACGGAAAAGGAACAGCTTTATCTAGTGGCAATGAAATTAATTTCTGCTAAATAGATTGCTTGCATGTGTATCTTAGATTTTCCTACCCCATAACTAAAACTGCAAAGTTCTTTTTTCTGAGATCTTGTGTTAATAACGCATGCAGTAAGCCATTTCTGCGCCTTTGAGATGACTTGATTCTCACACAATCGTACCATCTTCGTTACCGGAATTATTGTGTATTACTGCTGGTTCTCTTGATGATTTCCGTGCATAGCACGTGTGTTTCAATATCTTCCTATAGCTGTGGTTCACAACTAAGCCCATTTCACTAAAAAATAAAACTTCAATGTTTCAATATAAAATATATTCCATGTTTGTCACTTATCATTTATCATAAACATATAGCAACATTTATCTGTGATTTAAGAAAGTCATGTTTAGTTCGCAAAACGTTCGAACAAGTTCTGGCCGATGATAAGAATTTTGTTCTATTTTTTGTAAATTATTGGTAGTAAAATATTTTTCGCCTTTTGCCACAAAACAAAATTGAAGTCAAAATGTATTTTGTCTTACCATCGTTCTGTACTGCGTAATGACCTAGTGAACAAAATTGTTTCCAATAATTTTCGTGTATTAATATTCAAATGTAGTTATCTGCATGGCCATGAAAACAGGAAATTGCAATCTTTGCTTACTTATTTCACATGATTCAGCATTGATAAAAGCAGTTCGCTGACATTTGCAATTGAAAACAGGAAATTTTTTTTTTATTCTTTCGAGAAAACTACCATTATAATTAAGGTTACACTTTTTGTTACTCATAAATTTGTTTATTTCTTCATAAATGGTTTCAGAATATTTTTAAGATGTTAAAAGGCTCAGCTGTTTTTTTAACTCTTTTCTGGTTTACTTTTATAAAGATAGTTCAAAATCTGTTGATACAAATTACACTACAATAAGCACAATAAATTAAATGAAAGGATGAAAAGTGAAAGTTAATTAATGGAATTTCGTGATACTTTCGATTGAAAAATTGACATATTTTCCTCGGCGGGATTCATCACTTTTAATTTTTGGCTATAGAAAAATCACATTTTTAATCAATACCTATATAATTATTAAAAAAGTAAAGAACGAAGTCCAAAGTGGCATTAGAAAATTTCGCCGAATACTTATTTTATGTTATTTTTCTATTCCACGTAAAACATGCTTTGGATGAAGTTTGTAGTAGTTAATTTCTCGAGACTTGAATACAAGGCCTTCGGAGTGGTACCCGTACTCGATATTAGAATAGGAATGATTATCACTCAATCTGCATTCCAAAGTTTCTGAGAGGCACACGCAATTAGACTTCTTCTCCTTGAATTTAATCTGAAGATTTGAAGTTTTCATAATTGAAACATCAATAACATCGACTTGCCTGTTTTGTTTCGGAACATAACTATATCAGGTCGATTACTGATGACTTCTTTATGTGGCAACTGTTCTGTCCCAGTACGAACAACAAGAACGATTTTTCGCGCATCAAATATGAACTGGTTCGTCTGGGGCGAAGTCTAGTGGATAATTTTCGCTACTGTATCATACCTGTTCCTCACTTGTATCCAGCTAGAGGATTGCCGCGAGATGTAATGTGCTGCATTGATTCAATTTGTTCAACAACGTACCGAAAGTGTTCAACGTTCACACTCGGATATTTAAGTACATATGTTCTGTACTTAAAGGTAAACTGTAATTTGGCTGTAGGTAAAAAAAACAGCTGTAATTTGGGTGGTGAAATTACTTGATCTTGCTTGGCGACCGTGTCCTTGGCTTCCGTGAATCCTTCCGTTTCAGGGAAGGTCTGCCCACGACGCTTCTGTGGTGACATGTGCTTGGCTGATCTCTTTTGAAAGTCTTCCATGTTTGGGCTTTGCTATCCATGCATCAGGTTTTTGCTGGATACAGCGTGGCGTAATGCTTACGTCTGACTGGCATAATTTTAAGGTGCCCTAAGCTCTACAGCGGTGTTTAAGGCTTGCGTTAGTAGTACGTTTACTCTTTGATTCTCCACAATAAAACTCTAGCTATGTAGCATTAGATGGGCAATGCGTATGAGTTAATAGCTTTCGCCGTGTTTCTTGCATTGATATCTGTTTTTAGAACTCTTCTTACTCTCCGGTCAAATTCATTTGTTCTTTCATTACGCTGATTTTTTCAATTAGCATATTTCTTTCCTTTCCCAGATATCGGTATGTTTCTTCAGCTTCATCCCGTATAGTCTGCCACAAGTCTCAACTACAGATACGGTATTTTGAAGCTTTCCTACGACCACACAGATGGGTCGGCATTTGTAAAGTCCAAATTGAAAGTTTATGACATTTGAAAAGCTTTTCCACAGTTTTCAGGAAATATGTGAGCTGTGTCTGTCTTGACTCATAACTCACTGTTGGGTGTTGAAAGTGGCGAGTAAATTGCACAGTAATAATCAAATTTTAAAATAAAATTTTTCTTATAATATCTATTTGATTCCATAATGTGAAACATTGCCTTTTTAATTTCGTTTTCTTTCTTGTGTGACTTGCTTTCAAGTTATCTTATCTATTTCAAATCATCTTATAACCCCATGGTTTCATTGTTGAAGTTCGCAGAAGCTGCAGATTGATCACCTAAAAAGTCTGCAATTTCTTCCCGGGTAGGGTAAAGATTTCCTGCATTCCAGCATTCGTTTTTTTCGAGTTATAGTGGAAACATTATCCCTAGTAGACAATAGTATATTATATTTTCTGTGATTTCTACTTTTTCTCTATCTGGACAGGCGAGCTGTTATTACAGACAGCCTCTGTTTGTCACTGCAGCACAGATTTATATTCGTTAGGTTCAGAGTGTGAGCTACATTGCTTTAAAGTACCTGTCAATTTTTTTAATAGCTTAGGCGACCAAGTACTTTCGATAGAGATGTTTAACCTTGCAATGCCACTCCAAGTTTTTCAATCTTTGTAAACATACGAAGTTTCCATTTTGGTCCCTGAGGTAGCCATCGTGTGATTTCTTGTCTATTTTCACCACTGATTCCTATTGTTTCAGTTATTATTTGTGAATCCAAGTGTGATTCCTAGTTGTTGATATTAATAGTATTATATTATTGTTATTATTATTATTATTATTATTATTATTATTATTATTATAATTATTATTATTATTATTATTATTATTATTATTATCGTTTCAAAGTTCTAATATATTTCTGTTTCAAAGTTAATTGTGTTTTATTTCCGTTAATTGCCTCTCCAAAAAAGGTGTTATAATTTATGCACATACTTAGAAATTGATTGCAAATTGATTTTAAACTATAATCTACATTTTACAAGCATTTCAAAATAAAATCCGAACGTGTGTGTCCATAAGTACTTTATCAAATAGACTAGTTTAAAACTGTGTCTACTAAGCATTATTATTTTAAATCACTTTCCTGTAAACACAATTTTTCTGGTAGATTCATTGTTGTTCAATTTTATTTCATTTGCTATTTTTCTATTTTCCAGATAACCAAATCTTTCTTTTATAAAATTAATTTTGACTTTAAGATCTATAAATGATAACACCCCTCCAAAACTTAAATTGATAAATGTAATGATACCTTCTAGCCTTCTCTAGTGCATTTCCTAATTGTTCCTTCACTTTTATTACTTTCTCAATCTTCTTAAGAACGTTAAGTGAATCTTCAGATTTTAAAAGAAGCTGAGTCAATAGACACTGAAACCGAGGCATACTTGAAGTGTACACATATATGAAGACAACATTCGAGAAATGGAATATATTGTATACCAATTTCCAATGCCCGAAAAAAATGGGAAGAAAACTTTGCAGCCTCCGGGAATGTCGGAGGTGTCTATGGTGTCCTTAGATTCCCAGGAACTCTGGAAATATAAAAAACAATGAAAATTATCTACTCAAGATTTTCCCTAAAAAATAAATATTCGATTGTGTTATTCCGTCTCTTCTCGTATTGCGGGTACCGAATAAATTTTCTTTCTCAGTACGTCACTTCTGACGACTCAGAAAACGGTAAAAGCAAGGTTCTGAGGAAGATGCCTTCTGGCATTATATATTTGCTATTCACTTGCTGCGTTAACTTCTATATTTTCGGTATGTAAAGAAAAGTTGAAGTTTATATATGTATGTACTAATCTATAATATTCTTATACATTCTATAAATCTATTAATATATTTGCTTCATTTAATATGCTATAAATATCAAAGTATACTATTAATAATATACTATAATAACACAATCTCTTTTGAAACTGCAACATGTGAAAATGACAGCTAGATTCACTGGTCTTTCATTTTCGCAGAACTTTCGTAATTCACGAAAATTCATTTCAAAATTCACTTATAAATGTACACATTATTTTCGATGCTATCAATAAATGTTTCTAACATACGAAATAAATCGCAGTATATCTTAAAATGATTCAACATCCTGAATCAGATATCCATAAACTTCTACGGTCTGTGTTTTCATGTTTTCAATATCAAGTTCAACCTCTTAATATTTTATTTCAGAAACATTCTTCCGTAAAGTGTAACTAGGAGAGCACTCAGAAAAGCTTCCATTAATTTTCTATTTACTTGTTTGCAATAATGGAAACCAAAACTACTTAACACGTATTAATAAATTTGGTTTATAATCGAAAGTAATACTAATAATCATAATCAAATAAATATCATTGTCTAAGTATTTCGAATGTTCTTCCTTAAAAATTATAACTTTGTTGTGTAATATTATTCAACACAAATATTTATTCTATATATTTTATAGCGCTCAAATATTTTGAAATAAAGTGATAGATTTTTAAATCGATGAAACAAAAAAATGAGAATAGAAAATATTGCAGGAAAGTATTCATTGTGTATTTAATGTAAGTTGTTGAAAATTGGCAAATCGTATTTCCTTATTAATAGTACAGAAAATGAGTTCGAACAGTTCCCCAGTTTCAAAATCAGCTAAGATTAAAACAAGTTATTGTAAAATCACCTTTTGTAATCTCAAGTGTAACACAGAACGTTTATGTTATAGCCTAAAATGAAGCATGGATATTATTACAAAATTGCTATGGCGGTGAAATTCAAAACTTTGATGCTTTCTCGTAGTTTAAAAATAAGCCAAAACCAGTTTCATTATGTCAGAACCGACTAATTCTATGCATTTCAGTTTAATGTAAAATATGAAACAAAAACACTAATTCTGGTGTATTATGGTTTTCATGTCAACAAATATTAAGAGTAATATTACATGATTATTTTTAGCATTTCAAGATGAAAACATTTATTTTTGAAATCGCCAAAGATGTCTGTTTCGTAACTCAATCCATGCAATCTATTAATAGAAACTCAACTCATCCAATCTATTTATAGAAAAAAATGAGCACTATTTTAATATAAATGTTGAGTCAAGTTCAAATAGAAGTTAAAAATCTTCATTCAATAGTATTAATGATTCCTTCTATTACGGACATCAGATTTGAACACTGGCGAATGAAATATTCATTTATTTTTAACGTATTCCTACATACCGTATCTGGATATTATATTATCCTATCTTCAGATAACACCGTAAATTAAAATACTAAATTTCCACAATTGTCCTAAATATAAACACCCAAATAGTTTTGGACGTGCCTATATTTAAATAAACATTACAATATTTTTCACAATCATTAAACGGTTTGTTATTGACAAGTATCATCACAATCACATCCTCAATGATTGCGCAAGTTGTATCAGTCGATGTAAATATTTTTTTTCATTTCTTCATCCCCGTCATTTCACCAGTAATACTATATGTATATATGGATTGATTCTGTACTCAAGAAAAAGGTATCACTCACTTTGAAAATCCATGGCTAAAATGTATGTAAAATATATACTTTTAATAAATTATTTTATGTAGTGTGCTGCGTCTTCAATCACGTAACATTGTGTGTAAATTTGTTCTAAATCATATAACATTGTATAATATTTTACCAGCATTCATTGTAATATATTCTTAATTTTGCTTGCAGACGAATGTAGTCAATTTATGGTGATAACCATTGTTTGACTTTCTTGCCTATTTCTTGACTATTTGTAATCTATTGTATTGCATATTGTGAAATTCGAAACGTAGCCACAAAGATATTTACGTAATTTCACTTAAATTAATATTCACATGTTGTTCTCAAAATTGCTAATACTACTGAACTAAGCACTGTTTTTCAAATTCGTGGGCAAAATGGAACAGGCGTCTTCTAGTAATAGAAACGATTTAAAGCGTTAAATATAACACCACGCGTAACCCCTAGGATCTGATATATCTGTATATATATGTATAAATATTCAGAATTATTGGTATATTCATATATGGGAGTAAATTATACAACTCATGGTTCATCATAATCAATTGCTGCTTTTCTTGTCGATTTCTTTGTCTCATGTCTTTTTTGCGAACATTGACAATTTTTAATAGATTCTCGTTAAATAACATAAGAAAACGTGTCATAAATAGATAATTTGATGTCCTGGAAGCGCCAACTTGCCAGTTGTCCTAGGCACCTGTGCCTTGGTCACGGCGTCTCTTAAGTAGCTACTGACTCTGGCCGAGGAAGCCAACGCTCTCATGCCATAAATAAGAATTAAATTGATAAATCAGAAGGAACAGTAGCCCACGGCACTATAAAATTACTTAATTTATATTTTCTAAATTTATTTAATGTCAAATAAGTTAAAATGTGTGACGTACTAGCAGAAGTGCAATATGTGCTCTCTTATCGTTTTTAATTTATTATTATTATTAAAAACAACTTCCTTCCGTTTATTCTCTTCAGTTTCGCTACATAATTTTATGTTGCATTGTCACAGGATTTTCGTGTATTGCCAGCCTCTACGTGAATCGTCGATGGTGCTCACGATTTTGCCAGTGATTTGTATCTGCCATGCGAGTATACCATCTTTGAAGAAGAAGAAGAAGAAGAAGAAGAAGAAGAAGATGATGATGATGATGATGATGATGATGATGAATGCTAAAAACACAGACTTAGCAGGTAAGTCATGTTTGTTTCAGTTTTCTGAATTTGGTTTTCTGCCACATAGTAAAAATTAATCAAAAGTATTAAAAAAGTCGGTTAATATACAAAGTTAATATACTGTAATGTGGTTACAATATATATATATATATATATATATATATGTATACATATACATATATATATAGTGAATGAATAATATCGTATATATATATATATATATATATATATATATATATATATATATATATACGATATTATTCATTCACTATTCATATTATTTTTTTATTTAAAGATTTAATGGTCATGTGTGTTACTAATTTTGTATCGTGCAACTCACATACTAGTCACGGGGGGCAAATATCTCCATTTTCTTCTGGTTGCTAATAAACGTTTTCGTATGTTTGTTTGTTTCTTTGTTCTTTTATCGTTGATTACTAAATATTTTAGAATAGGGGAATCAGAGATATAAATTCTATCGATACAATTTTAGACCTGAATATTGACAATCTTTGTGAATTATTGAAATGCTAACTTCCCGAATTTGAGTCTTTTAGCAATTGTTACTATTATCTGAATATGGACTGTAAAAAAAATATTTTTTTTGTATTCAGATGGCTATTGGTCCATGTTTGAATAAATGAGTTTGAGAGAGAATATTGAAAGATCTTAATAAAACATTTTGAAGGCTCACGGATACCTTTAGTATTTGCCCGAGAAAAGCAAACAACAATTTACAAATTTCATATTAAAATATATTCACTCTAATATATATTGATTAACAATTTCGTAAAAAATAATTCATTTAATAGCAACGTATTAGCAGTGAGAAAATATTCACAACTGTCAAGATCATTGATTTATTTGAAAGAAAATTAAAATAAACATCGTCACCAATTATTGAATTTATTGCCATTCATAATAGTCGTCATCTTACAGTTAATACCTACGAATTACACTAACGTTAATTTTTTAATCGAATTTACAAAATATTAGTTTGCTAAATTTTAGTGTTTTTTCTTAGTTAATATTGTACATCTTTATCTGCAATATTTTACTAATCAAATATTCATCTTTGCTCTTATTATCTATGATGTAAATTAACATGGTGCCTGATAATTTAATACCGTTAAAGCGAGTGTAATAAATTAATCGCAATACAAAATATTTCGAATATCACATGACACATATGCTCATGTAATTTTCAATATATTTTTAAAATCATAACACTCTTTGTACTGCACTTGAATTTCGGATTTTAGTTGAAACTATTGTTGATTCACCGGAAGGTAATATTTTTAGGAATGAACTTATTTTTATCAAATTTTCACCCGCTGATGTATTGAATATATTTTATTTACAGGGTTCAAAAATGTTATTGAATTCTTCTTCACTATATTTCTTTTACTCTTTGGTACAAATTTGTGTATAAATTAGTACAAATATGATTCAAATAAACGTAATGATTAAGAAGTTTATTTATGTTTAGATATTTGATTACTAATTGCTTAATTGTTTTTGTTTTCTACTTCATTTGTCTTTTTTCTCGAAAAGCCCTTATGCAATTGCACTTTAGAACTTTTTCTCATTGTTCACATAAGAAAGATATCCATTTCTTCAAAAACGTAATAACCAAACTGAATAAATGCGAACAGAAAGTAATGTTATTTAGCTGCAGGATATTATTTGATTTACTTACTTTTCCTCTTCATATAAACTTCTCAGAAAAGATAAGCGACTTTTCTTCTTCGTTTTCACAAATTATGTATTACCATGTTGTGTTTGTTCACTGATTCTCTCCAGTCTGATTCGGCGTTTGTTCACAAAGGTCCGATGAGCCAATCGAACCGTAGATAGGACCCGTACTTACGGTATTGATGCGCAGCAATTACTTAGATGCTGCCAAGAATTCTCCGATTTGCCTCTCCAGAAGTTGGCCAGAATGAAATGTTTATTCGTGTTCTGTTGAATCCGAATTCTTCTTTCAGGTCCCTTTTCATTCTTCGTGCCTTTTTTCAGTGTGTATCAAATGCAATTTCTGTTTCATTAAATATATATTTCTTGCTTCCTTTCCGATTCAAGAGAATTGCACATGAGGTTTTAAAGCGAATCAAATGCAATTGTATACATATGTCTTCAAAAATAACGGCAGGAACTTGTGGTAGAGTACCATTGAATGTAATGTTAATCTCACGTCTGTCTCCGTATTTTATCCCTAATGCCGTTAGGATTTCCCTTTCGCCATTAGTGAAATTTTTCTTAAAAGCAAAATCGTGTAAGGTCTGGATACCTGAGTTTTCTATCGCTCAATTTATAGAATTTTGGGGAGAGTTCTATTTAAAATATATTGACAAGTTATTCGAATTTACTAATTACTTGTGAATGTTTGTTTTGTCTCTAATTCATTTTCCTGGACTTATGTAGTATTTCTTCAGAGAAAATAAATTTGCATTTCAGAGAAAAGTATGTGCTGTCAATTCCTCACAAAATAGATTAAACGATGGCAAGTTATAAACATACTGAAGTGGTGCTACAACACATACTTTCTCGTGTAATTTGTAATGTTTACACAATATTACAGTACTGCAACTTCTATAGAGGAAATAACACAAACTCGGCCCTCATTTGGTTTTCGCATATTTGTAAAACTAATCTGCTGTACAATTAAATCAAAATATTTGCAATATGAATGATATATTCTACTTCAAATAGTTGGCCACGTAGTTTAAGAATAATATAATTTTTCGTGAACAATACATTTTGAAGATTAAAAAAAAAAGGTTTTCGAATGAGAACCCCTCACAAATGTTTTAAGAATTCAGTAAAAATAATTGAAAAACTGCAAATAGTTTGAACTCAGTATAATTTTACAAAAATACAAGTTTCACATTTTAAACATAATAAATAGTCTTGTCTTGTATATTGTCAATGTATTCAAGTGCGACAAATGTCACATATATAAGCATCTTTTTCCCTCCCCGCACATTCTACACGAGACCAGACTGAACTCATTAGGCTGATTATTCTCCTACAGCTCTCTGAAAATTTTGCAATGCCAAACATGCACTCTGCATTTTCTTCACTATGAGAGGAAAGATATCCCTGGTAGAACATTCAATTATGAAAAGCTAGAGGACGTCAGTTCCTCGTGGGAGCTGACATCTCACTTTTGCTTTTTGTTTAAGTTAAGAGTTTTCTTAAATCTCTATCTTTACGACTTCTCTAGGATTAAATTCTTAAATTGACTCTTACCCTCGTTTTTCTTCCTACCCTTTCGAACTGATGAGCTTCAGAAGAGGCTGTAGCTTTTTATTAGAGTTCCAAGATATAAAGAGAGCCAACTATCATAATTGCATTTATTTTCCAAGACGAAAAATTGGGTCCCGGATAAGTAAACTTTGGGTGGGGGTGGGGGGTTCGCGTTACGGCCCAGCATGTTTGTATTCCAAATGCCAATAACATTTTTACAAGGCAAGTAAAATAAATTACATTACCCTAATAAATATCTCGTAGTGTTTCCTTCAAGATAATGTAATAGTTAAAAGACTCACCGATGAAGTAGCGAAATCAGGCTACTGACAAAAAGCACTTCAAAAAACACTCTTTTCACTGTTCACTGGTCCGGCTGTCTGTCTGGCTACAAGTGAAGGTGAGGACACTACCGCGTGACTGGACTGCGGACTTGCAACTACTGTTTTAGTACGTTTCCAATAGGCAACAGCACTCTACAGGGCTGTATATCAAGAGTTTTATCATTAGGCACCGGGCCCGGATTTGGATACTTTCCTCAACTACTAACATTTCAGCTATCACTGAAAAACTCTTAACAAAACCCAACTCCAGAATTTCGAAAACTGGTGGAAATGTGCAGCATATCGAAATTTTCCCTTCCTTAGTGTTACTAGTGATTACTTACAAACGGCTCATATTTCATAATGCATGACATCATTGATAAAAAACTGAGAAATAAATCACATTGACAAAGAAATATATGAATGTAATATTAGAGAGTAGAACTGTTCGAAAATATATATGAACTTTTGCAATTTTCAATTTCATAGGTTTTAATGAAAATCGGAATAACACAATTCTTATAAATATGGTCTCTGTTATTTCAGCAAAAATTTGAAGACAAAATAGTAGCAATTTTTCAGATAATTTTGAAAATATCACAAGTACTGTCATCAATTAAAAATATTTAATTACCTTCAAAACAGAACAACTAGATCTTACAGATGACGTTTTTACCAATTTTCAGCTTAAAAGTGAACAAATTAACAGAGTGAAGCGTGGCACATGCTTCCATCCATCCGTCCATACAGAGATCACGATTTTCGAATTAAAATTACGAGTATCTTCTTGCCACTTATGCAATTCTAAACCGTCTTGGGTGCAGCACTAATATAACTTAATCCCGACGTGTACGGGAAGTTACAACTCATGATAGCCGTAAACACAGACTTTATGAACAAACATTGACAGTGAAATTGTTGAGGTGATTTGTATACTATTTGTCCTTATACTGCAGCATACGGTGAACGGATAAAAATACAAATCTAGTTCAAAGAAACAAAAATATACTTACTTCACAAGAGTTTTATTCTAAGCGCTTAGCCTGTGGAGTCCGGTGAGTTCGCCACTCTCTATTTAGTACCATGCACACTGAGTACTATAAAATGATACATTGTGAAACCAAACAAAATTCTCATATTTTAACTTACCATTATCTGAAAATTAATTTCTAAAAAAAAATAATATCTTAATGATATATTTATTGAGGAATAGACTACACTACGAAAGAAGTCTCCACCTTGAATCTTATAATTGTATAAGGTCAATACAATTTTGAACTTTGGCAATTTTTGAAATAACGGAGGAGAAAAAATATATAGCTACAATTTGAAGCCTTTTGGAGAAAAATATTTATACCTTTTCCCATATCTCCAATTTCGTTCAAAATTATTTTTTTAATTTTAAGCAACGAAAAGCTTGGTATACGCCTTCTATGCGTACTAGAGCATTATTGTTATTAATATTACTATTACCATTATTACTATTAGTATTATTCTTATGCTAATGTGATTTGTATAAGTCTGGATATCAAAGGCCAATGAACGACATTCTTAAAGCAATTATATTTACTTTGGTTCTGTTCTAATATTTGTTTGAAAGCTATGTTTACAGAAACCAGAGGTTAAAATTATTACAATGTTTCCTCTGTTTTTTCTTTTCAAAAACTCATTATGATGTCTCTTTTCTTTGTTGTTGAAATCGTTCCGATTGTGTTATAAATATTCAAAAATTAAAATTATAGGTTGCTCTATCTCCCTGTTTTACTGGTGTTACTTGTTACATTTTATAGTGTATTGCTCTTAAAAATTCACTCCCTCAGTAATAGCCCCTTCACGCACAACATACGTCAAATAAAAATTGGACGTTTCATTCTTGCTTGAAACTTGTAAACCACGAAGCTTATTGATTTATTTTTCTTCCCTTTTGTATTCAAAGAAGAAGTTGAATGTCTCAAACACATTCAAGGGGTAAAATCACCATTGAGCATTTCTGATTCAAGTATCTGACCTCTACCAAAATTTTGCTACTTTACGGGTGCACGCTACAAAACGAAAATCGGGTATGGAAATACATTAATAAAGTGTGCAGTAGTTGAAAAATGGCCATTTTTAGTTAAAGGATTTATTCATAAAGAGGTATGGTAATCGCCCATTGAGTTTCAATGCAATAAGTCAGTACTCTGACCCAAGTATTTTAAGAAAAGTACAAACGGTTCTTAAGAACCCTCACAAATGTTGCTTTTACCGTACGTAACGAAAATGGCTTTTTTCGCGCAATACGTTATTTTTTTAGTACATAATGATGTTGGTTTCATAATAAATGAATATGGACTGATTCTCGATCTGTACATTATGGAAGTTCATGTAACGAATGCATTTGTTGAGCGTGTACAACATATTAAGTGTTTCGTCCAATACGTAGATAATATGTTCCTTTGTAGTTTAATGGCCCTTCACAAATGCTTCTCAATCCGAATTTCAAGCTAGTAAGACGTATTTTATTAAAACTGTATTAACTTCGAATTAAATTTTACTTTCTCGATATAAATGTGGAATCCAATGTAGTATTTTAAGCGAACGGTAAGCAGTTTTCTTCCTTACACGTAACCAAGAAAATCCCGTGTAAAAATAATAAGGGTTAATTCTTCCATATAAATCCCGTATCCGATCAACAGTTTTCAGGCTCACAGTTCATTGAGTGGGAAGGAAATTTCGATGAGATGAGGAAGTAGAGTGAGACGGGCAAAAATTTCCCACTTCGTGAGACAGAAAACCGTCCATTCGAGAGAAAAATTCTTTTCGACCTCCACATTACGTTATACTTGCACATTTATTGGAAAGTGTTAGATGATCTTGGCGAGATTCATATCAATAATTGAGATGGTTTTTAATTTTCTTCGAAGAAAATTGTAAAACGTTCTTTAACATGGCATTTGCAAAAAGGATAAAGAATATTATGTTCTTCAGTATCATTTGTTCGGCCTAACTATTTCAATTTATCTCTCAGTATCGCATAGAAGACAATCTTTCAAGTACGTAATATCCTGTTCTCACTGGTTACAGTATTAAATGATAAAAGTACTTTATTTTATTTTCTTATTGTAAAATGTTTATAGTTCAATTGTGTATATAACAGTCAAATAATTTTTTATTGCAATAAGAACGATACTTTCTAGTGTTGGTAGTCTTAGAATTGAAACTCTACTGCAAATACCTAAATGATCAAGTCGAATATATTTTAGTTCAGATCAACATATCTTTTGTTCTCTTTTATCAATATTTTAAAAGAAATATATTTTTTCAAAGAACAATTTCACAGAACAAATTTAATAATTTGTTTAAAATTATAACGTAAAATTGATTACCCAGAATGATACAAATATATGTCAATAGCAATATATATAATTAGTAATATTTTATTCCAAAGTACAAGAAGATATTCAAAGTGTATCGGAGGGCAAAAACGATGGTGCACACATATTTTAACAGCTGTGAAAAGTTGTTTCTAAGAGGTTATTAAAATATGAATTACCCTTACAAGTATTAGTTGATAGGTGCGATCTATATTACATGTACTTCACGTTGGGCTTTCATTCATTACAGTTGGGATAGGGGATATTTCATTCATTACAGGAAAGGGATATTGTGGTATGAAAACTGTGATTCTCAGTCATTATTTCCTTCTTTGAAAGCTTTCGATAACAAATTGTCGGCACATACAACAGTTTTTGTATGTGTCCTAACCTGTGATAATAGAGGGGTTAAAAAAGAAATAGAATGTCAATAATGACTCTTTTTCTAGCTTAGTCATTTTAATTATATATATATATATATATATATATATATATATATATATGTCATTTTTTAGCGAATCTTGTTGTTACAAATATGCCGTCGAGAACCGTCAGTACTATCTCTGTGAGCTTGATTTAAGGAAAAGAGGAATCCAAGGTCTAGTAGATGAGGGGTCGGAGGGCATGAGATATGGCGTTCATCAAAATGCCTACGAAATGCAGAGGCGGATGAGGCCAAAGGCAGGCAAAGAAGCCATTCGAGGTCTAGACGTGGCGCTGGCCCCTCGCACGCAGGCCTTCGCAGCGCCGATCCCTCTGTTTCTGCCGACTTTTTAAGCTGACGTTAAATGGGCTCCATTTGTAACAGGGATGATTTTTTCGCTACGCAATTAGGTCTACTTGTTTTTCGTCTCTGACTGAAAAAAGGGGTAAAACAAATTGCATGTGTTTTGAAAAAATTGGAAGCGAGCGCCAAATCAACTAATATTTATACTAATTAGTAAATTCGTAACTTATTTATTTTAACTAAAAATATATCGAACTGCCTGTTAAACAATGTTTGAGGTTTTGAAAATTGAAATGTTCTCTTCTTATAAACACAGTTCTCACGTTACTTACTCTCATTTGTAAGAAGAAGATCTTGTCATTATTTTTACCGTTTTTCACATTGTTGCATTGACCATATTGATATGTTGTATTTACTAGACTCACAATTAGGTGAGTAAATAAAGAAACCTTGTGCGCATTTGAAGAACGATATGTTAATATCTTGCGTTGCATTAGAAAAGTATTAAAATTCTCTTTCTGACATTTCGCTTAATCTAATGAAATATACTAATATAATACAATACTTCTAATTAATCGTTCGACTGATCATTGCTACAGAAGAGTCTTCATAGGTTGTTTATTTACACTGTCATTTAGACAGCGCATAAATCTTTTCTAAAAGTTGAGACCGTTAAAATTGGTTACATTAATTTTTACATAATTTTAAGAATAGAAATATAGAGATTTGCATTTAGATTTGATATTATTATTATTATTATTATTATTATTATTATTATTATTATTATTATTATTTTAAAATTAAGTGAGAACTTGGTGACAGAATACCTCGATTTCACTTTTATTACTGCTTCACAATAAAGCACTTTACAAATGGAAACTTTCCAAAGTCAACGCCGAAGTCTTCACAACACTCCACCTTATCTCATTGCACCAGCTACGAGTTTCGTATCATAGTCACAGGTTTCGCTCCAATACACAGCACGATACGTTAAATAAATTATAATAATAATAATAAATCTTTATAAAAAGTAAATGAATACTTATGTTAACAATGTGAGGATTAAGAGTAAAACGTATAATGAATATAATATAAACCAAATAAAAAGCTATGAATCACATGTAAAAATACGTAATGTTTGGTTTAGAAAATCTGAGGTTTTCTTGTAAAGAAACATACTAAATAATCCTTATACCATTATTGTATCAGAATATGTTTACCGGAGAAAGCCTTTTTTGTAGTTTTTATATTCATCACAGCCTGTACATCACCGCAACTTAATGCGCATTTTCAAGACTCATTGCAGGGATATAGACCCGGAGAATGATTTGTGAACAGCGAGTGCGCTGCAATTTTGACAGGATTAAGTTCTGACGGACTGAATTAGGACCCAATAGCAGGACCAATCCCAATACAGAGCTATCGTAGAATTTTATTATTAGAACATTTCGAACGGTTATATTTTTACACGTATATGTGAAATTCAAGGAAGTATGTTTACTTTTATATATTCTTATGCAATTAAAGAAACTACATTAGTTGTTTTCTTTCCCTTGGTATGGCACATCTATGAATGTAACATTAAAATAAATAACTGAATTATTGTAAAAATAAATAAATTAAAAAAATTAAAATATTATTATAAACCAGCTACCAAAATTTACTGCAGATTACTATAATTTGTTTATTCCAAGTATACTTGTGTTTTCTTGAAACGTAATTTCTTTCAAAAATTTCAAATAATTTAACTATATAGTATAAATGTAACAATTAGTTTTCAAGGGTAGTAAGGAATAGTGTTAATAAGTAACGCAAATTGATTAAATTCTTTATGACACTGAACTTTGAAATGAATTAGTGTTAGATTATCATTCATTCCAAATGTTCGAAATCAGATATTCAATATTAAATAACCTCACGGAATAAGCATCTGAATTGTAATATGTTTATATTTTTATAAAATGTATATATTGTGTGTAATCTAGTATTTATAAACCAAATTTATGAAATATAAAAACATGCAAAAAAATGCAAAAAAATTGAGAATCTGGAACTACTCATTTATGCTTTGTTTTATGTAGTATAGGGGCCATTGTATTATGTAGTATAGTGACTGTAGTATCGGATGCTGGAAGTCGCATAATATAATAATATTCTGCGCATGATATTTATGTTGTTCCTTGAAAATTTTATTCACTATAGAGCACATTACACGGAATTCAATAAAACATGCAATCCACGCCTAATACACAAAGTTTTTAAAAAACGTAGGATTTAAAAAACTTAATGGTCCTAATTTCTCTTGTAAGACGTTTTTGAGAGAACGATGATGTGTTATTTGGACAGATGTTGCAACGTAAAATCTTGTAATCGTTACAATTAATACCAGAATGTATGCGGCGTTGTAGCGTTACTAGTTTTCTTTCGGAAAAGTAATGCTGCAGAGCTAAATTCATCCGTTCATAAGATAATACTAATAATATATTCGATTGTTAAGTTGATTGATTATTTGTCATTCCATACCATAGGGTATGTGTTGCGTGTGATTGGTTTTTTGTTAATAGTGTGTCGCGAATAATAATATGTATGGTCATGATGGTGACTTCTGACTCCACCTTCTCTGCTAAATATTCAATTATTCGTGCACATAAAAGCTGATTATTATAACTTCACTACTTAAATATAAAGTCCGAATATAATAGGAAAACAAAATATTGTGTTATTGGAATATACTGGAACTGTTAAGAAATAGAATACAGGATAATAATTGATGATGTTATTTTGGAACTCCCAGGCAGTTTGGACATACAACTACCAGTAATGTTCTTTCTAACATAGCAGCATTTCAAACAGTCTTTGTAACTGCTTGAAACGTCTTTGGTACGTCATACTCGTATTCTTCAATGTACATTTAATTGTATTTAAGCTATTTATGATAATTCTGAAGAAAATTTCAATTACCTGTGATGTTACCAGACGTTTTTGTGTAGAAAAATGCACTTACAGTATCTTGAGATGAAATTATGTACGCTCTAATAACAGAAATCCAATTTTATGAATGGGAATAAACCTTATAAAGAAAGAAGAACCTACAGAAGGCTATATAAAATTAAGTGGTGTTAGAGCTATTGAAATAAAAGCCACAAATTTATAATCACATAATTGTATTCTGAATTTTATATTTAACACATTGACGTGATGCACTCTTAAAATTAATATCTTTGCCATAGAATTGTTCTCATTCCATTGTATTTAAATTTTGCCATGAAATTCTAAGTACTAAGATTTAAAAATAACACCTTTCTTTCACATTTTCCTTTCCGTTAAATTCGATTACATTAGGTTTTCTTTATTGTCGAAATATGTCTATTCGAAGTAATTCTAAATTGCATTGTCAACGATATTAATGATATTGTATTTATTTATATTTTGTACTGAATATGAAAATATAATATGTTTGTAGACTTTTGTGGAAAGTGTACAAAATTGATCAAGTCCATGCTACAACGTATGTTGTAGATAACTAAGGATCTGCATCGAAATTGATTCCCATTTGATTAATACTTCTGCGCGAAAATTCTTTTGTCGTGAAACGATGTGGACCGAGTATTTTCATCACGTTGATATTTTATAATGAAGGAGGAAAATGATATATTGATATGTTTGTTTACCTCCACAGAAATGTTTTCTTTCTTCATATTTGCATACGACACTGATAAATTTCTTCCTCGATGTGCTCACGAAAACAGGAAATATGTTTCATAATACCGTATTTTACTTTTTCTTTACCATTATCATAATGATCTGCATCTTCCATAATAATAAGTTCTTGATCTCTATATTTACGAGCACTGCATAGGACGTTGTTTACAATTTTTCAATTCATTATCACCATTATTTCCAGAATTATCTGGAAATTTCACGTGAGTCAGTTCATTTGAATTAATCCATAAAAGTCTAATTACCAAGAATTTTTAGATTAGAATTCCTTCTAAATGTTGAATATCTGTACCCACATACGGAAAGCTCATTGCAGACGATGTCTCCGACGAGATTAAAGTACAAATTTATTATTCTAATATTATAGTTCACTTACGCCAGAGGAAATAAATAATCACAGCAAATAAATAATGATCATACCTGAGAAGGAAGCTATCACTAAACATCTGTAGGCTATCTGAATATTATGACAAATACTATATAATTATTACTGAAATAATTATTTACCAAATAATAATAATAATAATAATAATAATAATAATAATAATAATAATAATAAACTTAAGAGTATTCTTAAGTAACACGTGAATAAAATGAAAATGTTTACTTGTGATATAAAAGTAAATCGCAACTCAGGAGTGGCAAATTGGTAAAGTAGGCACTGTACTTCTCCTTGAAAACTCACTCCCAAGCTACATATGCTTCATGCTTGACTATAACATCTGAGCAGCTCCTCCCGGGATCTGTGGTGTCGGAGTACCATTTATTAAAAACCTGCTTGCGTAAAATAACCAAAATAAGACGAGCTTTTCGTACGGAAATCGCACACAAGAACCACAAACTCGTTCTAATGGTCGTTGCAGTCAAAAGACAGCGGATGAAGCTTAGAAAAGATTTTTTTTCTTCTTCTGATCCGCGGACTAGAAGCATCCGCCGGGGCTCTACGTGTATACGCCGCATCGCTTTTTTTCTGCTGTGAATTTTTTGTGCGAAGGCCACGCTAGTTATGGAGAATATTAAAGGCCTATACGGGAGTAAAGAAATTGGCATCTTCACAGAGCGGGCACACGGCCTTCACACACGCGAGGCCCCGGGTCCCGGCTCGCGGAGTGATGAAATGACGCTACTCCAGAATCCCAACAGCCGGATTCTCCGAAAGGGACGAAAACGACATACAAGCTAATATAAAGAATAAAGAACAAGAGGGAGAAAGAAAGACGTGTGTGATAGACGTGCGTGATGTTCAGAAAGAAACGGCCGCAACTTGAAATGCAGATTTGCGCTGCAGAGACACACACAGGGCGCGCGCTACCTCGCCCGTTTCCCACCGCCTCCGCTCCCCGCCACCCGCCGCGCCTCCGCCACGCCCGCGTCGCCCGCCCATCGCCCTCCCGGGCGCCGGCTCGGCGTTGGGCGTCGCGGCGGGCGCGCCGGCCGCCAGCCCGGCCCCAGAGCAATCGGAGGCCCTTCGCAGCGCGCTTGCATGCGACAACTTTTTGCACAACGGTCAACGTGGTAGACTCGCGTTACGGCGTCGTCTTTACAAATAAAGAATTAATTGGGAGCGGATTCGTGGTCGGTAATTTGTCATTTTATGCTGAATAGATTGTTTCGTTTCTCAAGGGCTTCTTCGGTCTGAATGCGATAAAGTGTATTTTAGTGCGTCACAAGATCGATTTGGCCTAACTAGGGCATTGAGAAAGGTTTACGATTCACTACCTAGAATATAACTGTCGAAAACGCATGCTTGTTTTTTGAGGGAAGAGGAAATCGAAATCCCTACATTAAAGAATCATATCCTGTAAACTGATATACGTTGATTTTTATTCAAGAAATGACCAAGCGGAAGCGTAAAATATAATTTGAATTCCACAAAAATAATTTCCATTCATTTGACGCCCAATTCATGTCCTCTTTACTGTTTTCATTATAATATCGTACTCGTATATCTGTGTTTATTTTTTGTAATAAGTGATTTGATCTCAATTCCTCTCAGAACAATAAATGTCCTAATAATAGCTAACAATCTAACATAATTCCCATATTACGCCTGGCAATCGAGTGGGTATTTGATTCACAGATTCCAACGGAATATCGATTAATATGTTAATTATTTCGTTTGCACTTGCCTCTGGATAAATAATTACTATTTTTTAAAGATTTTTAATTTACTGAGACTGAATATATTGAAACAAATTTACTAGACAAAAATGCTATCTTTGGCAATTTATTCGTATATAATTCACAGATTCGTTTTAAATCACAATGAATATTTATTTGTCTTTCATTTATCAATTTCGGAATGGTTATTTATTGTCATGACACTGAAAAAAGAAACTTGAAAATTTCTTTCTTAGATCATTAATAAAAAAGGTTGACACCAATTACACGATCTGAAATAGTGGTAGAAATCTTGAAATTTGCAGACCTGAATTGTTGCTTTAGGCTTTCATTATAACATTTAAGAATTACATGCGATGTGAGTCACCAGATTTAGTCTTGTTAGTTGTTGGAACTGTGTTATATTTGATGTTTTTTGTTTGCGTTATTCTGAAATTTGTTTACAATTTTCTATCCTGTATTTTAGTATTGATGTTTCTTTGTACATCAATGCTCATAATTTAGGGACATTGCGCTCTTCTCTTAAAAAATTGTTCATTCTCTTTCGATCAAATACGTCTTGATTTAACTTAAGATTACTTATGTATTACCACATCTAGCTACTCAAATGGTAATTTTGCGTGTCTATACATCCAATAACTCTTGCATTACATTTTTCGTTCAATGTGTTAACTCGAATCTTATTTTACTTTTAGCACGCTAGAGAAAAGCATTGCCTGGTATAAAATACATGTGATTTCAAAGAAACTTCTTTGCCAAACGAAATATCCTGCAATAATGCACATCCGAACGATGACCCACGTCTCGCTATTTCCCAAGCTTACGCGAACAATTCTGCGCGTCCACGGCGCAGGGCGCGGAGCACGGCATCTCATTCCGGCGCTCTCGGCTCCG
>BOPP01000002.1:21739350-21776065 GCA_017312745.1 Gryllus bimaculatus
GCCGCCTCGCGCCGGGCCGCGCCCGGCCGCGCCCGGTCCGCCACGCGCCACGCGACCGACCCCGTCGGGGGCCGCGACCTCTGGGAAGTCACGCGGCGGAATGCAGTCGGCGCGCTCCGCCACAGGCACTTGTCAGTGGCAGAATAGGAACGAGGAATGCGCTTGACGACATTCTCCTGCATGTTACAAGCTAGGCAAGAACCCCACACTTAAGACCGGGAGGTAAAATAGAAACAAGTATTCATGCTTTCTGTTAAGTATTTGCAAACTTGGATCAACTGTGAGATATTCTATGGGTTTCTTCGCCCCAAAGGAAATTGTATTCAAAGCTTAGAATATTATCCCCCAAGGCAAAAATCATGTACAATTGATGGATTTATCCAAGTAGTGGAAAGAACGTCGCTGCGATCAAGACTCATACCTATTTGCAAAACGAAATCCTACGATAGTATTATTAGTTATATTTTATATTTGTATACAAATGACGGTTTTTGTAATACACCAATATACTATTGCTTGTATATCATACTTAAGTTTAGGAATTTATCAAGTACTCTTTTTAAAAGCGATAATTGAATGTCAAATCAAACATATTGAATCATAATATTCAATATGTTACGGCCAAACATTGAAAATCAATTCATGAATATTATCCCCAGTGTACGACTTTCGTAATAATTTCGCAATTTTATCTAACTAATGTGTTTGAGAATCGGATGAATCAGACACTCTGCAGAAATTTTGTACTCACTTTCTCCTATTTTCAAGGTATTATATTGTTTTATGTTTATACTATGTATAAATCGTATCAATGACAGAAATATTGAGATTTATTCAGACGTTTTTTTCGATTATCAGTGTAGTTGGGAAACACTATAAGTTTTACACATAATACAATAAGACAAGATTCAAAACATACCGAAAGTTGTTTCTTTGACCCATCAACAATTAATTGACGAGCAGAATTTTTAAACAAATAATGATTGTAAATAAATGTTTTTATTTTCTCTCTTAATATACATTAGATAACAATGTATTGATGTCTATCTTCCTTTTGCGTAGCATAATTTATTCAACGGAAAAGTTAGAAAAGACCTTCGAAAAATGTTTTCCTTAACTCGGTTGTTACTTGAATTCTTTTTTGTAAATTGTAATTAAATTTAAAAAATCGAACATTTTGTTTTGACGTGATAAATTATTTCCAACTTTGTATACGAACATTTTCATTATGTTTGATTTTATAACTCTTCAAAGTTCTCTGATCTTCCAAAACATGTGAAATCTATCTACGTAGTACATTCTTAGATTTGGAAGACGTTGATACTAGGTTGGAGAAGAACTACCATGAATTCAATTTTCCATAGGTTTAAAATGTTAGAAAATTTTCACTGCAACCTATCACATCAACTTACGTGGCAAGGAAACTAGTTCAGAATATTTGCTTCAAATACCCAGATGCTCTCGCTGTCGAAAACGTGCATGTAGTTATATCTCTTCTGAGCCAAACTTCCTTCCAGTTCTTAAAAAATAATTTCATGCTTTAAGCTCAGCCATGTTTTCTAAACTAATTTCTATGTTTAATTATCTTAAAATAAAAATAACCAAATTTGTCAGTGTGATTCAGGAGGATATTAACTTGAGTTCAAAATAAGGCATTTTTGTTTTAGAGATGTAGGTAATTTAAAAACATGTTCTTGATAACGCGCTTACACTTATTGAGAGTATCTGTAAATTACTTCAGTAACAATTTCTAAATAAAAACTTGCTTCATCAGTAATTGAGATAAATATCTGCCACAAAATAGAATGATCATTTCTAGTTTATGGTGGTTAGCATATACTTACGTCGATAATGTACCCTAAGAAGGCTAATATTATTTGGGTGCCGGAGCAATTTTGGTGCGCTAAAAATCAACACACAAACAAAACAATAAAAAATATTATTTTCTTAACGTTATATCACGGACGCGGGAATCCGTAAAGCGACTACTCGTAATACGTTAGTACGGTAGTACACATTCGAATATTTCACACGATACACGTTTTTTTCGAACAAAACGCATAAAAATAATCTGAAATAATATTACATCATTTGAATGTATCTCAGATTATAGAAAAATATAAAAAAGTGTAAGTGAATGCACAGCTTCTGATTTTTCTCTGATACGTGAAGAAACCAACTCACATCTGACGAAATTCCTCCAGACATCGACAGCACACCAGTTACTACCTCCCAAGTAGCGGCTAGAACCAAGAACTGTAATCATTGCTAGCCATCAGTGAACTGAAATTAAAAAAATAAATCAGAAAGTAGGAAAAAGAGTGAAAGCAAAAAAAAGAAAATAAAACTCGAAAGAGAGTTTAAAAAAATGTTTCCTTAATTACTAACGATTCGGATACCGAATTTTTATATAGAGAGAAAATCGATATAAAAAATATTATAAAAGTTACGATAAGAAAATTTGACAGGGAAGAACAGTCAGATATAGAATTCCAAGAGTTATTTGGAAACAGAGAACATAGTGAAATGAATGAATTAATCCTAATAACATGGTGACTGGGTAAGATTGCACTGGGCAGAATTTGCTACGACGATTTTGCACTCAGTCCGGTCACAAGTATTGGAGATGGTAAATTCTTCGAAAAAATGTACAAGTTCAAAACCAAACGTAGAAACAATTGTTTTCCTTATAAGAAGGTAGAAGGCGATTTACTTATTGCAAGAAAAGATAAGAAACAAATAGTTAGACTTGTAAAGAACATGAAAAAAAAAGTTGAGATACTAGATCGTGCTGCCTCAGTATAACCCGCTCGTTACTTTCCAAACTCAAAAGCTATTGTGATATAGAAGTCTACCTTTTAAAAGGCACTTGTGTATCATATTAGCTCATCCGACTGTGCTAATTTGTTACATCGTTTTTATTTTTTTTAGTTGCAAAACGCAAAGTTTCAGTTTCATACCCGTCTTAACTTTTGAAAGGCAAATATTAATTTCCTTATGAGCTTTCGTCAAAGACTGTAGAAGATACCGTGAAAAGTTGGCATTTCTGTATCACATTAGTTCCAGTTGACCATAATCGTTCTAATTTTGATTTCCCAAAGTTATTAAAACAAGCTGAAGGTTCCTGAGAAATTTAAATTTTCAAAATATTTGCCTATTTTGTTTAATTAAATAATTGTAATTAAGAAGAAATAGTATATCTATTTTGTTATTTGAAATTAATTTGTTGCTCAGAATAAGTATTCATAATTGTGTAAAAAACAAAACTTTCGTTATACCCAAAGGAAGTTTGTATAGTCAAATTCAAGAAAATACCTACAGACATCTCAGTATTTTTAATACGCCGTAAAGTGAAACGTACGTTTGACGCATTAAGGATTATTAGTACTTTGCATTAACTCTTTAGTACTCTTGCAACTCGAAAATTGCAATTTAGTGTTGGATTTTAATTGGTATTGCCAATTTGATATGCAACTATCAGTAAATAGCGTACGTGGACGTTATGAAAGAAACATGTTTACATCTCATATCAAGACCTACAGTAACTACTACTCGTAAAGCTCGTTTTAACCATTCTCTCGGGGGGGGGGGCGATAGTTCTGAGTCTATCCCTCTTTTTTAATTATTCGAAGTTACTTCCGAAGTTATCGAACAGGGAATTATTTGTGTCACAAATTATGTAATATAGTGTACTTATTAATTAGTTTTATTAATTCTCATTCAATCAGACAATTGAGAGATTTGAAAGAAAAGTTTATAACTCACTTCTTGAAGAAAAGTGAGTTTTCCGCGTAATTGGAGAATGCGCGTTTCAAGAATTAAGAGGAAACAAAAATGTTCCAAAAATGTCATAAAATTAAATATTAGAAATATAAGATTAGAATTTCATCAACTATTTCCACTGTGATCGTACAGAAATGCAGTTTGCAAGAGAGATGTGATGTGCTTTATGGGTTTTCTAATATATTTTTCTTTCTTTGCAGATATAGATTTCAGTAGAATCTCCTTTTTGGCATTTTGTAAACTATCGATGCAACAATAAAGAGAATAGAGTGTAAAGAGTGTAGGAACCAATCATAGTTAAAAATAGAATAATTTCTTGATTTTATTTAGAATATTCTATTCTCAATGCTATTTTTTACTAATTTACATTGTACATTTTTATTTTAAGACGCTGACATGTGTGGTTTCTCACATTTTCAGCCCACATTAAAAATATTGAAGTAGAAATCTTGAGAAAAAGTTTTCAAAAAATGTATGATATAATAGCATTACACGGGTATATAGTATACGCATCATGTGTTCTTGGCGAATTTTCTTCACTGCCTTAGAGAATTTCTGCACGTGTATATAGCCTTTTAGTCAATACACGCTTTTCATTCAGATTCACCTTTCTAGATTTGTTTGCCAATACAGGCATTAAATAAGTGGAAGGGATAATTAAGTAGAATTATTTATGGTAGATGGCTAAATGTTTTGTGTAAAATAAATAGTAAATCGAAGGACTCAATGAAATACATCTACACAGTAGTAAAATTGATCTGCAGTGACGTAGCTCAATAAATCTTCTCGTACAAGTTAGGGCAGTTTGTTATATCTTACAATATAACTAACACACATCGTTCAAGGAATACAATATTTTCTTTGTTAGAATCTTAAGAAGAAATCACCGGAAATTCCTACCAAGAAAAAAATGAGAAATCTTTTTTATAAACCACCTAAAGATTACCTAAATTTAGATTAAAAAATGTAAAAGACCCTTGAAGAATTTTGGAGCGAATGCTCCAAGTAAGGAAAATAATTTGTACGGGTCTTCGTATGTGGAAAGAAGAAACGGTGCAAGCAATAAGAAAGAAACATGAATTTTGAATAGGTCCAAAGGAGATTAATCATCTATGTTTACAAGTTAAGGAACAATACTAAAAAATTGATCGTGAAAAGAACAACAATCTTGGAACAACTAAAAGTCAAATACGAGCTGTTACCAAAAAGAAGGAATTATTTCAAATAAACGTCATTATTGCCAGGTTTTCGATAATCATATATCTATAATACTATTCGTTAGCATGAAAAAAATAAATGTAATATTTTTATAGCGTATTCCTCATCAGGTGTTACAAATTTCCAAAAGATTTCATTTACTGAGTTTTTAAAATACAGCCTTTCAACTAAATCCTAACATAAATGCTGTTGAATCGTAACTATAAGGCAGCATATGAATCCATTACAGAGCACCCGTAATGATTTTGTTTCACAACTTTTTTGAAATTATATAACGATAATATTAATTGAAAGCAATATAAAACGGCCTTAAACTCGTTCGTAATAAACAAAATAGTTGTCTTTGTACCCCTTTCTTGGTTAAAATTTTAACCATTCCCTGTAAGAATGTAAAAAAGTTCAAAAACTGAAATTCACGATAAAATTAGATATTCAGTTGAGTATGTAACCTGTGCCGTCGCGATTATAAAAATATAACAGAAAATTCAAAATTTAAATTAATTTCTCAATATAAAATATTCGATAGTATAGAATTTGTAAATTTGGATCCCGTGCGTGAAAAATCATTTTCAAAAAACAAATAACTAAATGGTTAGATGCGATAAACGTGTTCTCTCAGTACAATTTAATGGCATTCCGTTAGTTTACGAAACATTAAATCTAAGAACTTCAAGCAAAAAAGAATTTTGCAAGGCCATAACATTCAAAAGAATCACAAAATATTCCCCGATTTGTATATTATACTTATTCTCACTGACAAAAAATATATAGACATTTATTGAAATCACGGAAATGCAGACCTCAATTGACCAGGAGTGTATTTTGAGAATGTAGTTCCAGGGCAAAAAGGATACAGCCAGTGAGGATAAGAAGTTTGTTACATAAGCATCTTGTACGTTTCAGGGACGACATTTTATAAAAACACCACACAAAATGGCTACTTGCTGTTCTTCTACAAGTATAGAAGCATGAACAAAAGGGAAAGACAATTCACGTAGTAAAAACAACTAATAATGATCATAGAACAAGTCGTCATCAGTTGAAAACAGCGATCAGATTTAAATGTACATCAGGAAGGAGAGTTTAAAAAAGTATTAAAATGCCAGTCATGTGCAATGATATTTTGAAAATCACATAAAAGCTAAAAACGACAAAAGGAAACTGAATGTAACTAAATATGGTGAAGCGGATATCGTGTTCTGTAACTTTAATAATAAAATACATTACTAATATTATTAAATGTAATCTCCCATAGTATGATTTTTTAAATTGTAAATAAATCTTTTAATACTCCATCAATCAGTGTTCTCGAAACGTTCTCTTTGCTCTTTAATATGTTTCTTAAAAACCAGATTTCCAATGTAGTATTTGCACATATATTGACGAGACTAACGTTGAATTAAGCCTAATTCTGACATCGAGATTTGCATTCTGTATGTTATAAAAATTTGTTCTACTGTTAAGATATTAATAACATTTTAATCGAATTATCTCCGACAATGAACACACTAATTCCAAACCACATCACTAATAAAAGTTCAACACTATTTTCAACCTTTTAAATGGATAGTTTACGATGACATGTTTCTCCTTTTCTAAAATGCATTCAATGTTTTAATTTTTCTTTTGAAATATTCATTAATTACATTTTCTACTTACATGATTTTCTGTGTCGTTAAGAAATACAAGAAGCATTAAAATTCCAATACAGTGAGTTTTAGGTTGAGTTCAGAAATTAGGAAACGCTGTTGCCAAAAATATGTACTATTTTCTAATGCCAATAACACTTTATGAAAACAAATGCCTGTGTAACGGACTATTGAATTTCAAATATAACTTATTTATGTTTACATTTACAACAGATTATATAAAATCTACTTATTGTGAAATAATGTTCTTTAAAAATCTCTTGAAAATATATGTAGACTATCTAATCCAGATATTCCAGCGCTTGAGGCGTACATCCTTATTTCACGAAAATGAAATACCAAACTCTCTAATCTATATACAGTTTCAAAGCGTAAATGTCTGGTAACACTATTATAATATTGTCTCATTAATATCTTCTCTTCTTCTTCATCTTCTTCATTTTAGTGTTCAAGCAATTCTAAGTTCACTGTTCACGGAGTGACTTTCCGATTTTCATATTTATAAAATAGTGTATCAACGACCAAGGGATCGTAATACTTTGATCCTGGTCTAATCTATTTAAGACGTTATATATAGTTCCCCTATACTGATTGATGTTGAGTCAATTTCCAGGTGGTATTTTGTTGTTCACAACGTATTTCACATTTTAAGAAATGACGATCGAGATTTTTTATTTCTCCTAGAATGCCATTTCTCTCAGATTTTTTTATATTTCCCCTAGAATCTTCGATTGCTTTATACTTACCCTGGAATGTGATCACCATTGTTCGTTGTTTTATCCTTACACAACTTTTGCAAAGTTTGCAAATGTATCTCTCTGCACTTCCTCTTTTGGCTCCTGGATAATGTTTATGTCATTTCCGTATCAGCCTAATGATTTTTTAGATTTATTCAGTCCAAAAAATAGTAAAAACTGTATGTGACGTAGGGGGAAAGGTTACATACCATAAAACGATTAAGATACTATATAAAGATTAGATACTTTATGATGATAATGTATGTAAACTTACATACACCATGATTATAACAATTGCATATCAGCCTAATGATACCATGATTACGTCATTTGATTATCACATAGGAAAACTTTAATATACTCAAAAATTCCTCACGTTTGTCCTCGTACCTGAAAATGATTTTGTTTGAACATTTTTCGAAACCATTGTGACATTGAAAATATAACACTAATAGAGAAACAGCCATACAGAAATTAAATTTTTAAATGATCCAAAGAAGTTTCTGGTCTCCTTACACATGGTGTGTAAGAGAAATTTGTTCAACAAATTGTGTTGTATTTTCATTCTAATTATGAAGTAAATCAACATTTTTTAAAATTTTTTTATGTATTAAGAATTAATTTTAATTTCATTGAATGAAAATTTATTTTCAAAGCAATTTGAGCTCCTCTAGTTTATGCAAGATTTTAGGCCCAGAAAAAGATTACCAACAATTAAATTATTTATAAAACAATTCGTTTATCCCTTCAATATGAAACTGTGTTTAATGCAAAAACATATTTCATAAAGATCGTAGTTATTTTGCTTTTCAAACATTACGCCAGATTTAGAACATTATGTAAATGTTCGATTTATTTGTGGTCAGTTTTGTCTATATTTGGTGCTTATTTGTTAACTGCTTCGAATTTCTTCCGACGATTTGCCTTCTCCCAGATTGGTTCTGCGAAAAGTCAGTAATCATAGCTTTTCTGGCCTATTGTCTATTATTTTCCAACTAAGAATAGATTTAAAATGCTCTTGTAGTCTACAACGAACTAAGCCACTCGTTTCTTAACGTATCAGACACTTCAAATCTTCCTAATTCTATACAAATCTCGTCACCTCTCATCGTTTTGTAATTCTGCGGCTAAAGTCATACAAAGGGAAGTCTTTTGGACTTCTTATCATCAAGTATTTAGGCATAATGCCTATTACGCTGCTTAATTTTGGTCCCTCCAGCGCATTCTTGGACGTCCTACATTCCTTTTTCCTCTCGGCTGATAATTTGCCACTTGTTTAGGAATTCTATCGTTGTTCATTCGCAACACGTGATCTTGCCATGAGAGTCTGTATTTGGTGACTTTCTCTATAAGACTTTCTACATTTAGCTCGTTTCGGATTTGTGTGTTTCTTTGTCTGCCCAAAAGGCTATATCCCGCTACCGCTCTAAGGAATCTCATTTCCGCTGCCTGCAGTCTTGATATATCTTTATTTGTCATTGTCCACACTTCACTCCCGTATAAGCAGGTTGGTATTGACATAACTTTGTAAAATTTAATGAGAGTGTCTCTTCTCACTTTTGAACTGTGTGTTCTTAAAGTTCCATTCATTTGATTGAATCTTTCTATTTTCTTATTTATGTCGATTTCACCATACAATGATATGTCTGCTCCCAAGAATGTGAAGTGTTGTATCTGCTCTACTGTTTTATTATTTACTACAATTTTTTAGCGTATCGGGTATCGACCTTGGAATGCCATCACTTTCTTTTTGGTGTCTGAAATTTCAAGATTATGTTCTGCCATTATCCGCGGCAGTTCATATGTTGCTTTTTGTAATATATCTTCTCCTTCTGCTATAATTGCTTGGTAATCTGCAAAAAGTATTGTCCATAATTTTGATGTAGTCAGGTCTAGGCTATAAAATTTTAATCTGCTCTTCCATTCACGAAGAGCTTCGTCTATGTAGATATCAAACAATAGCGGTGAAAGACTACATCCTTGTCGTAGTCCTTGGTCCACTTCCGCTTTTCAATCTGGTTTCCAAGTAATACATACTTCAGATTTATTATACATATTTTCAATTACAAGGATAAGATGTTCGGGGTTTCCTTTCTTTCTTAATATTTCAAAGAGGGTATGCCTGGCTACAGTTTCAAAAACTTTCTTGTAATCTACAAACAAGATGTGGGTTTCATTGTTATATTTTCTGTGTTTCTCTAAAATTTGTTTTAAGATGCAGATATTGTCTGTGCAGGACCTTCCTTGACGAAAGCCACTTTCTTCTTCCATCAACATTGTTTCTGCAATTTTTCTTAGTCTAGTGGTCACAATTTTTGAATACATCTTATAAGCAACGTTTAGAAGACTTATACCTCTGTAGTTGCCACATATTGATCGGTCTCCCTTTTTGAAAATAGGTAGCACTACGGCGAGTTTCCATTCGGTTGGTATTTTTTTCTATTCCAGCATAGGTTGAAGAAGTGGAGAAGCCTTATTTTAAATTCTTCAGTTGCACATTTAAGCATTTCTGCCTTTATGCCATCACTGCCACTAGCTTTTCTACTTCTCATTTTACTTAGTGCCTCTTCCAGTTCTTCCCTTTCTATCTGATCTACGCTGTCTTCAATGAGGTTTTCATTTTTGTCTTCCTTCTTATTCTCATCCCTCGCATACGTTCTTGTAGTAAGAAATCCATTCATCTGGCTTAACTATTTGTATATCTGCTATGTCCTTCTCTTGTCTGTTAAGGTGTCTCATAATTTTATATGCTGTTTTCTGCCGTCCATGTATGTCATTTTCGAAATCAGCTATATATTTATCCCATGAATCCTTTGAACTTCCTTTTGATTATTTTAAATTTCTTATTACTCAGTGAAGTCTCCCAGTTTTATTTAATGCTTCATCTTCCTGGACGAAACCAAGACAGTGTCATTGCTTTTTATAGTTTTACCGAGTTCTTGGGTTAATTAATAAAACTATCAACATCTCTCACATGGCCGAGTGCTGCATAGTTTTCTTTTAACATTTTCTTACGTTGAAAATTAGTAATATAGACTGCACTCGGAAACCTTTCGTGGCGAGAATTGTTAATGGTGTCGGAGAAATGATCACACCTCTAATTACCACGTACGCTCAACGGTGAAAGTTATATGGTGAATGGGCTGGACAAGAACGTTAAAAAATACATCGATTATGTTTGGTAGCTCAAGCAAAATGGGAATAGTCATTGCCTAACTGAAACAGCTCTTTCTCTGGCCCTGAAAAACGACAGGTTCGAGATCCGTGGATTCGACGTCCTAGATGCACTGCAAATTGGAAAATGTAGGCTGATTTATCACCGTGATCGAGAGCAATCATAATCATAAGATATAAGTATCCAATCCATTTACTAGTAGTGTCGTATCTCTCGTATACATTATCGGAGATGCTTTTCACCTCACTGGCGCCAAACAGTCGCAAGACCATCGATAGCCCCCACGTAGAACCGAGATCTATCACTGAATACTACGCTGAGCTATTCCTCTCTTTGACATCAATGAAGACGAGCTGCAGGAAGCTAAGTCTGATGAGTGAACGTCTCGCTAAGGAGTCACGAGTTGAGTAACAATTTTCAGGTAAATTTCTGTAAATTATCTTAGCAAACATTAATGGGCGACATTAACATATAATCTGTTCTGGATCTCATCCGATTGGCTCAGTCTCTTGTGCAATGCGGCGATATTAGCATGCATTTGTATGACCGAAGGCAGTATTCAAGAGTATGTGCTTTCTCTTTCCAGTGGCGATAATCGCCATGCACTGCCAATAGTTTCGTCCAACATGTTTCAAAATTCTTCGCAATGGACACCGCGCTATATTCCAAGCCATATAAACGGAGTCGCACACAACCCATTCTAACGCAGTTAACTATACGCCGCTAGTATTTGCCGTCGTGGCCTTTTAATTTTTATTCCATCTTACCTTGCCCAGACAACTTTCTCAAGTAAATCCCTTCCAGCCATCCGATCCACATACTCCTATGACATTCAGTCACAATTAGTAAATTATTTGTGCTGCTGTATAGGCTGGTAGAATTTAGTTGCCGTCACTTATGGAATGTCCTTATATTTAATTATTTTTATTTATACTTATATGTAAGTTCTTTTTACATTAGTAGATTATTATGATATTATTTTACTGCTTCATCATTGTTTCTTTTTCGTCAATGCAATTAATCTACCATTTGTTTATTTAATATTGAAACAGTTTGTGACTGTTAATGTATTTTTTGATTCGTTTACTAGAGAACGTATAATATTAAGAAGGAATATTATTAAACGGAAAATGTATGAAATTAATGTATGATAATGAGGAAAAATAAGTAAATTTTGCAAACGCGAGTAAATAAAAAAGTATTAAGTATGTTGTGAACTGACTGATCTGACTGACATTTGTGAAGGAAGAGGGGATTGGGCTTTATCAATAATTATTGTACGTGAAAAAATTATAATAAATCATTGAATGCAAAAATTCAATGTATATGTAATATATATAAAGCTTGTAATGTATAGCTGCGCAGCTCTATCACATATTTTGTGCAATGAATAATTTTTGGTATCTTATTCGAAGTATTCTATTATAATGTAACTAAATTTAGAAATTGTTAATGGAATAATTAGCACATCTGGAAGAGGTATTTACTTACCAAAATTACAATGGATGTATCATCTTGAACAACTGAAAATGGATGCCACAAAATGAGAATAACAGAAATAACATTCTACAAGCAACATGCTATTGATATCATTTTCTTCTATGTAAGCAGAAGAACAACGAGAATTTAAATTAACTGTAAACTTGACACGAATATATTAATGATCCCACGCATTCAATTGCTCAAAACAAATGGACTTAAAATTGCATGTTTGCAAAATTACACGTTAATATTTATGTACAATTAATTTCTAGGATTCATAGAATCTAATAATAATAATGATGATAATAATAGTAATGTTTATAATTTCTGGTTTCTCTTATCAGATCTGAAACGTGTTTATTATTCATTACCATTTTTGTAACATTGTATTGATGTACCAGATCACCTATTATCCTTTCATTACAAGACTTTGTTCAAACACAGAATCTTGACGACATCAGAATTTGGACGTGTTAGTGAAGTAAAAGAGTGTACAAATTGTAGTTCGGTAACTCATTAAAGAACACAAATTGCTCAATGTATTCGTTATCTTTATTACGAATCAAACCCGGGTCACCTGGTTTATGCCCAGTTCCTCCAATCGACGTAGCTACCAAGACTAACAGGTTGAAGTGTTTCTTAAAAGAGAGATGATAATAAGGCGCCGGTGTGTTGTGACAATCAACTTACAAAAGAAATTTCCGACTCATTGCTTTGCTGATGTGCCTTTTTCTTATCTAGCAGCGGCAAGTGTAACACGGTTACGAATCCTAAGAAACTGATATTGGATAGGAAGTTACATTTTTGAACAAGATATCTTCCTTACCTCGACGAGTATCTACATATAAAGCTCTACGTACAGCAGCATACTACACCTCTATTAAAAGTATTCACGAAAAAAATAAATTGCAAGAAAAATTAAAATATAACGTTTCTAGTTTCTATTACTTGGGTATTTAAAATGTAGTTCTATTATTGTGTACAAATTCATTATTTTAACGTCGATTATTTTAATTTCTCATTAGGAAAATAAGTGTATTGTAGTTTGAAATGAACATAAAGTTACATAGAGAAGTCAAATGTATACACAAAATCAAATACCATTTTAGTTCTTCTGTGACATAAGTATTTAAATAAATCAAAGTTTGTGCTGAGTGGTGTAATTTAAAGTAATATTTATTTTATAACGATACTAGTCATAGTTAATTTTAATGTTATATCCATAAAGGAATGAATATTTCTTTAAATACTATTGTGAAGTTCTCGACAGTCTTTGATCCTCTCCCAACTCCTTCAGGTTTTTTCTCCAATTCCCTTTGATCCATTCAGCACATGCTGAGGTAGGCACAGGCTTTGCTTGTGGACTCTCTGTTTCATTCCAAAATGCCATGTGCATTTTTTTTATTTTTACGTAATACATAGGAAAATAATTTTGCAAATTATTGTTCTATAAATGATATTTGCGTATAAGTTGTGCTATTTTGTAAACCTATTAGTGATGATATCTTGAGTCCGTAATCTATAAGAAGAGTATATTTCTTACATTCATTCTTCGTCGTACGGCCTCGGGTCTTGGTATTGGAATAACAACTCATCCGAGAGATTTTAAATCACTTTTTTTTAAAATCACTTTGTGTCGTGGGGTACGTCTGTACGATGTGTCGTGGGGTATGATTTATTAAAATAGTCTTACAATTTTTGAAAAACCTTGCGATATTTGATCCTTGAATAATGTACTGGTCAAAGTAATTTTTGTACGTTTTTTTATATAAATGATATTTCAAACTTTGTTAGCTGCAAGCAACAAATGACAATGAAAAATATTATGAAAGGTTGTGTTCTTATTGTAAGAGACCAAAGGGAGTATAAGTTTTGGACTGAGTCACAAAAATAATGCGACTGGGAAAATATAGAATAATAAAGTAGGTATGAGCTATAATTTAATTACTGGTTGATATTAGTTTCCACCACAAAATCCTTCAAAAACATTATTTTTCTTCTGTTTTATCAACCTGTATATTTACTCAAACAGTAAATTAGCGCTTTTCATTATATCATTAATCAATATCCACATATTAATCAATTTCCACAAAATTGTAATTTGAAAATAGAGAGGAAAGTCTAATATGTATGCGCCTAGAAAATATTAGATGTGCTTATCGTTATATTGATATCGAAAAATATCAGTAAATCCTGCATTCAAAATTCAGCGTTCTGTATTTTTTATTGACATATTGTTCAACAAGAAATTAAATTGAAAATACCAAACATTTTAAATAAAGTTCTATAAATTATTCGTGAAAGAATTTACAAATTTGCAACTAACAACAAGTTTGTTTTTGGTAATGGGGTAATACAATAATTATATTTTCAAATAATTAGATTGCAATATTAACGACGTATTTTTTTACAAAATCCTGTGTTAAACATACGGAATTCTCAATTATTGAATAAAAATGTGTTGTCAAGTAAATACATTGTACTTTTGTTGTTTCGATAATTTCTCTAAGTTACTTTCTTAAAATAATGAACATCTGACCCACGTTGTCTTCTACTAAATTTCTCCTGAGGTACAGTACAACGTGAGCAAATCCAAAGATCTAGGAACAAACCACAACAGTTTTTTGCGTTCGATGTATCGTACTTATTATCTTTAGATGATAACCCTCATCCCACATTAGTGCGAATTTCGTTCCCAATTATAAAAAGGGATTAAGGAAATCGTTTGCTTTTTCAATTCAGCATCTTCTGTGAACTTTTTTTCCTAGTCCCAGAAATGAATAATAGCGTTACTCTTTTTTTCGAAAGGAGACTTTTAGAATAAGAACATCTTTTCTTTAAAAGTATCTCAATATTCGTGCCCCTTGAGTATGGCGACGCTCGACGAAGACGTCATTGCATTGTAAATAGGCTTATTCTTCTGAAAATTTACTCACTGGCTCCTTCTTTCATATTTTTCATATATATTTTTAATGCAGTGACTTACCTGGGCCATTTTTTTCTGATTCGCTTGTATAGATCATTTTTGTACCTGTTTCCTGTTCTTCTAAAACTACAATGTTTCCTTAAATGTTGTCATTTTTATCATCTTCGTCATTTTCATCTACCTATCATTAAATAAAATGTCAGGAAATACATTCTCTTTAAAATAGGCGTACATTATATTATTATTATTATTATTATTATTATTATTATTATTATTATTATTATTATTATTATTATTTATACTTCATTACTGTCTTTTATAATTGCGAGTATTCTTAGCAGTGAATCATCCAATTGTCAAGAGAAATGGCCCATTTGAATAATCTTGTTTGGTATTTTTGTTCGTGGATAGGGAAAGCAAAAGATTGCTGAATATAGTTGGATGTTGTAGATGCATTTCTTTTCATTTTGTTCTTTCTTTTATTTTTTACAGTTGAATAAACTTGTGGAGGTGATGGAAAAACAACGTGACTTGAATGCATGCTTCATTTATCCTTGGTTTTGGTATTCTCTTTCTTCGTTTTATCAAGGGTGAATGATTTCTGAAGGTTAGAAAGAAGGGGTTGTTTTAAATTTCTGTGGTTGAATTTTATGTAGCAGAGTCCAGTATTCCAAGAGATAAGGCATGGGGGATCCTTACATCTCGTTGCAGAACGTGGTGCTGTGGTTCCAATTCGATTATCATACACAGCCAACAGAAAAAATGCCTTACAGAATCCCGCAACGAAGTCTGGTTGGTACGCATTTATGTTGATTCTATTGCATACTATTAGCTAGCACCCTGCGGGGCGGGCTGTGAATTCAAGGGGGCGCGCGTGTCTCCCAAGAGCGCAGAGAGAGTTCGCTTTTTTAGTCTTTCATTTTTCCTTCGTTTTACATTTCGTGCGCGTCTCCTATGTTAATATTCCCGGCGTGGATTTGATGAAAGTCTCTACGAGATGACCATTCCTTATAAGGAACCACACAGCGCCGTTTCCTGGTGTTAACAAGCCTGTTTCGTATTCGGCCCTCGAGTTTATTTCCCGCTTCTCTTCCTCTAACATGGACGCGAGGTACATTCCATCATTCTTCCAATTAAATTAGTGGCTGGTTCTTTAGTTCTTCACCGAGTCAACTCGTTTTCGTACTTCGCTCTACTCCCCTGCTCAAAATTCTGCTCTTTTGCATTATCTGAATTCGGAATCATATGTGGATGCATCAGTTTTCACACCTCTTACAAATTAAGACATGAGTTACTAAGTAACTTTCGCAAGTTCATGATTTGTGCCAGTCCATGATTTGTACATATTTTCTTCAATAGCGTTAACGTAGGAAAGCATACAATCAATATTAAATGAGAATTGGATATATTATATTGCGATAATATCATTGAACACACCTTAATTTTGTGCCATGATAACGTAATACTATGGTTAATATTAGAGAGCGAAAGATGCATTATTAATAATAACGCGAGAATCAACATTACATAATAAATTTTAATGTATTGATGTATATAATTTGATTACTTACATTGTTTTCTTTTTCGTCTGGTTATATTCAGTTCTGTTTTGATTGATAAGTACTCATTTAATTTTCTAGAATCTGTAACTACCTAACCATAGAGCTACAGGTTTTCTCACCAATTATTAGATTGTAAAGTTAATATATTGGAAAGTACAATATTCATATAGCGTAGTAGAGTATTCAACTGCACTATATTTTCCCTATATTTATCATCACTTCATGTTCCCATTATTAATCATATACCTAAATGTGAATGTTTTTCTGCTGTAACAATTGATGACTTGAAAGAAGAAAACCATTTTATTAGATGTTTCTCATTCAATGCCACACATGTGCGCAATTTATTTTTCTAGGCTCTATTTGTTAGGGTAATATTCTTAATGCCTACTCCAAAAATTGAATTACATATTAAGTATCATTAAATTATTTTAAATTGATTCTAGTATAAAGTTATTTATTTTCGGTAGCTCTTTTCTATCTTGCATGATTAGTAAAAAATTATGAATATTTAATATTATTTAGGACTGTCTTGAATGCTGTGAAAAAATATCAATTTATGGAAACCTCGTTAATATAGAATATTTGTTTTTCGTGCTAAAATTCGTAAGCGCTATGTTTTATTTTTAATATATTATTTAGCATGAAGCGACAATTTGATAAAATCAATCATCTCTGTCAATGAAATGGGAGTGTCTATCTGTGGTTTCAAAGTAAATACCTTTTTATAACCTCGTGTAGCGTTTACGCCATAAACGCTTTATTAATAATGCGAATTGAGTACAAAAAATATTAATCATGCAAACATAATATTAAAGAATAGAATGTCACGAATTCAAAACAAATTTGAAAAACAATCTAAACATTAAATTAAGAGAAATGTCACAAAGCGAGAGGGAACTTCGACTAAATGAACACCCTACCTGCCTATGTTCTAGCTCAGTTCTAGTATGTTATGGTAATCTCTGTAAAATCAGTGGATTGAACAGACAGAATACAAAAATGTTAAATCGAGGAGATTTGGGTGGATGGAATAGGGTAGGATGAGATGGTAGAACGGAGGACGCAAAGGACAGGCCGCGGTGGGTCAAGACAGAGTAGGGCGGTAATTCTCCATACACAAAATACATTTCTTTTCCTGTCTAATATATGATTATGATTAATAAATACCCAGGCAATGGAAGGTACATTTGCTAGATGGAAATACGGAGAAAAAATATTGAACGTTTATAATTGAACTTCTATAATTAAGAATTTTCTTTCTCTTCGTGGTTATCACTTTTATTCTTCGTGTAAAAAATAAATAAAAATCACTTAAAAATCTAGAAGGGAAAAATATTATGCAGTAATAAGTCATTATTGCAAAAGTACCATAATAAACACAAGTAAAAAAAAAGAAAAATTGGAAAGAAGCTGATTTTGAAGAATATCTCTTAAAAATGTATTCGGTTCTATCAACGATGTACGTCATATCAAGAAATGAAGACGAAATAGTAAGAAGAGAAATATAATTTCTTGTTCCCCTCACGACACTTTCTCGATTTCAAGAACCTTCAAGAGAAATATATCACTGTAATAAGTGTCCTTTTAATTTTGGACTTACATTTCTCCGACAAGTATATCAACATACAATTGAATGAACTTAGAGCTTTGCTAAAGTTTTTGCGTAGTGAGGTTGCTTTATTAATTAAATCTTATAGCTTATTAATTGATGAGTACCACTATCTTTCTAAAATATTCACGCATGTTAAATAATTGTGTTTATGCGCATTGTATTATATTCGAGTAAAAAATAAAAGTATCCTTACCCTGTAATTATGGAATCGCTTTCTCGGTGTAATTCTGTTGTATTCCATATATTTCAAAGTGCATGCGTTTTTTTGGAAACGAGAGGGTTTTTTGTTCTCTTTCCTTTGTCGATGTACAAAAAATAAAAACTATAAAAAAATCCGAATCGTAGCAATACTCTCATCCGCGACACCGTGCTTTTTGTCTGATTGAGTCAGTCTCAGGCCACGTTTCCTTTCTTCGATTTTCGTTCTTCGATGCTCGGGCGCTTGTGCTCCAACCCTCGACGCAGAAAAAAACGAAATTCCGATAAGAAGAACTCGGAAAGGGAGGGCGGAAAGCGGCAGAGAACTCGCAAGCGCGCGAATCGTATCGCCCGACGGGCAGTAACAAGGTAATAGCGCCGCTCGGGCTATAGAGCGTCTGCGATAGCGCCTGATCCTCTGGGATTTCTTTCATTGCCTTGCGTTCGCTTTTCGTGCACCCTCCTCTCGGGCGATTTCTAGAAAAAAAGCGGCCATTAAGGAGGGCGAGAGTTCGGATCTCGCGAGTGGGCCGACGGGTAGTGGGGGCGGCCGGGGGCGGTTGGGCAAGGCGCGAGCGCGGGCGCGGGCGCGGGAACGGGCGCGGGCACCGGCGCGCACGCTGGAAAGACCGCCCTCCGGCTGCGCACGGGGTTCGGCCGGAGACCGCCGGGCAGCGGCGGCAGTAGGCGCCTCCATCGCGCCGATTCGTGCTTCTACCAATTACGTTCGACCACCCCCCTGTTATTCTATTCCCAACAATCGGGCGCCAAGTTGCCGAGGCTCCCAAGCTAAATTGATTCTTGAAGGCCTTTGATTGGAAGTCAATTCCAGTAAAGAGCGACCTCGGCGTCCTCGAAATCGGCGTCATCAGCAGCGGACGCACGTGCCATTGTGCGCCTCGCCCCGGCCCCGCCCTTGCCCCCGTCACCGCCGCCCGCCTGCCGGCCCTCCTTCCGCCCTACCCCTCCCCGTGCCTCCCCACGCCTGCCGGCGCGGCCATTCGCGGTCGCCCCACCGTCCCTCGCGTTAAGGAAGCGCTCGACGTGGTTGCGACCCCGACCCTCCTCCGCCCCTTCCCCGACCCTGCCCCCGCCCGCCCCGCGCCTCCCTGCCTCCGCCCCGACCCGATCTCTTGCCGCCTTACGCATCGCGAGCTTCCCGCCCGCTGCCCCTACTGGCGCCCTGCGCTTGCCCGAGCAGCTTGAGCGGCTTTAGCTAGGCCCGCGCACTCCTCTTGTTCCGACCCATCGACCCAATCCACGCCGCCCAATACCTCCTCTATCTTGCACGTGGGCCTTGCGAGGCCGCCTGCCTGCGCCGGCGCAGTCCCTCGCATTCGGCGCACTTCGAAACTCATCAGGCGCCCTTTTCGTTCGCCCGGCTCCCGTCGTATTCTTTTCCTCGTCAGAAATTCAGAAACCACTCGAAATATTATATTGGAAATTTTTGTCGAAATTTTCTTTGTTTCCATTTCAAATTATATTTTTTAGCAAAATTGTTGAAACACGCCGCTGTCTTTGAAGAGTATTTGCTTTTATAAAACCAATTATCTAACTTGACATCTTTACATTAATATATTTTATTATTAACGAATCGCATTTTTATTCTTAAATTGAAAAAAATAGTACTTTATTACTTTTCTGTAGCGCGAAAACTTGGCGTTATCATTCAAGTATCTAAACTTGGTCTCTTCATTATGATTACATTCGTAGTCTTGAGAAGAAAAACTGCATCCAGAGATTTTTATCGTTCCAGATTTTTTTATTTCATGATTTACATTATCTATTTTTGTGTCATTTATTTACCATTCTCTTCGTAAATGTTTCCGTGACTTCCTGTAGCGATTGAAATATCTAATTGAAGTAGATATCTCCGATAATTATGTCATGATGAAGATAAAAAATTTATTTATTCCTTTTCTCAAGCTCCCTGAGGATTAATGGAAGCAGAATTACAGCTGCTTAGAGTGACATATATTGATTATTATGATTCATAATTTCATCGTGCATCTGTATCTCATCATCAGCTGTATTTTAGAGTTGGTTTCATTGTCAGGTTCACACGCAGACTCAGGTGTGAGGACGTGTTTGGAAACAAATGTTTCCATGGCAAACCGGTTCCTACCTTCCACCGCACATCGTTTAAACACCCACTGCCCAGTCGCCTGTCACACTGCCCACCGTCCCACTGCCCACCGCCCACTGCCCATCGCCCACCGCCCACCGCCACCGCCACCACCCACCGCCCACTGCCCACGCCCACCGCCCACCGCCCACCGCCCACCGCCCACCCCCACTGCCCACCGCCACCGCCACTTTCCCACAGCCCACTGCCCATCGCCCATCTTCCCCGTCCATCGCCCATCGCCCATTGTCTCCGCTCACACTATGAAGCGTCAGAGATTGCCTTCTCCCTGTATGGCAAAGTTAGCGCTTTCCCGCCCCGTTCGCATTGCATTTCGACGTTCCGACAGACGGCAGAAAAACTAGCGCTCGGCAGCACGGCGCGCTGCGTCGCGCCGCGCCGGCCAAGCCCACACGAGCGGGCTTGAGGCGGGCGTTTGCTCGCGCTGCGCTGGCCTCCGCCCGCTCGTGTGGACCTCCGCGGTTCGTCTGCTGGTACAGCCTCCTCCCACCCCGTACACTGTTCCCCGTCCCTGCTCTCATCCCACCTTGCAAGCGTTCCGCGCAGGTTGTCGTGGGTCCGACTCACGCCGCGCACCCCTGTCCCGCTCCGCTCACGTCCCTCGCGTCGCGTCTTAGTCCGACCTCGGTCGCGCCAGCAACGCCCCACCCACGCCAACCTCTTTCTCGCTCTGCCCCCTCCCACCGCCCCGCCGCCGTCGCCCCCCCCCGCTTCGCCCGCGCGCTCTTGCTGGCGCTGTGTGAGTGCAAGCTTTCGCGAATTATTTGGCGAAAGGCGAAGCACTAACGCGGATGCAAACGGTTACTTTTAAGACAAAAATCAATAGCAACAATAATATTTCTGACACGTTTACTTTAGTTAAGCTGTCGCCGGATAATCCGGATGATCGGCTTAGCAGGCGTGGATGAACGGTCTCCTCCCCCAGTAATTATGCGGCGGAACTGTTAAGTCGGAGCTGTGCGGAGGAGGAGGCGGTGGCGGCGGCGGTGGCGCTAGCGGTGCCAGCGGTGGCCACTGCACTCCGCTCCGATGGCTGCCGCCTCCAAGCTTCCCCCACGCCCACCTCCGCCCACCGGCCGTGTTCTGCCCTTTCCTCGAAGGTCTTACCTGCACCGAATGCCCTCTTGCGGTTCCACCAGGGTGCACACAACTCTTTCCGCGATACTTCTCCCCGATAAGCGGTCGTTCCTTTACACATATCTGCCTGTTTATGGGTTATGTTTCTTTTTTTAATTCTTTGGCAGACCAATTGAATGGCTGACGCCTATTGAATTTCATTGTGCCGTGCAAAATCTGCTTTGCGGCGTTTGAGAGCTTTCACCTTCCAACGAGTTTAAGGATGTGGCATTACAATTTCATTACGAGACTCGCCATATTTTGTAGATAATTGTCAATCCCAGAAAATTAAAAGAAAGACGATTCAAGTTGAAATGTAGCGTGACAATTTAGAGACTGCTTTGTAAAATAGTTATTCTTACAAATTGTCATAGTGTATAGCATTTTGCACACCAGGAAAAGAAACAGAATTCGTGGCAAAAAAAATTTATTATTGAAAGTTATTAAACCTCTTCCGGTTTCTCAGCTTTATATTTATATATCTTATTAGTTTTTTCTAAATAACCACTTCCGTGATATTTACTGAAAGTAACAGCTTTAGGAAAATTTCCATATGACATAAGATATTCTTTATTTCCACGTTGTTTGATTTTTCAATACATTTTCATACATAATAAAGTGATTGAGTTAATTGTTTTCATCACATCTGTATCTTTCCTTTTACGTCCATTCACTCTTCTCAGATTATTATAATATATATATATATATATATATATATATATATATATATATAATATGACATAATAACAAGATATTGATTGCCAATCGTCTAATTTTTTTGAATTCCTTAATACGCAGGAGTTTTGTAATTATAATTAATAATTATAATTTAAATTAATTATTATAATTTGCTACGGAATTATTGTAAATTTGAGCTTGATCTTCCTCTTTCCAATCCTTACAGTATTTATCGGTGTAATATTTACCAGTATCTTGTTGATCAGTCTTGAGTACAAAATGGTAACAAGTGCTCAGAAATCCTAATAAGTCAATAGTTCTTACGTTGTTTCGACAACAAGTCAATAGTTCGACAGTCAATAGTTCTTACGGTGTTATCGTGTCAAAAACGATATATTTCCGTTGTTTCTAGACTTTAGAACTGTTTTGTACTGAATAGATGTAACAATTATCCTCATAGCAATATAAGTAATTTGTACACCTCTGTTTTACTAATATTCCTTCCATTGTTCTCCATTTACACATAGGTGCGTGCCGTAACGTTTTCCTGGTTACTCAAATACTTCTTTATAGCAAAATATTTTCAACGTGAATTCGCTTTCCATTATACGTAAAATGGCTTGGAAATACTTGCATTGTGTTCTATCATTTTACCTTTGCTGTAGTTATTACTTGTCTAAAATTGTTTGGTCTATGTTTGCTGTATACGCGATATATTATTAGAAATCACCTACGTATTAGGTATACAAAAATTATGGAACAATGTAGTAGCGCAGAAAAAATTTAACGTAGATAATTTTTTCGGGTTAAAATTTTATTTTCTACAGTCATTTTTAAATAGCCCTCTGGAGATCCATTGCAGAATAAAAATCACGAATTAAGGTAATTCAATATGCATAATCCATATTACATGTATTTTGTTCCTTTCCTATGTAAAAGTTTTCATGGGTTCAAGTACCTTTCATAAAACTATTAACATTAGAACTTAAATTGATACTTGTGCCATTTAAAATTCGTTGTAAAAATACTTCGTTAGTTGAAAATTATTTGTTGAAACTTATTTTGAATTATTATTAGTATAAAATATACGAAAATTATTACGTACGTAGCCAATATAATGAATTTAATTTTTATTCGTTCATTTTTTTAAATTTTCAGCACTTACAGTTTATACTTACTACACACATGTTCAAAATATATGTATTCTGTATCATAGATACCCATAAAAGCTGTAGGCTGATTTTACAGTGGCTCAATTTCTGGTTCTACATACGTTGCTGCAGCAGTTTATTACGCTTTGTTGAATGTGTTTGGAAGATTGGTGTTCAATAAAAAAGATATTATTCTACTCTGAATTTAACATGTTAACGTGTCATCAAAAATCAATTCCAATGACTAATTGACTTGACTAATAATTTAGCAAATGTATTGACAATAGTAAATAGATTATTTGACTAATAACACAAAATACAGAATTGTAATAATTCTTATACATCAACGCGTTAGAGAAATACAAATATATCATCTATCAAGTTTTAGAAAACAATACACCCAAAACTGGATATATACGTGGAATATAATTGTAGACATTCCGTTACAATTTATGAAGCACAAATATGTGTACAAGTTTTCAATTTACATTAAAAAAGTATGCATGCTAGATTTGTTGATAAAAAGTTAATATGGTATGTTGAAAGCAGAAAGCTTTAAAACAAGTAATACAAATTTAAAATGAATAAAATATTATTGTAATAATACCTATATAGAATATTATTGTAATAATAGAATGAACGGTCGAGTTTAATTGATGAAATATTTTTTTCTTCTTTTTCACTTTCCTATGTGTTTAAATCTATAATTATGTTAGACGATGCATATGTTTGCTAGTTTTCTGAATTATCAGTTAACGAGGGTTGTGATGATGTCTTTGTGAATTTCATTTTCGAGAAGAATGTTTCATAAACATATGTAGTACATCCATCAGTAGTTACGTATTCTCTAATAATTTTGTTGGAATATTTCTAGGATATGATACAAGTATAAGATAAATTAAATGGTAATGTCGAGGCAAAAATGTTACATTTAATTGTTTCAGTGGAACTCAGTGAACTTCTTTGACAGATTGTCGGGAGAGCTGTTTGCGTCAGCTTCAAACAGGCTTGAAATTCTTTTTGCAAATGCTGTGAAACACCTATCAAATAGTTATAATTTTCGTTATTTCATCATCTTTCATATTTCGAAAATTTTTTATTATTAGAATTGTTCACTGGTTGATCAGAATAAACAGCGACGTTTAACCCGAGAAAATAATACAGCCTTTCTTTAGTTGTAAATTTTGTTTACGAACGTAAGTATAAATATTTAATTTATTTAATATTTTGTTTACATGCAATGAGAATACGTTTCAATATTGTAACACAAAATCATCAGGCTGGCAGCACAATTGAACGTGGAGCGGCCACATGTGGCCTGCGGGCCACAGGTTGGGTAATAACAATTAATATTGTAGATATCTTATAGTTCTATTTTTACGATTGGTAGTTATTCTCTTACAATAATTCCTTATTACTTTGTTGGTTTTGGTCCTTCCCTTTACTAGTCGACTGTGGAGCTAATCTGGGTGAAAAATATCGTAACAAACGATTTATCAACCTCGTCAGAGTTCAATTCACAAATCATGTTTAGCTGAATTTATTATTTTTTTATTTATCATATGCCTTTCTTAGGTGAAAATAATTTGTATATACATATATCGAATTAAGTGGGATACAATTTAATTTATTCTATTATTTCATTTATTTAAAAATACTCAAAATCTTATGTAATCTTTCAGAAATGAACTTTGCCATCAGAATCGCGAAGATTGCCATCAGAAGAGCGTCACATTTTGGGACACATATATGCACTAATTTGAGCTTTACACTTCATTATTAAATTTATCTCAATTCTTCACTCTTCAGTTATTCTTCAGATAACTACTAAAATAACTTGTCTAAAAATAAAGTGTTATACTGAAACTTGTATCATTAAACCGTAATTTTCCAGCACCTCTCTGCCGTTCTACAATGTAACGCTCTTCGACGACTACTACTGCAATGTGTATGATCTTCTGTTCTACTTCGCCCTTCTCAGCCTGAAATAATGGCGACCTGTACGATCCGAGCGAACGTTGGTATGCGAAAATCGCAATGAAACTTTTTTTTGACACAGTTTCTCTCCAAATCCCTATTTCTTAGACGCAAGGTTCATCGACGGCAACTTCTACCATTGACAACGTGTTGGGATTAAACTGAATATAAAACACACAGTAGTATTTGTTTCGAAATAGATTCATTCATAAGGAAACTGATACTTCTCTAAAACTAGTAATTCCTTACTGCATAACTCTAAATACGTATTCCCATCATTGTAAAGTTCTGGAACTGCATTTTGTTTTTTGATAGTGTTTCGGATCATTTCTCTTTAATAATAAATTCCAGAAGATAGAGGCTACAAAATTTCCACTTGAATTTTATCTATAACTCAAAAATTTTAAAATAATTTGTACCGTAAATTCGCATACTTCTTAAGCAATACGAGAAAGCATTGTAATGCTGCTCCAAAAAGCAGACGAATTTTCGACAAAAAAAACATATGTTGTAGGGTCCTGATATCAAAAGAGTGGATATATATTGTTCCTTATATACTTCCTGTATATTTTCCTCTTTATTTTTTATTTTTGTGCGTTCATGATACCGAAAAATTGGTTGACTGCAAAACGTCCGTCCATGCATCCGCCAGTTTGCCTTAGGTCAACGCAAGCGCCTATACCATTTAGACAATTTTCTCAAAAAGTGATATTTCTCCATCAATGTGGTCAAAGGGCCCTGAAGGGTGAAACAGTTTTTTTTTTTATTTTTAGAGGTTTCTTAACATGAAGCTTCAACATTTTCTCAAAATTGACTAAATTGTTTTCGTTAAATACTTTGAACTTTTGAAAAGTTTTAATTTTTGTTAGCATCTTCCTAAAACTACAATAATAAAAATATATTTTTCCTTCATGAGATCAGTTCTTAAAAGACAAATCTTTATATATGGCCATGCACAGTTTTTCAAAAATGAGTATTTTTTGCGTAATTTTGCGTAAAATGTAGGCAGTTTTTTAAACAATTATTTTCCCAATACTGCACCATTTTTTATTAATTTTTCTCAAAGTTGTTGTACAGAAAAAGTACATGTTTAAAGTAAATACGCCAGTGTTACTGTTAATTGCATTAAAAAATGTTACACGTGTGTTATTAACACACCAAGTGTTGCACACACTGCGTGTGCTAACTGAAGTGTTAACTGAGACATGTATTACCCAAATTGGTAAACGAGGCTACAATGCTAAACGAAATTAACTGCACAGAAGAGACTTATTACTATGAATGAAAGTTAAATTGTGAGTCAATTCACCCATGTCGGCATTTTTTATTAAGACGCGGATTCGTTCCTTCTAATATTATGCAATGCTGAGAATGGTCGATTGCTTTGTTCCTTCTTACTATTGTGTCTTGTTTCACCACTTCAGATTTTTATTTAGCACTTTACAGAATTTTGTTTAAATAAATAAAGCACAGGTATTTCATTTTCTATTATGAAGTAAAAAATATGAATATTTCCATTTGGAAAATCCAAAATGGTTCAACATCGCAGTAAATATGTATTCGGCGATAGTTTTTTGTCCACGTACTTGCCCTGCTATCACTATTACTTTGTGAAAACCGCGTTTCAGTATCTTGAATGAATAAAAAAAATATTGTGGGTGGCATGTTTATTCCGGCCGTTCCGTATATACGAAACTATTCTCACTCAATGGTCGTCAGCCTTGCACGCTTCTCAGAAATGAATATTTCCTGAACCTATCCTCACTTACCTATAAAACCTGACTATCTCCTGTCTGTTTTATGAGAAAACGTCAATAAACTGTCTTTAGTTTGTGTCATAATTATGCAAAATGCATCCCATGCACAACTTACAGCATGTATATAATTGTTTATACTCTTCCAAGTTTCTTTGTTCAGAGACTTCTTAAATATCCCCTTATTTCTTAATGTCGTCAAACTCATTATTGTGTTTATTAAATGTGAGAATAGTCCAACGTCAATCTTTGGTATTGCTGGAAAGTACTTTCAAATAATGACTAAATTACAATTTTCAAGTAATTAATCCACAGTTTTCAAGTAATTAATTTACATATTGATTCTTCTCGCTCGAAATCCTGAATAGATTTCTTTTTCTCTGTTACTTTCGTTAAAGAATATTGTGTCATTATGTTGTATCAATTACTTTAACGCAGTCATATAATTCCAAAGATATTTATGAACATTGATCTAATTTAATACATTGAGTCTACTTTTACTTGATTAAGATAAAATAATTCACGCCCATATGTTTGAATCTTCTAACCGCCAACTACCAAAAAAACATTAATGTTTCCCGATCATTTCTTTTTGAAGTACTTGGACAGGTTTGTTGTGTCATCAAGCTTAATTTTTAAACAAGTAGCTTTATCTTTAAAAAATAAATTTAACTAAAGCTTATAACGTGTTATGATGGAAAACAATCCTAAAAACAAACTTTCTAGACTCGCACGAGATACAAAATTTCAGATATTTAAATATTCTTAGAATTCCTAATAATATAAATCAAAGAAAAATATATTATTCGCTGGACTGATTTAACACAAATCAATCAAATTTATAATAATTGTAAACTTGATGTCAAGGGATTTTAATAATAAATTCTTTCGAAATGTCGGGTATCTTTATATTAACTGTTTGCTATAAATGTATAAACAACTGATAACAATTGTTAAGAACTCAACGATTCCCTTAGTTTATAACTAAAATGTTAAAATGCTCATTTTTAAAGTGAATAAAGAAACCTTTTAAATATTCGATACACATATTGAAGCAGTTATTGAATGCACTCCTATTTGATAGGTGACCGAACCTCATTTTACTCAGCTGTAGCGTAAAGTTTTTCTTACAAAATATTTTTTTAAATTTATAACACCCATTTTGTCATTTAAACTTTATTTCGAATTTTTTTGAGTCAAGAGCAGAAATATTGAAGAATGGGAATCCGTCTTTAAGTAATCAGCGACAACTTTTGGAAAAAATATATAAAGTCTTAGCCGGAATTCAGAACACCTTTTTCGGTATACGCACTAGAGCCGCAATGCATCATTCGCCCTTTTTTTTTTTTTTTTTTTACTTTCTCGTATAGGTACGTATATACGGAATTATATACGTGGTATAGAAAAAGGTACTATGTAATGCCTCGAAAAATCGATTTTGAGATTTCAACGGAAATACACGTTTTGGAGTCTTCTGATACCGAAAAATTGTTGTTTTCTTCTAAACGTCAGTCTGTCCGTCCATCCGTCTGTCTGTCAATCTGTGAACACAACTATCGCCTAAACCATATGTATGATTTGTTCTTCAGCATGGATATTTCCCGGTCGATCTGGCTCCACTCGAATCGCCGCGATTTTAAAACCTTTAAAAATATGGGGGTACTTTACATAAACCCCCCCGGACAGTATCCATTTTTTTCTGAAAAACGGCTCCAAATTTTTTCTTGAAATTTCTTGTAAGAATAGAGTAAAATACACTAATAAATGTGGCATGTGTCTAATTTTCAGGGCAACTCTTAATTTTTGAAAATTTTAAAAGTTTGAATTTCTTCGGAATTTCCTACAACTACAAAATTGAAGTTTTTTTCCTTTCAAATGAAACTTGTAGCCCTTAATTAATTCTTTGATTAAAGTCAACTACATTATTTTGAAAAATTTAGTAGCTTTGTGTAATATTGCGAGCAATATGTGCAATTTAAAAAAATACAAAAACAAGATTTTCGCGAAAACACCTCCAAATTTTTCTTTTAACTTTTGGTAGGGACAGTGATAAATGTACTCTACTAGATGACTTATACCCCATTTTCGCTATTCTTTGTTTTCTTTTTCAAAAATTTAAAAAAATGACTAGCCTCTCACGTCGTTAATATTTACATTAGGGGCGATTTGTTCACATCATTGCATTTTTAAAAGTACATGTTCTTTATATAATGTCATATAAAATTTCTCGAAAATTCGGAAGTTTTATGTGAAAATAAGCAAAAAATTCTGCATTTTTAAAAACGTTCAAACGTCAATTTCTCAAAAACAGTGTTAATTTTTTTCTTCAAATTTATTACATATAGTGCCAATTGCACTGCTTCAGATTCCCTAAAATTAATTTTTCAGTACTCTTTTGTTTAGTTGTTTTTCAAAAAATTACACAAATGGATTTTTTTTAAATATCTCTCGTGCCTTTAAAACGTACATTTACAGCAGTTTTGATACACTAGTGCATTGAGTAAAAGCACTTTAAATAAATTCCAATAAAGTTTTTCAAAATCTCAATAATTTTTGTGTTATAAAGCTTCAAATTTCTCATTTTCAGTAACGATTAACCACCATTTTTGTAAAAACCTTTCCAAATTTTTCAACAAAATTTCTATATATGATGAGTTCTCACTCTTCTATTTTATTCTTAAATTAATTTTTCGTTTCTGTCATTAGGTAATCAGAATATTTAGAAAATTAAAAAAAAATCGTTCACGACATCTCGGCCGGCAGACTAATCAACATGACTACTTCAACATGACTACTTTAGGCGTTAACAGTTTACTACTGTTCAAACGCTATATTTGTATCAAGGTTGTCTATCCTGTCATTACGTTTTTATTTCTTCAGGTGACGTTATTGGAAGCAAATTATACGTTTTCTCCGCTATTCTGCAAATTTTATCTCCTGTACATTTTGCGAAATATATTACAACTAGTCTTATCTTGAAAAGAGCCATTTTTAGCCATTGATATCAACGTTGTTTATTACTAAGGATGTATATTATAAATCTTCTATTAGCAAGCATTTCATTTATGATTTCTGTTGTAGATCCTTTTTACTTTCTGCCCAAGCGACACCGAATATTTTCGCTTTTTTTATATAGTTTTACCAATTGCATTGCATTAGTAGAAAGTAATGACCCCCTGGTAACCTTACAAATATGTTCACCTGTCAAAGAATGCCGTAAAAATCCGAGTACTTTTGAATAAAGTGGCTATTAAGAAAAGAAACTGAATAACAAAAGTTGGCGTGGCGTTGTAGAAATTAACGGAACATGTCTCGTTTAGCGCGTACTTTCTTATCCCACTGATAAATAATGCTGCAGTGCTGTGCAAAGTTATTGCGGGGTTTCCCAGTAAGCCCCAACTAGCAGAAATATTATTCCCTGCTACCATAAAAAAATAATGTAGTTATCAATATTCGATGTAACATTTGCAAAAATTATCCATCACTGACCCGTTTCTCGGAGAGAGCCGATGAGCTATCAACAACAGTGAAACAGGTAAGTAATATGCCAAAAAAGAAAAGATTTTACAAAAAAAATTAATAGAATTGACATTTTGTTTGAACAACTTGATTACTTACCAACAAAATAAATGACGGAAGTCAAGTTTTATTTATTCAATATCTACGAGTCCCTTGAAGTTTGACCTTTGATAAGACAAATTCGGATACTAAATTTCGTGCCAATAAGTTGACATTAACCCGCAACGTGTATTATAAATCGCTAGCTTCAAGTATTGTATTGGAGGATTGAATGATAAAGAATCGTTGACATTTATAACATTCATGTTATTGATATATTGATATTTTTAATTTATTGAATAGGTTTTTATGTTCACTAATTACTCCAGATAGTTTATCTTAAATGATTTTTTAACAATCAGGTTACACCTTGGATGACACTGAACATAACACGACAAAATTGATTTCGCTTTCCACATACTCTCAAAAAGACGTGAAAACCCTACATTATTTTAAACCCCTTTTAGAAAAGTTCAAAAACTGTCAAACTGTTCAAAAAGTTCAAACATCTTCTTTTTTGACATATTCTTCGATGATATGACAGCGGGAGAAATGCAATACCTCTTTCTCTCCAATCTTTGCTCGAGGATGACTCATGCGCCACTGAAGCAACCGGTGTTTGAGACAGTTGTGTTTCACAGCACATACTTTGTTGTCTTTGTCACGTTTCTACATCGCTTTATAGCTATTTGGTGCAGTGGTTGGAATACGGCAAAACGTTTCACCTTCAGTATTCTTTTAAATTTACTTCCATTTTCATTTGAATTATAAAAGGTTTTGTTTACATCTTCAGATAATGGGATTAGAACCACTGCTGAAAACGAAGATGCAGAATTTTAAGTTTAAATTGCCTTTCCTCTTCTAATTTTGTTTTACTTGATCTTTCTTATTTTTCAGCAAAATTTCCAACTACACCAGTCTGGTCTGCCTCAATATAAAAAGTCGCCAACATCTTCAATTTTTATATTTTCTTGAGGATCAGCATGTACATTTTTGAAAGTGTCTTCATTTTGTCAGAAAAAATTCTTCTTGGTTTGTCTTCTTTTGCAACTTATTCCATGTCAAATAAAATTCAACAAGTTTCTTTTTGCAATTACGAAGGGAAAGTTTCGGAATTATCGCCTTTCTCAACATATTACTAGATTTTCATTCATCAACTCCCACATTTCACCTTCACGTCCTTAAGTTTTAAAATATAACATCAAATACTTGTCTGCTGTTGACGACAGTTTATGTCAATGTATTTGAAACGATCGACTCCGATCTTCGACTCCGATCAAAAACACTCGCTCTTGGTCATTGCGTAATTCGTGCTTAAATGGTTGTGCCATAAATGAGCCACATAATTGAGCACTTAAATATTATTGCCATAGAAATAATGTCAACTATTGCGAGACATGTGTGTTCAAGTCTGTCACAATTGAATAGAAATACTTCTCTGAGAGTCCTGGTAGCGGAAGTATGAATAAATCGCTCTGACATGCATGTCTACCGGCCTCGGCACGTCATTGTCAACTTAAGGTTTTCAGCTCAGGTTGGCGTGGGTTTATGAGACGATCACCAATAAATTTTTGGAAGACATGTCTTAGGGTAGTTCAAAAATATTTATCTGGTAGAAGTTGAAATATAGTTTGTAATTAATAAAATAATATCCTAATCTGCATTTGTTATTTATAAATTTTGATAGTTTTCGTATTTCAAAAATAATCTTATTTAGAAATAAAATGTCATATTCATGTTGCTAGTATTCCAATTCCATATTTGCCGATATTTTTTACCACAAAATCAGAGAAAATAAAATCTTACAGTAAGTGTTACGGAAACTACGTCAGAGCTTATTTATATAGGAATAACCCGCTCTATAATGAACATTCATTCATTGCTTTCAAAAATGCAACGTACTATTTATTTATTTATGTTTACATTTACAATTGACCCACAACTGTTTGTTTTTCTTTTCTTACACAATGTTTTGTTTTTTTTGCACAATCATTCATTTTTGAAATTTGTATGGAGATTTTGGTCTCGTTTGCACATTCTTAGTTAGCTCTAGAATTTATCCCCTTAATCATCAGACTACTGAAACTAGTCTTAATAGATCTAAGGGAAGACAGATAATAAATTAACTTTTGTCGTGTATTGGCAAGACTAGGCCGAAGGCAAGACTAGGATTAAACGTTTCTAGATAGTTCTGCCGAAATCTTTTAGTAACTTTATTTTGCTTAGATTAGAAGCAAATCAATTCGTTTGGCTGAGATAATGATTGGTACCCTTATTGAATTGCTATACATGTTTCGGACACGATATTCGTATATACACATACATTTTCTCGATATGTCTTTTTTATGTTGTTTGTTGATGGACAGAATATGTCAATAATTCTTTCGAACTTATTAATTTTATTGATAACCCCTATATTTAGGTATCAGTGTCCTAGTGAAATGTAAATTCTGTTAATAGCGTTAGTTTTAAGTTCGTTAATATTATTATTTGTTGCTTAGTTTTCAGCACCATGATGGCTCTTGATTTGTACTTTTCTTTCAATATTGACATTAATGTGCGTGGTTAAATCGTCCATTCATTTGATTGCCGAGGTATGTGACATAAGGGGCAGAAGCTGTCGAAAACCACAAGTATCAACAGATTCTTCGAACAACACACCACTCTTCAAATGATTTTTATCCACATTTGTCCCATTCAAAGGACATATCAATGTCAACACTGTATTCATGAGGAATCGTAGATCATCCTACGCAGTTCAATACCATCAGATAATTTTGATTGTAAGCATGCAATTTAAGATCTTCCATAAAAACTAAACGTCTATTTTGGGGGTTAACTTCGCTCAGACGGAAAGTGTACCCTAGACAGTCTTTGTTTAGATGTTTTGATTTACGGTTAAAAGCTAAACAATACTAAGAAGAACTCAGTGAATCTCTTTGAAATATTTATTGATGAAAAAAATTAGTCTACTTGGATATTTATGAATTACACGTTGTTGGTTTTTTTTGCGAAAAAAGTAGATATTTGCCGAAAACTGCCACAGACTTGTTATTATTTACATATTGCGTTATAACATAGTCCACCCATTATTTTTATTACCTTTCCTGTTTGTACGATTTCTTTAAGAAAAAAATATCGAAAATATATTTTTGTACACCCTGAAAGAATAATGTCCGCACTGTGAATCGTCCGTAAATTTGAGATTTTTCGGACTAAAAGATAATAAAAATTCACCAGAATAGAGGCAAAACGTTTTTTACAGTAGATGTAAGATATGAGGAGAGAGTCCCATACTTCAGGCAATTAACTGCACCTAGTGACCACTGAACTTGACAGTGGGTTTTATTAGTATTTTATTTTACATTAAACGATAATCAAGTCGATCAGATGGCCGAGATTGCGAAGGCAGCAGAGCCGTAGCGGTCTCGGTCTGGAAGATCGCGGGTTCGATTCCGGCCTTGGCCATGGTTGTGTTGTGTCTCTGCATGCGTATGTCGTCATTTCACCTCCTCACTATAATCATCATCACTTCATCTTCCGTACCCCCGGGGCTAACAACCCTGGGGGATAAAAATAGGATCTAGCTAAATGATTATCCCGAGGTAAATTATATGCATCTGCCACCGAGATAATGTTGCTGAGCCGCGGTAAATGCATGCACGCGCTTTGTATGTATTGTGCCAAGTCGGCCTATTAGCGAACAAAAAAACTGTGTGGCGTACGGAGAAGATGCAATTGATGTACGCTTTCTTCAACACGTGTAGGTATATAAGTTATTCTCTTACCTATCCAGCAAACAAATTTAGTTGAATTGTGAATCAAGTAGCGACGAGCGTCAAGAATTGGTAAGAAAATATTCGATTTTGTGAGATCAAAAATTTTTGCAAAGACTGATCAGCGACAGATATTGGCTATTATACTTTAACATGCCTTTTGTGACGTATTTGCTGATTTCTGTGGGAACATGGAGAACGATTATTTGAAGAACTTTCCCCACTGAGTGCAAGGTAGCATGCACCGATAGTGAAGCTACATTGTTGGCCAAATACAAAACTAGAGGCTATCTCATAATTTACACGAACGGCTAAGGAAACAGCACGAAAAATGAGGGTCGTTAATGAGGAGAACCTAAAATACAATATTTGTTAGTCTTTTAGAATTACACTGTACAAATGTTAACTAATATATTAAAAATAATTTTTAAATGAATAATATATTACTTCTCACTTACACTTACTCGTCAATTTCAATCATGTTATGTCATCAGGCAATGTCTGGTAAATTAATGTACGTGTATTGAGAAAAGTTTTGTTGTGAGCTGTTGATACTGACATTTAATGCATATTATTACTACGTCGAGTGTTAGTTATAGATATGTATATAAACTGAAAATATGTTGGTTTTGGAAAGCCTATTTACGAAAACTGTTAATCAAAGATTACACAAAATGAATTATGTACGTTACGTCGGCAAAAAGAAAGTTTCTGTGCTCGCTATACTACAGATATGAGTTTTGTAAGATATGAATTTACAAAAAAAACATTTTCACGTCGGCCGAAATGTGAATGTTTTCAGACTCAATCACTTACCATACTCGTTCACAAACCCTCCTATCGCGATGTTTGTACACGGTACAGTGAAGTGTTTTTAACGTCTATTTTATTATAGAATACTCCGTAAAAACATATAAACTTTCTTTCTTGAAATGACTACAACTAACGATATTTTACAATACATTAGAACACTGAAATGTGAATTATATTATAAACGTTATATAAATATAAGTATTGGCGTTTTATTTTATAAAGTATTAGGCAGAAATATCTCAATATTCTTTGTATGTATTGTTAAGAACTTAATAAATTTACGTAACAGAACATCGCATTTTTCTATAAGTAATCAAATTAAGTTTTCTATTCTTCATGAAAGAGACTGCGACAGCTTCTGAAATTGTCAGTCATGTTAGATTTGTATTATTTTATTGACTCAATAGGATGTATCGCCTACCATCCGTCCGCTGGTCTAACGCGAAATCAGTGGGCTGAAATATGCCCGAAGTGGACGAGTATTTCATCAGAAGGCCCTCTGTCTGACTAAATACCCGTGAGGACTCAGGACAAAACCCAGCGCACGGCCTCTCCACGTAGAGCGCGCTTGTGCTAAAAGCACTTCGTCTAGCGCAAAACATCCCAGGCGCGTTTTCAAGCCTAGACCGTCGCATTCGGTAGTAATCTTTTTCAGCGTTCCGGCTCTACGCCCTCGGCTTTAAACATTTACGCGCGGGCTCAGCTGGGACGTCCCTTACATCGCCACGCGACGTAAGAACCCGCGATTTCCCTGAGCCCCGCCGCGACCGCCGGTTTTTCTGCAAGGGCGCGAGAGGATGCCGAGGGTGCGACTCGCCGGAGAGGAGGGCGCCCCGACGCCAAGCGTCGCCCGTAGGTGTCGACCCGCCCAAGAGCCCCGCCACGGCCTCGCGCCACCCCGCGCCGCCACACGCTGCCCCGCGCCGCCCCGCTCTGCCCGCTCCACCCCGCTCCGCGTCGCCCGTGACTTGGCTCGGGCCACGGCAGATGATAAAAAACAGGCCACCGCCGCAGCGGGAGGGTCCGCTCGGCGTGGGTGTCGCCGGCCTGGAGTGAGAGGGTGCGGAGGCGGAGGCGGGAGCGAGGGCGGACGCCGCCGCGGGCAGGCTCCCTCGAAGGCGGCGCCAGGCGCACCTAACGACCCGTGCTGGCGTTGTCATAGCGGCCGTCCGCGCGCGGGGTCGTGAAAAATGACCGCAGTCAAGGAGTTCGAGACTCCCCGGATTCGGTCGGACCCGAGGTTCCAAGCCGCCCTTCCCCACCGTCATTTTCTCATCTTGCCCGGAAAACAAATTGCAAAAGTTTGACGTCCCCAGCCGGCCGGAGAAGCCGCCTCCACCCACCAACGCAGCCGTCGCCGCCGCCGCCGCCGCCGCGTCCGGGTCGAGCTGCGTCGCGCTG
>BOPP01000002.1:21793935-21830231 GCA_017312745.1 Gryllus bimaculatus
GTCGCATGAATACTAAACCACGGAGAGTGGGTAAGTTGAGAATTTTTTCGCGTCTGTGTTTGCGTGGATCGTCGGAAGTCACTTTGGTTGAAGCTGGCCGTCCCGCCGACGGCCGCTTAAAAGCTTTGTAAGAAGAGGAGGAGGACTCACTGAAGATAGTGAGGTACCATCGGAGAGCTCATGCAGTGATGACAAAGAAAATTTCCAATGAAAAGCATTGACGCGCGTTCACTATAGAATTCGCGGACGGGGAGGTTCAGCAATCGAAACCAGATTCCGTTTCCTGGAATGATTTCTGCGTGAAAGGAGGAGAGACAAAGACCGTCTGAGCCACTTGAAATTTTTCTTGCTGAAATGGGAGGCACGTTTGCTACTCACACATTCGAATGGCGCAGTCACTCGGTGCGCCAGTTGCACCTCAAGTTGAACGATGCACGGTAGGGCCCGGCCTTAGCCCGCACTGAGTGGTAGTCGGACCGGTTCGCGCGATCGCGAAATGGGAGTTCGGGAGAAGAATTGAGGCAATATCCACAAGTCGTTCGCCCGACGGCGAATTCGTGGAGTGCCTGACGGTCTGGATGGCCCCGTGAGGCGCTCCCTGGGCAGCTGGTGACTCGTGACCGTGGCAAGCAACAGGGAGGTAGCGAGCGCGGCGAACCGGCTGAGGACGTGGAGGGCCTGTGGTTTTCTGGGCGTGCGAGCTGGATCCGGGCGCGACCGCGACCGTCAACAACACCCACCCATGCGGTTGGGTGTGTTCTGACAAGACTGGCCGGAGAATCAACCAACGACACAACTGATAGAGGCCACATAGCTTTACTGGGCCTGCAGGACTAATAGATGCGGTATGGACAAATACTTGAGAGAAAGGCTGAGGAGCAACATGGATGCCAATTCTAGAGATTGGGCAATGATATGGCGGCCTAGAACAGTTTAATTAAGTTGTTGTCGTGATGTGCACATGGCCATCAAAATGAAAATGAAAGGTCAGCCGATTTTTTTCACGTGGTTTAGATTAATGTGAATATAATGTTTCGTATGTAATACGTATTCATTCTATCATCCGCAAGCGCCATTTACTTAGGATATTGTAAATATGTTTGTATTGGTTAAGATGTTAGATATGAGTGTATTATTGAAAACTACATCCACCCTGCTTCCAAGTCGGACCAAAGGTTGGGTAATGGATACAGATAGAGGAAAGATGATGTATTGCTGGGCGGAAAAATTTGTTTCCAAAATTTTCAAACAGGAAGGATGCATGTTTCTGGGGCCTCCTGAACCCCCCAATGTACCATTTATCCCCGCTCTGGCCTCCACGCCAACAAACGCAACAACATAAACAAGAGCTACTGCGCTTCTGAGTCTGAGCCATCTGTGGAACTCACAAACGCTAAGGCGTGCCTAACCGCTCTTCTCCTGAATTCTTGGCTGCGTGCGGAGAAATGTATATTTTATTCGCGTGCTGTCTCCCACTGTCTCAAAACCTTGAGTACCGAGGTTGGTGAAAAATAATTATTAAAAGTTTTTCTGTGGAGTACTATTAGACGAGAATCCTTCGCCCGTGCGACACATTTTCGAATTTTCTGATTTCCGAACATGAATTTCTTGCCAAGGACTTTCACGGTGTCAGCTGTTAACCATATTCAGCTGTTCTCGTCCGCACTTTGAGATGGATTGATAGCGGCGTTAGATTCAGGAAATACTTGACGCCACGTGGTCGCCTACAAAGCCTTAGCATTTTTAATTTCGCAAACTCAGTTTTATCAGAACGAGTGGCTTTCGGCGTTAGCGTATTTATTAATTAGTCTATAATAGTTACGGAATCATATGCGTATTTACTGATTGAAAGTGTTGCACCATTTGTTTAGTACAGTTATTAGTAGGGGGTAGGAAATGTTTTGATACCCGCTAGAAACAGTTACCAATAATGATAAACGAAATGCTCTAAAATTTCCCTAAAACAAAGAAAAATGAAGTAAAGAATTTAGTTCAAATCATTTCAGAGAACTACCTGAAGGTGTTGGAGTACAGTTACATGTGTGTAATGCGATGCTTTCTTCCTTTGTGTTCGCCGTAAACTGCGAGAGCACGCAAACTATTTGGCTTTTGGGATCTGTTTTTGAAAAAAGAAAAATCGTCTTTAATTTAGAGTCGCGAAATCGCTAACAATGGGCGCTGTCAGGGTATCAAACAGGAACCTTGATTAAAAAGTCACTCGAGTATTACAATGATTCGGCTGAGCATTACAAATATAGTGAGTAGAAGATATGGAATAGGCTCACTGCAGGAAATTCTGTGGGTAACATTTTGTTGCACCCTCGTGAAATAGTTGTCTTGAATAGTAGTGTTGTTTCCTATTTCAGTGGATATAAACATCAGCATGAAAATCAGAGAAAAACATAGCATAAAAATGTAGAATAATATTATAAAGTCGAACAAGCGACAAAACAACTAATAAAAAAATGGTTAAGTTCCTTTGCCAAAAACAGAAGATAATTCTGTACTAAACAGCATTGTCCCTAATAGGTGAAAAGAAACAATGAATTCTCATAAAATAATGCCCCCTAGTTATTTAGTAGAGTAATTTTTGATTATTTTGGGTACTGTTACAGTGGGTGTACATTGAACCTAGTGTCGTGTGAACATTTGTGCGCTTAAATATAATTTACAATTTTAGCATTATTTTCCACAGATGTATGAGAAAAGTCCTGAGACATTGTTGCTACACAAGACTGGCCGATACCATTTAATGAAATTTACTTCTCACCCATTTCTCTCAATCTATATGTACACTAATTTTCCACATGTAACCAGAAATTTAATAAAAAATAATTTCAAACCTATCTTAGGTGTTTAGGTTTCAATATATTCCAGAAGTCAGGGATAAAATTTCCTAAACAAGAAACCATCATCAACTCAAAGAATTTAAATAATTGGATTGCAATATATTCCTATCTACTCTCATGGAAGCCCTTACCAACTGATTTCTTACGCTCAGTGTCGTAATCAACAGCGCTTGGTTAATTTTGATGGACATTTCGCAGCAGAGACTTCCAGTGGAAGAGGAATTAGTTGCCATTAAATATTTGCTGAGTCATGATGTTTAGATGCGTAGGCTTCGCGGCCGGGAGTCCAGCTATTTTACTGCTTCGCGGGTGACGCCAGCGTAAGGGGACAGGTGCCAGTATGTTCGGTCGTCCATTCGCGACCTTCCTCACGATTACGGCCCCTGAGCAGGTCGCAGAATGGCGACCGAAACGTCGGCACCGTTTCGCCATAGACGCGGCGTCACCGGACATGCTAGAAAATAACTATTCCTAATGTTGGTTATGCTAACAGCATTTTTTTACTTCTTGGCATGCTAGGAGGCGAGAGAGGGTCGGGGTAGATGGGGGGGAGGCAGGGAAGATCTTGGCTTGCAGTGAGTTGGTGGGCGCAATATTTTAAAGTACTTTAATTATTGAAATAGCGGATATTTATTAAATGACATTTTGTATCTGAAAAACCTGAATTTTTGAGGTTTATCTGGGTTAGTAGTTTAGCTCATGAAATCCCGGTATGAAGAAAGAAAAAAAAAACTTAAAAAAATAGAAGATGAAAAAGGTAAAGTAGTAGTTCTTTTTTGAATTTGATTTCGTCTGAGCGAATGCCACATCATTACACAAAGATATGAAGGCCGTTTCATCTGTTGAATTGAATTTTCTTCCGATTTTTGAAAGATAAATCTTGAGTCATTAAAAATGCTTGGGATCATTGTATCAAACCATAAAAAAAAAAAAGTTATTATGTTATTGAAAAATGACCAGGTATGTTCATCGGGGCTGTTGCACAACAAGTTTGTCCCATGCGAATCTTATACTTTTGACCAAGCTAGGGGATATTACCGAGCTGACATTTTTGAAAAATTTCGAGGTTTTAAAGAAAATTTCGTTTCATTTTGTTAAGATTAATATTTTTAGTGATATCATTCCTTTGTCTATTTGAAGGAGTGTATAGCAGTGTATATAAGGATGTTTGGTCGTTCATTGTTCATCGGCACAAATTCGTCAGTGAACTGAATTACAATTTGCATTGTAATTGACATATCTATATATAGCTTGTTAGCAATAGCGGGCATAAAAGGATACGAAACAAAATGGTTTATACTGCAGGTATTATTGAGTGTGTTTTAAGATATAAAAGGCACGTCAAACGCTGATTGAGATTATGAGTTATGTTTTAAATTCTTATTACACAGTTTTTGGTGATGGCGCATTTTTAAATTACTAAATCTTAAAGTATGGCTTTGCTTAATACCTGGCAGAGCGAGTATCCCCTATCACGAATATGCTATTGGTTATACTACGGAGTAAAGGTATTAATTGCAGCGACCTGTGTGGATGACCTGTATTTTTTGATGTTCTTAAAATTTATTTGCAGGTGTTATATGAGAGCATTATTTATTGTTCTAAGCAGTGTGTGTAGACTACTTTTGGAAAAAACCATTTTAGTGTGGTTTGGTTCAGGCAGCATCTTTGTTGTTGCCAGCTGGCAGTTTTAATACACAGTGATCGGAACTAGTTGTTTTATAAAGAATGTCCGAATTATTACATATGTCCTGTCCTATTCTAATGTTATGCATTTCTGCTTCTTCAGAGTTCAGGCTCGAATAGTTCTGCACTGGTCACAAATAAATCACACAGCAATCATAGTAATTCCTATATGCAATTCAGATGGAGGAGTCGGCTATTGCTGTGGGCACAGGAGGCAAGGGGACAAAATTACTGTTTGGTTGTGCCAATGGCAAATAATTATTTTTAATATGACTTAAGAAAACATTTGGATGAAACTTGTTAACACTAAAGATATTATCCAATTGCTTGTCTTTTATTAACATTGAAAGCCAACTGAATTTTCTGAAAACAAATAAACTTCTAGGGAGGGAATCTGACCCGAAAGATACACTGCTATTCTTGGTAAATTAAAAGCAACATACACCTCAAGTGAATGAGATTATTAATTGCACTAGTTTATGTTTCATACTATTTGCCTTTGGCGATTATCTTACCTTATAACCGTCCCGACCCGACCAAGTAGGAGCAGGTCGTGCCACCACTGTCCTCGTATACAAAGGTTACCTGGAATGAAAGAATAATGAGAGTGTTTTTTAAGAGTTGAAGAAAGAATTATCTTCAAAAAAAGGAAATGACAAATTCTGTAATGAATGCTTTACCACTAAATTACTCACAATAACACTTCCATCGTACATAACTATTATCCTGCATCTACACGTACTATGATCCAACAAGAATGAAATCAAATTACAGGCACTGTATTCCAATAAATCAGACTTAGTACTTTTACTAAATTATACAGATGGGGTTATAAATGAGAAAGATTTTACTCTATCTTTCCACCGGCACCCATAATAATAAATAACTAGTATTGTCTTGGTATCTTATAATCTTATTGAGTTAAACTACATTTTACATTACATCTTAAATCATTATCAGTTTCGCAAAATTTACTCTCTAAAACAATTTTGTTTATTCAGGTTCATAGCATTTGGTTGAAAATCCTTCCCGCAAATAAAATAAGCTAAAAGGTATGGTAATATACTAATTTGTAAGTACAATTAGTAGGGGTCAGGGAGTATACTGGACGCGCCCAATGCCTTTTATTCTTGAATGCCTAAGAAGATACCACAGAGCTTGAGTAAATTCAAAAAGGAGTAAATCGACTACAACACGGAAAAACTGGTTCACGGAGGAGGAACGCATTTGAAAACCAGGTACAATTTAAAAATTTAAATATGTTTTTGAATGAGCTAAAAAAAAATGACATTTTATACTCTACACAAGTTTGAATTTTTTGAGAATGGTTGAGAGTGACCAATGTATTTGGAAATTCTAGGATCGTACTTAAAAACGAACTGACTGTATCAGTATTATTTCTGGCTCAGAAAATGCTTTTTTGATTTTGATTTGGCCAGACTCACGATTGTTTTACGGGGAGGGAACAATTTCCAAGGATCTGAAAGCCTTGATCTTTAATTTGAAAACTGCACGAGTGAGGAGAGCATGATTGGCCTTCAACAACTGTTAGCAAAAAAAGCAGTATTTTTGTTCAGTTTCCCAGGAAATACAGTTAGAGGTATCTCTATGCCATACTTTTGAGTAAAAAAATTGTTACTTAGAAAATAATAAACATTGAACCTGAAATGGAGATAGCAAAAAGTTTGTCTTTCATTAGAATAGATGTCTAAAAAGAAATTTATTACAAAAAAGTAATTTGCTTTTGGGATCATTAACTATGATGACGTGAAAAAGAGAGTTTCTAAATGCTTACTTTCACAGCATGGCACGTCAAAATTATACCGAAGTATACAAAGCAAAATGATTTAAGTTACATGAACACAAGATAAAATGCCACCCTCAGTCCTAAATAATCCACCTATGTACCAACTTAATCACTCATTCTTTGAGAGTGGTTTAAAGTACAATAGACCTATCTTCAAACCTCTTTATACTTGAATTTCTGTACTGTCCTTCCCAAAGCCAACTTACATTTAATATAAGGATAGTCCAGAAAGTAAAGTGCATGGTAGTGTATGTATGAAAGAGTATATGGTGTCTTTAAGTGTCTGAGTCAGTACAGTATGCTATGCCTGTTCTGTGCGTCGGCACTATACTTCTCTCTATATATCAAGTAGTTATGTAACTATTATGTAGTAATTTATCCTCTTATTCATTTGTATTTTGATTCATTATTAATATTTCTCTGGTATCTAAGATTTTTTGAAGTTGATCATGTCCTAGTGGTCATGGCGCATGGTTTTGTCGACGGGTTCTATCGCATAGTATGAATATAAATTATCTGATTTATAAAACTAAGAATTGATTGATATAACTAAACCTCATTTACAAATAGTTCATACCTCGGCCGCCAGCCGTCTTTCCTCTCTGATGCTGGCCACCTCGTCCTTTGTCATTCCGTCACCGTCTTTCCATTTGATATTCAGTTTCTTCTCTTTAGCGCGATTTCAATTACTGAGTCATCTGGAATTGCTTAGGTATTTTATAGTACTACTCCTCTTATTAACATTCAGGTGCATTCTCCAAAATTTTGTTGCCAATTCCCTGTGAAATTGTATGTGTTTGTTATGTAACGGCTCAAAATCAGCAATTCTTTACCCTGACACTGTGGTACGCTTTCCTTTACTCGAGATGTACAAATTACTATCACGTAGTTATATGTCACCAATTATCACAGCTCACTCAAGTGACACATGTGTATGTCTCCCGTTCTTTAATTCTATCAATGGCATAAATAGAAACAAAAAAACTATCACAACTGAACATGTGTCATGCAATAGCAAATAATAAATAAAAGAGCACCAACGTTACTAACGCATTGGATGGTTTTGGGCAAGGGTTCTTAATATGATAGTGAGGGCAACTCGAAAAACCCATTGGATAGGTTTTCCCTCTTACAGAGCTTTGTCAAGTATTGTAAACACAATATTACTATTAGAACAAATTTTAATTATAATTTTACTTAACTGCACTCCACACTAACCATTTTCTTAATTTTAACTGGGATGCAGCTCTCCTTGATAACATGTAACAACCCAACATACCACAAAAATAGTGCAATTCACTAACACAGCCACCACGGGTTAATATAACATACACTTGCGCGGTATTGAAGACATTGGGGTCCCCCCCGCCCCTTTCGCCTCTGAACCAGAGGCCGGCTCCAAAGCAGGCACCGGCCCTCTAATCGTGCTGTCATGCAACTAATCATCGACGTTTGAGATTTTCAAGTAAGAATTTAGTAATGTCTTACCAGTTTTTCCTTTGGTAAGCCATCTAACCAGTAATGTTGAAATGAAACGTAGTTAATATAAATACAATTAGTAGAATTTATCGGTTGATAAAATCGGGTTTTGTAGAACGATCTTCGTTAAAAATTATTCTTGCTGCCATCGAGTAAATGCCAACTTGCTAAAACTGCATGACTGTGGCAAAGGAACGTCGTCACATCACGGTTCTATTAGGTGTAGGGCCCATTTCGTAATGGAGGGCTATCGATTTTATTAAATGTTTTGCTTTCATTTACTAAGTCCACTACTTTGACAGCGGCTGGAGAAAGGCGGTATGTGGGTATGATCCATTTCTTATATGTTGTTAGAGTTTAGCCTTACTTGTGAGTGGTTAGCTGTGTATTCTCAGTAACTGGGACAGGAATTTTGCGCGGAGGCCTGAAACATGGTCCCTTAACTTCAATGCAATGAAGTATGATTGTATCGAGAGGAACGAAAAATCATTGAATACAAGCAGCATTGTTAATAATTATAGACATTGTGGACTTTTGTGATATATAGCTAGTATTATGTTTCAAAAAATGTGTTTTGATTTCAAAGTCTATATCGTCGTTATCTCTCCAATCTTGATCAAGCCTCAGAGCAAAGTGACCTCCATTGACCTATCCGGACTAAATAATGCTGCCTTTTTTTTGTTGAAAGTTAAACTCGCTTAAAGTAAAATTGCGTTATTTGTGTATTGAATCCCAAGTAATTTTAATTGTGTTGATGAATTTGTAAATGATAGAAATGTGAAATTGAATAAAATGTAAATTCTCTATTTCATTCTGCTTTCGTTTTGAATAACATTCATAGGAAATAGAATTTCTATGTTTGTAGGTTGACAGGGATGGCAGAGGAAAGCAGTGCTGTCTCAGCTCCCGCCTCCTGCTGGGATCCACAACCGCCTCGGTCGTCGGGTGAAACCTGAAGTGAAGCAGCAGGCTCCGAGAATAATTAAACCGGGATGAATTGTTGAGAAACGTGGAGGTGGGTGAACGTATCTCCCTATGTGGACATACTTGAACCCGCTGCGTGCCAAGAAGGTAGTAGTGTAGCCTCACTCGTGCGTGCTTTCCGGCCCAACCTCTCAGATAGTTTGGCGTGGCTCGTGTAATACTCTGACGCATCGAGCGTAACTGCGCTGGTCGCGCACACCTCGGTTGGGCGTTGGTGAGCTACTCAAGTTTACTTTCGTTTCCTGCATATTAGCCAGTACTTATTATAAAAAGCTTTCCCAGCATGGGCCAGGAAGTGACATGAAGTTCAAACTGGGCAGCTTCTCTGGTGTCCTTCGGCGTTGTGAACTAGAGTGTTCATATCAAAGCATTACATTAACCGGATTCACTTTACATTTCTGTTGGGAAAGGGTTGTGTTTTGTCGAGGTACTTCAATCATCCTGTCATCCAAGTTAAATGACGGGGTGATGTGTCACGATATTGTGCTGTGGTTACATACTGTGAGAAGTTCTCTTTTCTCTTACGCACTCTGCCTGTGGGAACCATCATCTAACTTGTTAAAATTGTTTCTGCTTCTGTTCAAGAATCATAGCAAATGAGCTGTGAGCTTCTGGTTTGAGTGCTGTGGTTTTTGGACTTTTTCTTTCTACTCTGGAATTGCAATAACTTGGAATAGGGATTTCTAAGGGTTTTGTGCTAAGTGGCAACATGCAATTATAAGTAGTATTGAATCACATTTCAGGAGAGGGGTTAACTGTTTAATAGCAATAATCTCAACAAGTTGTCTCATGTTGCATGACATAGCAATATTGTGGAAATTATGGTTGGGTATTTGTCCCAGCCTTTCAAGATTTATTGACAATGATTCAAGTTACTGCAGATAATTTCACATTCAGACTACCTTAACTTACATGTTGTTGGCAAGTTAATTAGCTTTATTGAAGTTAGGGTAATTATGCCTGTTGAATGTTAAGAGGATTGATCTAATCAAAAGTATTCTTTAAGATGCGAAGTTTCTGATTCTGACTATTGTCTCAAGCTGAAGTTATGGCTGAAAATATGGGTTATTAAGTGGGGTGCTTGTTTTAGTAGTTGGAAGGCCTTTGCTTTTAAAGTATTGTTTTATCGCACTTAATTGTCTTAAGTATTCTTCTATTAGTTTTTGGGAAATGATATTGCAGGGGAGTGTTGCATAGATATTGTACGGGGTCGTATTCTTGTATGTAATGTATAATTGTTTATATTGGAGTGGGGCCAGTGGATGTGGGTGTAGGGTGATGCGTGATCCAGTGACCATCATGTGGAACTTCGAAAAGCATTTTCAGGCATCGATGTTCTGTCAAGGCATCCATCTTTTAATTCCTTGCTCACTCTCATGTGAGTGAATCAATTATTTTTCTCTTTTGAAGATGCTTAGGTAAAGGTTTTAGTTAATTATCTTCCTCGAGACCTGTTGTTAAGGATGTTATTCAGCCTGATGCAATTATAAGAAGATTGCTACTACATTACTGATTTCATGTGGAAGTTCATGCTTGGGATCCACCAACCACCTCGTCGGTCTCCCTTCTGTGAGCCATCATTCATCGATAATACCATCCAATGCAGAATGATCCTGCAGAACTTGCCAGCCTGCTATGCTGGTACTGCTATTCAGCGGATTTCTTGCCTGTTTCATCTTGCCACTACCGCAGTGGAAAGTCATTAGGGCGGTCCGGCCAAGGGCATGAAAATCAAGAAATTATAGTTTTCGCAACAAACGATTTTGTTGGTGAGTACACATAAATGAACATTGGTTAAGTAAATCAACAAAATTACCTTATCGGTGAGCAGCGCCGCGTGCAGGTCGGTCGAGAGTCACGAACGCGTGAGCTTGCCCTCGGGGTGTTTTTCAGTGGATGGTGTGGCGATTAGTCGCATGTTTGCAGAAAAACTATTTCACTTTATTAGTCAACCAAGTGTTTTTTTGATGGCCTACTAACGGATATTCAGTAACCATTTCCTCTTGCATGTTTCTTGAGTATTGTATAACAAAGTACTGATGTTGAATACACATTGGTATCCCATTCTTTAAGAGGACTTATTTCTATAATTAGTCTGCCAAGGGCAAAGCATTAATAGAGAAGTTTCCTGTTTGAATTCTTTGTGAAATTTCATACTGATGTAGGGAGCCTGTGGAAAGGATAAGAAGATGTTAAAACGGTGAATGAAAGAAATATAGATGAAGATAAATGATTGATTTGGCAACCTAATTGAGACTGGGAAAAGTCCAAAGTTATTTTGACATTGTGTGTTTCTGGGAAAGTTAGCTTTATTGATATCGTGAATTTTATTGCAAAATGCTTAAAGAATTATTTTTCTTGTTATATTATGTAATGCATGGTTACTTTTCGCCATAAACAATTAAACATCAAACTTAATATCATGTTTTTGTATTATTCACTGTATTTGGGCTTGAATGTGCACATGCATTTGATAAAGTAAGAACCATTTGCGAGTGTGTCGGGTTTGCCTGTCTCTCCCCGTAGAAAGATTTATGTTCGCAGTGTGCGGTCGGTGAGTGGATGGCGTGCAAGTCAGTGGGGGAAAAAAGAAATGAGAAAAGTTAGCAGAAGTGTGCATGTTAATGAAAGTGTGTGGCGTGATAGAAAGTAGTGTTGTCAGAGGAAATAATAAATGATTGATATTCAGTTCTTCAAAAATCGGGGCTCTGTGGCTCATCTCTTGCACTGCATGGGCTGTGCCTTGTGCAAGAGTGTAGTGCTCAACGTGATAGGCTTCAGCAAGAAAGTAAGTTTTCTCCCCTGGTTTCGACTTAGTGTGTCCGCATATAGCGCCGTTGTTTGCCGGTTGCCGGCGCGCTGCAGCTGCCCGCGATGTGTTCCCTCCTGGCCAGCGTAAGACAGGGCTTGCCTCTCTCCAGGTAACGCATTGCTTCCAGGAAGCCGAGATACTTTCGGCTCTCTTCCTTTTTGTATACAAAAAACACTGCAGTACTGTTGCCGGAGGAGGCTTCCTCGTGAGCGCGGCTTGGGTTGGACACCGGGAGTGTTTTGCTTTGCAGCTCGAGTTGGCCAGCCTGCGTGTATCGAGGCGAGGGGAACGTGCCAAGGCAGCAGATCTGGAGTCAAGCCCAGTCGGGAGAGTTGTCTGGTGCGGGAGGCTGGCCACCTCAAGGGAGCAGTGAAGTAATGCAGGATATTGTAGGTTGAAGGGATGAAAAATTATATTTAAATTATTGTTAGTTAATTGTTTGTGTTATTTTTACAGGTGAAGCATTTTTTCTTGTAAAGATGAATGGATCAAATTCAGAAGGACCTCAGTACAAGTACCCTATTTTTTGTGAATTGATTATACAAAATACTGCAAATAGTTATTCCTTTTCTGTAATGACGATTAGTTTAAATCCAATATGAGGTTATATATGGTACTGTGGTTAAAATGAATGAGGAAATTCAGGTATAATCGATCCTTGATTTATCTCAGAACAATGTCATGTCGGGAAAGCCCCTTGTTTGTACTGAGCCCTTTAATTATGAAGTGGAAATAACTAAAATTATGGTTAGCACATATTTAGTCCGATGGTATATACCAAATGGGTTTTGAAACTGTGCTCAGCAAGTGCTGAATCAGTTCACGATAGGATGCCATGCACATTTATTGAAGCATACATCTTTTTTTTTTTTAAACAGAACATAGAATCATTGAGATTGAACGTTTTGGGTTTGGGGGGTATGCTGACAGACGAGTAACTTTGGTTATGCTGAGGGCTTTGAGTTTTTGAGATATAAAGTGAGGAAGGTGAGGAGGATGACATGCTGTTTGCAAGCTGGGTGATTCGTGTGAGGCTGCACTGAGAGAGGGATCCAAGTGGATGGTTTGATGTAAGGTGCTGCCTGTTGATAGAAGGTACCTCTGGTACAGTTGCAAGAATGCAAACTCTAAATCAAACTCAGATAATATTAAGGAATTGCATATTGTTTTGTGATACAATAGTTTCTTTTAGAAAAAGGTTGATTTTTAGAGATTTTTACTATTTAAGTGTAACATCTTGTCCTAAGTGGTCAATAACGGGATGGGGAGACTGCATCTGTTCTGGCTAGTAGTGGCACTATGAAATTTCTGAGATATGAAGAGGGGCTTGTTGGTCAAAAATTATCTCTACGAGTCAAAATTACCTCAGCATTAACTGACGAATGGAAGTGTGATATTGATGACAGGCATACACATTATCAACTTGTGAAAAGGAGTTTATTTCTCCTGCTCGGTTGAAAGTTTTGCAATTAATACTGGACGGTTGATCGTTTTTGCTGAATAAATCTATTTTTTTTAACATAGTGTTAGATTTCCATTATTTACACTTCGTTTATAATGGAATAAAAACTATTATTTCTTCAATGAAAATATTTTCTAGATAAATATTATAGTTTTTTCGGTATCACTCATTACATTCGTAGTAGTGGATGGGAAGTGATCTTCGCGCCAGAAGATGCCTGCCTTGTCCCATGGACGCGATGTAAGCTCCATTGGAGGCAAAAGCGATCCTCGCTATAAGTGCCCGGCATCGGCATGGCAAGCGGGCCCAAGGGGCGATGTTACGAGACGAGGCAGGGCAGCAGGCGGCCGGGCGGGGGAAGCGCGCGGCGCGATTGCCGCCAGGCCTAAATCAGGGACAGGCGCGTGGGCACGTGAGAGAATCGGCCCTCGGGCGTTGTTTTTGCAAGCGCCGGCCACATTCCGCCCTGGCGGAGACGCCCTCGCCCCACGCTCGCACCCACGCTCCCTAACGGCCGACGAGACGCGTTCAACCTGAGACGGCGCGCGCGCTCAATGGAACGCGAGGCGGGGTGACCTAAACGCGGGCGGCGTCCGTTCGCGACGATCTCAGGCGATTGCCGTTTTCTGTTTAATCCACAACCTATTATTTTTACCAGAATTCTGTGATATTTTTGGAGATGCTCCTCAACGGAACTATGTTACCTCGATTTTGGGGCCTAGTTTTTCGACTTGGTGTGGGATTGCGTGTCAAACGAGATAACACATAATTCACGGCGGACAGAGGGGAAAGAAAGATACACTTAATTCTACGACACGATAAATGTTTGGGAATGTAACTACTTTTTTCGTTGGTAGATTTTTAGAAAGGTGTTACTGGACAACCTATAGTAATGCTCAAAAGTAGCCGCATCAACCTACAGAAATCGGCAATCCTTTTTGCATAATCAATCTGCACTCTCGAAAATTTTGCAATAAATCTTAGTAGAATTTTGCTTATGCATATATTTTTGTGTGGATCAGGAAATTGAGGATTAAATGCAATAGAAAGTTTATTCCGTGTCTGAAACTTAAACAGACCCAACACTATTCAGCCACAGAGGAGTAAAGATTTAAGTTCGAACTCAATTGTCTCAATTTGGCTATCGAGTCGAGACAACATGAGGTAAATACCACTAGTACTGTACTTGATGCCCTGCCTTACATTTGTTGCTAGACATCGAGCAATATATTGTTGTTTTTGTCTTGAATTTGTCTCGGCTAAGTTGTGTCCCTTAAATGAAACTAAAAGTACTTTCCCAAGCCGTGAATCCGTTAGACATTATTTCAGAACACTCATTTAAAAGGAAACAGTTAAGCTCTGGTACAGTTCAAAAGTTAGTTAATATTCTATACAATTAAATTTCTCTGAGGCATTTCCATGATGCTTTAATAGATGAGATAACAGAATATTAATTTGGAAATATTATGCTGTGGATCCTAAAGGTTCAAGTCTGTCTGATACTTATATGTTGGACAAATTATGGTATTTATATTCAGTAAACTATTTGTAAAGATTAAATTGTTCACCAGGAAAAATATCCTTAATATTTTTAAAATTTTATTCTTATTTATTATTTAATATTTTTTTTTTAAAATTAAAGTTCTCCGGGTTTTGAGAAAGACTCTTACACTTTTAGGTTTATTCATTTTTTTGTCGCCATTGTGATCTAATGGAATTGCAACATCAATGAGAGGCTTGCGATTCCTATTTATTGGTAAACAAATAGAGGGGGGATTGCCAAAGAAGCAATCAGGTCAGGTTAATTATATTCTCTAATGGTCTATTTGATAGATCTCTACCATACAGGTTTACGTACACATTGCTAATTTGTTTTTTCGTTGTTTTCAGGTTAAATGTGTATTGCTGGTTGATGGATATTTTATCATTTGATATGAGTCAACATGTTCAAGTACCCAACCACTGTGTTCTAATGTAGTTCCTTCACTGCCGATCACACCCGACGAAGTGAAAATAATTATAATAATTATGTGAATATCTTGGAGACCATTAGGTTGTATCAATTAAATGAGGAATTATGTCTGTAAAATGTTTCAAGTGTCAAGCTATTGTTGAATAATAAAAGGATGATTGTCTGTGTTGGATGGCGGGTCACCTGCATTTTTGTAACAGGTGAGTTAATTTGACCTATTTTTCAAAAACCGTTGTAATATTCTGCTAATTTTTGTTTTCGCTCATTTACTCGTTTTTATTCGAGCAAAGGAGAAGAGTAAAAACAAATGCACTGTTCAGACAAAGGGAAAACCGATTTATGAAGTAGTTTTGAACAGTTATGCACATTGATCGAAGGTGGACTGTGGCTGGAGAGGATGCTGAGACCTGCGCGCTGGAAGAAGCCATGTCCAGGGGGTGGGGTGCGGGGCTGGGGGCAGGGGAGCAGCGGCGGTAGATAGGCCGTCCGGATGCGCGGGGATGGCATCCTCGGTCGGCGGCAGGGTGTCGCCGCCCCCGCAAATCGATGAAGGGACGTCTTTTTCGCTGCCAGGTTTGCCGCACGTAACTCACTTTTTGGCTCAAAACTGTGGGGAGGGGGCGCATCTGGTTTTGGCAGGCAGCCTTTTCAACTCTCTCCGAGCGAGGCCCTCGCCGGCCGCCGGGGCGGCTTCACACAGCTGGCGGTAGCGGGCGCGCGGAAGGCGGGGTAGGGGGCGGGATGGCGGGGGGAGGAAGGTGGGCGCGAGGACGAGGACCGCTTCGGAGGGCGGGGCGGTAAGAGTGGCGCGCGGAGCGGAAGCCGGCTCGCGGGCGAGATGCGGTGGAGCGCTCCGAAGCTCCGACGCAGGTGTCTGGCAGATCGCGCCGGCTCCAGCGCCCGCCACGCGCACGCTCCTCGCGAGAGTTCTGAATTTCCTCTGTAGTGCTGGAACCCCTTGCGCCAGTCACCAGGAGATCGAATAGGAGATACTGGAGTCCGAGGACTTCCTCTCCGGCTGCAGACAGCCGAAATAGACACGCGTCTCGCTTCAGAAACTCTTCCCGGTGCGACGCCAGTACCGCGCGAATTTTTTCCGCTCCAGGAGGTCCTTCGGACTTCTCTGAATATCCTCCGGAACGCTTGTCTACCCTCTGTGGCAAAAACGAGAGCCGATCGTTGCCTCCTCGTCATTACGGACACTCCGAGGAAAATCGCGCCAGCCCCTCGAGGGGGAAAGAGGCAGAACCGCTTTGAAATTCCCCGCCGCGAAAAACCCCGGGAAAGGCAGATGGCCGACGGGGGCCGCCACCCCCGCGTCCGCCTTGCGCGCACCGTAGGGCTGCGATCAGCGCACCGGGGCAGGGGCCGGAGGCCCCGCCTCTGGCCCCGCGCCCCGGCCGCTCGCCTCCGCCGCCATCGCCGCCCGCCTCCGCCGCCGCCGCCTCCCTCTTGCCTCTTTCTTGCCTGCTTCCCCTACCCCGTCGCCTAATTAAGCGGCGCGGTGCGGGAAGGAGTTGTAACTGACTTTCCCAGCGGCGGTCGAGAATGCAGCGCTTTTTTATTTTTTCACTCATTTGATGGGGAAGCCGCGGTATTCCTCGAGGGCGGCGGGCGGTGCGGGCGGCGGAGGCGCAGGTATCTCATCAGACGTATCTGCGCGTCTTTGTGTGTCCGCTCTTTTCATTCCGCAAGTGTTGCGCCGGCCGCCTCGGCCGCGATTGCCGGCAGATAAACGGCCGCGCACTTTCGCGGAACCCGGCCCTCTGGTATTGTGGAGGTAAACGAGCTCCTCGCTAGACGCGACGTTCCAGATGGACAGGGCGGGCGTCGGAGGTGGGGACGCTGGGAGAAGGGCGATCGCGAGGACATTGGGGCGCGTCGCCCCTGGAGATTCATGCGATCCTTCAAATTTACGCCGTTCCATGCCGTGTGCAGCGCGCGTCGTCGTTCTTGAGAGGCAGGGATCCCCCAAAGGGATCGCGGCGCGGTCTCAGTTCTTACTACCCCCGTCGGGCACGGCGTCGGGTGCGGCTGGGCGGCAGAGGGAAAGAAGGGCGCTCCGGCGTCGAGAATAATTTCATGGCGGGTGATGACGCAGGTGCGGCCTGTGTGGCGACGGCGAGGCGGATAGCACGATTGGGCGGGGGCGGGAATTTTCCGGTGAGCATCAGACTCAGCCCACGGGCAAGCCACATGACGTTTGTCGCCGGCACGATCGCGGTTTCGCAGCGATGACTCGTCCGCCATGCCCCGACACTGCGAACTGTCTACCGCTTCCGCCCGCGCCCTGGCCCGGTCAGGCGTCGTCCGTTACCCCGCATGACCCCGTCAACAGTCGCCGACCTCCCGACTTCTCTACCGCTCAGGTATTCAGTCCCGCCCTGTCCTTCCGCAACCAGAACACTTAAAATGCAGGTAATGTATTTCTCGCTCTTACGTCAGGCGCGAATGGAGCCTGGCCACTCGTGGGACGCGAGCTCTTCCGCGTGTCACCTCGAGCAAAGAAGTGATTTGAGTAGGTTTTGGTCATGGCGCGTGAGGCGTGGGGCGCGCCGCCCGCAGACCGCCCAGCCGAATCAACGCGCGAAAACACAATAAAAGCGTCCGCGGCAGGTCGCGCAGCGCGAGCCCCGGCGGCGGGGCCGGTCGGCGCGGGCACGGGACGCGGGCGGCGGCGGGAAGGGGGGAGCAAGGAGCGTTCCGCGAAGACGCGCGGGCTAGACAGCGGCGCGCCGGGCTGGCGCGGCGACGGGGCGGGTCGGGGGTCGCGGCGTCGGGTGCAGAGTGGGTCGGCGGTGGGCGGTGGGGGAGTCGGGATTTCGCGTCATACGTCGAGTCCCTCTTAGGACAGATATGAATCATAGGTTGTCGCGCAGCTGGCCGGGGCCCCCTTCCCGCGCCCCCTGGTCCGCCGCGCCTGCCCGCCAAGGTCACCCGCTCTGGCTCACTGCGGTTGAGTGTATTGAGCGATGTTGTCGAGCTGGCGAAATCACAGATGTGTCGGCGGCGCGTCCGCGCTTGCGTGGCAGAGTCGTGCCAAACAGATAATCGGGCGGCGGCGGCGGAGGCGGTGATTGGCAGCCGGCCGCCTAGCGTGGTCGCGCCGCGTGGTGCGCGATCGGGCCGCCGCCGACCACGCTTGCTTTGGACCGCCTTCCCGTCCCGGCCGCGCCGCGTTGCGCGCCGCTCATGCTCGTCGCGCCGCGCCGCCACCCTCGGCCGGCCGCCGATGGGAAGCCACCCGCGTGCTGCCCAAGGACGTATTGACGCCCGATGGGGGAATTGAGGGAAAGGGAATGTGGAACGTCTGTTGGAATCCGAAGACAGCTAAAGCACGTTGTTCTCATTCTATAATTCTTAATGAACTTGCGGGACATAAAAAGTGGAATTCAAATTAATAATTCCTTGATGCGTGGTTATGAATAAATGAAAGACTAATGACTTACGTTGCTAACGTTCAATGAAATAACGTTGAATATCTAAAAAAATTAATTGACTCGTGTTTTTCAAGAACATGTTTATTTCAAACACGAGAAGTGTTTCGATCTTTGGATTTTTGTACCTGATGAACTTGAAATGTTTTAAGGCCGACGACGTCACTGTCCATGTTCTGTTAAACAATGGGCTGCAATTAAAGTATAAAGAAGTATTAAGAGGCAGTGAGAATGACAATGAATGGGAAGTTGTTTTTAAATTTTCCCTTTGATGCATTTATGAAAGCCATTCAATAAAAGTTTAGATTTTATCGAGTCTGTTGAAAAATTTAAATGTCGCGAAATGTAATGATCATTTAATTCTAGCTCAGTGACTGTGTTGAGAAAGGAAGAAAAGTCCGTGGAGATGTTTGGTACCAATTACGGCGATAATTGATATGAGACGCAGCAAATGGACTTCGTTTCTATTCTCGTTACTTGTTTTTAATGAATTTACATCATTCCACTCGTATAGAAAAGTTGCTTTCACCAACGTCTCGAGGGAAATCAAACTATTATATAACAATATCAAATGCGGGTTTTACCTTTGACTCATGTATTTTGGTCCTAAAGGTTGCGCGGTTGACGAGTTAGATGACAATTCAGGTGATCGAAAGGTAATTACGCCGATTCCTTGATTGGTTTCTATTTTAGCATACGTTCCGATCAATTCCGGGAAAAAGTTGGCTTCGCTTCAGGCTCTGGGGAAATCAATGCGTCAGGAGGACAGTATGGAGTTTTTCACTTAATTGGTATGCCCTTGGAAGAACTACACAACATCAGAGTAAGAAGTGACAAGGGAAGTTGGATGTTTCAGTTTGTTCCGTGTTTTACGCTAGAAGAAATGAAACTAATAACGGATTTATTTTCTCTCATAGTTTCACAGTATACAGAAGAGAAATACAGTGGCTTCACCGATAATGTTTTCTGCGTTAACGTCGTTCACGTTTTTCTTGCAGTTAATATGATTTATTTTTTACTTCAATATTTGCTTCTATTATATATTAATATTAACAATATATTAATACTGTTATTTTCTCCTGTCAGTTACTGCTAATTTCCGTTAAACAACGTGCCTAAATTTATAAATATGGGTAAAAAACAGCGTTAGGATTGGTCCTAGAAAGTAAATGATTTTTGATTAAATTAGAATAATGTATTTAAAATTCTGAAAATCACTTAATTTTGATTATCTATCCAACACAAGAAATTGTTTCCTCAAAGTTTGTTTTATTTAAAATTGTAGTATTTTATATTTAAGTATTATTAATTATGTTAACTGGATTACTCAAGAAATTTTTTCCAATATATTTTTATATCGTATCTGCCTTTTCACCTTGTTTCCCGTTTATTAGTTGGTCTAGTATAGAGATACTTTTCCACTTGTCTTTGTTTGGTTTCCAAAATCTCGATGCCTATTTTCTGTTGTTCAGCCATATAAATATTGAACAGTTGGCGTTCCTTATTCGGCGTCCCTTCTTTCCGACCTGTTTTGGAGCGCTGGAGAGTTGCGCGTGGACCAGTGCTAACGAATTACGAACTGCAAACGGCACCTGAAATTCCGTCGGGCGCCGTTCCACGCCGCGTGGCAAGCCCACGCTCCATCCCGAGCGGACGGGAGCCCACGGACGGGAATCCCGCACGGGCTGTTATTGTTTGGGAGTTATTGTTCCGCCGACGCGACGCGTCCTGGCGACCGCGCCAGCGACGGCGGCGGTGGCGGTGGCGGCGGCGGCATCGCGCAGACGGCGGCGCCCGTGCACTGGGGAACTGTGGTGCACGCTGTGACGGGCGGCGGCCACGCCCGTGCGCCCCCTGCCACGCCCGCGCAGGCCCCCGCACCGCTTCCGAGGCGCGCGGGTTGGTCGGATGCTGCGATCGGAGTGTTCTGGGTCTCTGGGCTGGGAGGGCGGCGGGTCGTGGGACGATCCAGGATACGGCTGGAAAGCGAGGCGAGGGAGGGCGCACGAAGAAGGTGGGCGGGGCGTTTGCGGGTCGCGTCGCGGTGCGGGCAAGGGCAATCGTGGCGCCCGCGGTGGGGTGCAGATGGAATTTGATAGGCGAGCGGGAAAAAACTCATTCACTTTACGGGGGTGTAATTATTTACACTTTTTATACAGGCGGGCATGCGAACGACCCGCGTCATGGAAGTATTAAAGTCAGCTTCCCTTTCGCTTTCTCCAAATCTTCGCGGGTTCTCCTCTTCGCCGCGATTGATTGTCAACGGTATTCATTTAGAGGGCCCTGATTTATGGGCAGAGGTGGCCTTGCCTCGCAGCCGTCGCTCCTCTTCGTTCTGCGTCTCCCGCGCAGCCACGACCGCTCCCCCCCTGCACGCCGTCTTCGCCCACAGCCCACGTCCCTGCTGCCCTTCGTGAAGACTTCCTCATGATCACTTCCGTTTCTGCAATCGCCTCTCGTTCTTTCGCTAAGGCAGATTCCTCGCTGTTGCGGGCAGTCGCTATCGGCCGGCTCCCTTTATTGAGGCCTCCGACTGCTCGTTCTACACGCTTTTTGTACTTCTCTCCCTTTGTCTTACTTCAAAGTAGGGTTTCGAGAATAGTGTTCGCGTTTGGTCTACCGCGATTTTTCTTGGTCTTTGTTGTTACATTTAAGTTTCACAAGAGGTGAGCCTATTGGGTTCGTCTTGAGCGCCTGTTTATTAGCTTCTGCCGCATTCTTTACGCTACTGCTATCTTCAAAAAGCACTTCCCTCCTGTTGGTACGTCTTCTCCACTGCATGTGATCGTTCGTGTGATTTAACAAACATTGAAGGCCCTGAAAGTAGACACGCAACATTGGAACTAGAGGTCTTCAGAAGTGCAGTGCCAGATTCTGCACTAATCCAGGCGCCGCGTGCGAGGGTTTGCGGCATACCCGACGGGTATCGCTGCGAGCGTCGAACGCGTCGGAGAGGTCATCGAGTCGATTCATGCGGGCGCACAAAGCGATTAATCGAACAGGCAGCACGCGATGTGGCGGCCCGCGCCAGCGACACGGCGCCGCGCCGGCGAGCGGACGACTCGGTACGACGGGACCGTCTGTACTAATTGCTTGTTAGGTATACGTACATCGATTATTTAATAATTAATAATGCATTTCCTACGAGTCTACCGGTTCATTTTTTTTCTCATAGTATGTGAATTTGATAATTGATTGAAGTAATTTGCCAGGCGTGCGGATGGGCCGACGGGTACCGGCACGCGGCGGAGGCTGCGGGGAGGCGGCACAGGGTGGGCGGGCCAATGGCGCGCGCAGGCGGGGGAGGGGGGGGGCGACCGCCTGCTGGCACGCCCGGTCTTCTGCCGTCTTCGCATGATTCTCGGAGGCTGCGACGGCTGTAGGCCCGGTGGGCGGGGCACAGGCGGATTATTTGGGAGCGGACGCGTTGGCCACGGCGCGAGGGGACAGAGCGCCGAGCTTCGATGTTCGGAGTCTGGTCTGTTTCCACATGAAACAAGCTATGAGACTGCATAAGCTTTCAAAACTGTTTTCATTTTTTCAACTTGGGAGTTTTTATGTTGCGCGGATCAGGTAGAGCGCAGGTATTGTATGTGTGAGCGAGGGAAACGATGGGCTGAAGAGAGATGGGTCAAAACTAAACGTAGTTTTAAATTAAGGAAACGGTCGAAAGACGAGTTTTGCCACAAAACAGTATAAAAAAGATTCAAATATTCTACTGCGTTTATTTTTCTGTGTTCTCTTTTTCTGGCGCGCGTTCTCTCTCGGGTTTAAGTACAAATTACCGTTACTTGGCTGATGCGGTGCGGCAGCGGTGCGGGCGCGGGGCGGGGCGCGCGACCGGGGCTGGGCGCGGGGGGAGCGGGGTCGCGCGAGGGCGAGGGCGAGCCGACGGGCTCTGCCCTCTCGCCGGCGGCTCGCCACTCAAGGGTCGGTCGGCAGCTCGGACCTTTTTTTCGCGTGCGTATTTTTCATTGGGAGCCGGGCGGCGCGCCGGCGGTGGCCTCTGACCCCGCGGGGCGGGCGCCGCTGCAGAGCATTTTTCATCAAGGCTCTCCTCGCCTCTTTTTTTTTATATGCTCTTTGCAAATTTTTCGCTCCTCCCTCGCGTCCATGGGCGCCGAGGCTTTCCTCCCCCTATTGACGCGAAAAAATGCGCCACGGAGGCACCCTCGGCAGCCCCGCGTCCCACGCGCCTCCGCGCAGCGCGCATCTCATTACCCCTCCCGGCGTCGGCGCGGTGTGGGGGCGCGGGGCGGCGGGCCGCGCGCGGCGGAGGGGGCCAGAAAAGGAGGCTGGCCGCTCGTAAAACGAGACGAGCGGAGGCAAGAGCGCTGAAAAAGTGCGGGTGGGGGCGCAGTAATGGCGGCGAGAAGCCGTCTCCTATCGATTTTCGGCATGGCGGGCGTTCGAGCCCCTCGGCGCCATCTTGCGCGGGCAGCGACGCTCGTGCAGACGGCATTGGTGGACTGGCGTGGAGGGGCTCCGCTACTGAAAGGCTCGTAATTTCGCTTGGGATTTTATAATACAGAGCCCCCACAGCGGGAGGGGCAGCGGCGGCGGGGGCGGGGAGGTGGCGAGGAGGGGAGCGGGGCTGCGCGCGCGCCGCTCTCTCCTTTTCGCTTCTTCTCGTCTCCTCTCACTCCTCGCGGCGCGCCCTACATCCGCGCTTCTCTCGGCTTTCTCGCCGGCTCCCGATGCGCTTTCTCCGGCCAGCGGCCCTCACGCCCGCGCTGGCCCGCACCCGCAGCGCGCCCCCTGGACTCGCCTCGCCCGGCGCCCGCCGCGCGGCCCACTCAGTCGCACTGCGCCTGTCGCTTCGCCGGGCTCCTCACTACACATTTTACAGTAGCCGGACTTTCAAAATATATGTTGGGTCTATTATATTAAATGGTTTTGCCGCTTCATTCTTGGGAGGCGTGCTAAGCAGCTTTCTGTTGCTAGGCGACGGCTACTTTTTACGGCTCGCTCTTACATACGAGGGCGCGCGGGGCGGGCTGGGGCGCTCCGTACGACTCGGACGTCCGCGCCGCCGCCCCGCCGCGCGCGCTACCGTGCCGGGCCGCTCCCCGGCAAACTCAAGTGACCGCGGGCGTGCGGCCGACGCTGGCTCGGCAAACCGCGAGAGCGGGCACCGCTAGGAGCGGCGGCGGTGCGGAGGGGCGGCGACAGGTCAGCGGCAGGCGGGTATTCGCCCTCCGCAGCCAGATCTACGCGTTCTGCCTGTCGCTACCTTCTTCCGTCGCCACGCGGCGCCTTCGTGCTCCCCAGCCGAGCCGCGCCTTCATCTCAGGCGGCGCCGCATATGGCGCCGAATGCGCTGCCTCAAGAACGGGCGCTTCGAGCTAGCCGCAGCGCCACTATTACACCATTCGCAACACAGCGGCACGGTCCCAACGCCTCACCGCCACAACTCATAAACCGCTCAAACCGCCACAGACCACTTAATCCATCACAGGCCCGTACGAACGAAGAGCCATCATGGTTCGCGCGGGAAAGCCGAGCAATCGACAAATTAGGTGTGATGCCGGTGATTAGAATAGATAACCGAGGGGAGGCGTGGTAATAACGAACTGTAAGAAAACGTAGGGGGGCGGGGCAGGAAAGTCGGTTGGAACGGGGGTGAAGGGCGGCGGGGCGGTGCATGGTGGACATAAATCATCACACGGGGGATAACAGACTGCTAAGCCAAAAAGCCGCACTAGCAAACCCGGCACAAAACGGCGTCGTCGCTGCGCAAGGTCGCCAGATATGCACGAAGACGAAGCACGCGCGCGTATTTGCGACTGTGGTCTATATGTGCGGTCTATACGAACGGAGACAAGCAGGGAAGCGGCGGGAGTCGGGGGCGGGCAGATGTAGAAGCATAAAATCAATCCCGCCGGGCGCCGCAGGCCGCAGGAGCAGTAGCGCTGCGCCGCGGCAGCGCAACGCAGGCGCTGCGCGCACGCCAGGTGAACACCACAGGTCAGTAACGAAAAAAACGAAAACGAGCCAGAGAACGGGCTCCCCACCTCGCCACCGCTTCGCACCCGCGCCGAGCCAGCGAGCCACTGCCTGTCACCAAAAAAAGCAAACGGCAGCCTACCAACCACCAGAACTCGCGCCGCGACACGCAGCCGAAACCGAAGACAGAAAATAAAATTTTAAAATGAAACATGCAAGTACGTTTAAGTGGGTCAGTGCAGAGTATAGGTAGAGTAAGAAATTCTTTTATATTAATTGTCGTATGGAGAAATGAGCGAGACCAAGCGCCGCACAGCCGGAGCACGCTGCGTGAGATGAGCTGAGCGCACGCGCGCGCGTTGTGCACACGTGAAGCTCACAGCACACGTTGTCATCCTCGGTGGTCCTTGAAGGCGTGGTAATTGAAGGCAATATGCCACACCGCAATAGTTTTCACAGTAGACTTCAAACATACCAGGCGTCCTTGACTGGACAGGCCGTGGCAACATGCAATTACTAGTTCCCTAGAGGGGAATCTTATAGACATTGGTGAGGAAATGGGATTACAGAAAAGACGAGTCTGTGGGCTTTTTAAATTTATAGAGAATTGCACTCAATACAAGGTTTGGTTTGTCATTGTATATTTTGAATCAAATTGCTCCAACATACATTCTGTTAGCATTCTGTACATCTTTTGGGCAATCTAGCAGGAGACATGTGTAATCTGCTTCAGCTACAGAAGAACGTGTATCCATTGAGACCGGTCCAAGCGTTCGACGGGGAACGTAAAGCGTTAGGATTGGCCCGGCGAGTGCGGCGAAGACCCCGACCACGGGAGGAAGAAGGCGCGTATTCCTTTGCGCGCCGGAGTCTCGCCCCGGAGAGGCGGCCCCGAGCGGCCGGGCGACGCGCACAGAGTTATAGGCACGGATAGGACGAACAACAGTGAGCCGTGCGATCACGTCTTGCGCCGGCGGAGAATACAGGCGCTCGCCCGGCGCCCGGCGCCTCTTCGTTCTGCACCGGCTGCGCGCGCGCCGGGCCGGACCGGGCCGCCGCCGCCGTCCTCGCCGGCGGCCGGCAGCCGCGCCCGCTCAGCCGCGCGCGCGCCGCGCCGCGCCGCCCGCGGCCTCTGCGCTCGCGGGCCTAAAGAAAAGAATCGTTATGCGGAGCAACAATGCTCGCTGAATAATACAACCCCTTCTCCCTCCCGCCTCGCGCTCCCTCGGCGGCGACGCTCGCCTTCCCCCGTCTGCTGCCGGCGCCCTCTTAATTTTAATCCTCATTTCGCTGTAATTATGCGAATGTAAACAACGCGAATAACTCGTTCGTTTGTTACAATCAACGTAATAGTTCGGGATTATCTTTGAAGCGTTGCTCCGCTCTTAAGTGTGGCCCGACAAGGCTTTCGGTTTTCTTCGTACATTCCGTTTAAAAAATGTTTAAATGCAAAATCGAACGTCTCTGGGTAGGTCTCTATCGTAGTTCTTTATCTCTCAAAAATTATAATAATATTTCGTCAGATCATACTTTAATTCTCTGATTGTGTAAGCTCAATAATCAGTTCATTTTGTAAAAATGCTAAGCAAGAAATGAATATTCATGTGCAATTTTGCATTAGTCACTGTGGACAAAATGGTAAGAGAGAAAATTAGAAAATAATCAAGATATACTACACTGTCCTGTCTCCGGGGGAACCTCATTATTTTTACAATCTTTCTTTCAGTAGTTCTCCTTTCAAAGATGCCTGTCAAATATCATAATGGGAGATTACACTTAATTTACTAAATACATATTGCGGTAGAAGAATATATTACCGAAATAATAATGTTCTCATGTGAACTAAAAAAAATAATATCATTTTTCACTCAGTCTTTTCTTTTTGAATAACAATCTGTCATTTTCAAAACTGAATATTCGTTGTTCCAAATCCAATGTCAACACTGGGCTTATCTACATACAATGCGCAGTATTAAATAAAATAAAATAAAATAAAATAAAAATATTAAAGACGTCACGCGTAAACAGTAGAACCAATTTTACCTTAAAAATGTAATCGAATATGCAAAGATTGAACCGTAAGTAACTCTGTATTTAACTCTGCTTCCAAATCTCCTCAGAGTAAGTTACTTTTCTCTTTTGTGAAATGTCTAAATATTCCTTGATATCATAATATCTGTCTACATTTAAAACATTAGAGTAAAAAAGTATGTTAGCATTAAAACTAGCATTCTTAGTACTATAAATGAAGGATTTTTTTCAAGAAAATATCCGAATCACCCCGAAAAGAATTAAGTAAAGACTCGCCGAAGTACTGCGTTTGACGTCAGGTTAACAGAGAAAGATATCCCCAGAATATAACGAATTATATTGTTTTGAATGCAACTTATAGTTGGAGTTCGTATATTGTGCTAAGAATTATGATTTTGTGTAATTAGGTGTATAATGTAATTATCAATTTTTTACAACAAATAAAGTAACAATAATACACAAATATATACCGCACATTAAATTTTGTCACATAAAAATTAATCTAAGTGTGGTTGTAAAATAGTATTCTGTATTGTAATAAAGGCGATATGCTGAAATACTAAAAAAGTAATACATTTATACTAGTTTAATATATTTTAATATATCTATAGTAGTTTAGTTTCATTGAACTTGTCAGCCTCGTAAAAATACATGTGGGGATTGCCATTTTTTCATTTTATTTAATCATGTTCCATATTCTCTCATCAAAGTTACTTATCTCAGCATAACTTGAGAATGAACAGTGTGATCCAACATCCTTGATATTTTCACAATTGTTTTATTACAAATATCCTCCGTATATTTACAATTACTTCATTTTCTTTGGTCGTGATACACAGGATCATGAGCAGAAAGTGGAACATATATCCTGAAACATACAAATGTAAATTAGGTTGGTGCAAAATATTATCCGCTAGGCATCGTACTGTAATCATAACATACAAATACATATAATACAAAACCAATTGATACAACAAAAATATTGAATATGTAGTCAAAAGAGAACTGAATATTATTTATACTGGTTCAGTGATGGTTTTTATGTTAACTGAAAGGAAATATCATTAAATACATTTTAACAACCAACAGTTTGCCCCATGTAAATGCTAAATTTAATGATATTAATATTAAGGGATGTGTTTCTTACACACATTAGAGGATTTATGAAAAGTAAGAATTACACCTTTTACATGAGTTTTAAGAAATAATATTATTTTGATACATCCCTTCTGTCATGTAGAACGAGATAACTAAAATAATGTAAAATACTTAATAATGTAAAAGCAAAAACTATAGTCTGAAATAGATCTAGGATGTAGATACTAATGCAGTACAATTACACTAGAATTCTATGCCCATGTATTAATTTTCCGAATTCCATATTCATCAACTGTCAGTATCAAGAATTAATACCAAAAAAGTTGATGACAATTACATTACTTTACAACACATTGCCAGATGACATTAAACACTTAAAATTGATTCACAAGTTAAAATATCCAATAAATAGTTCTGCTGCAAAACTATTTCTCTAAAATTAGAAGCTCATGGTAGCTTCTCATTTTAGCGAAAATAATTTTAATTTTAATATTCATATTTAATGTATTAATTATAATTTGCACTGTATAAATCTAAAAGTTTAAGTATGCCTGTAACAAGTATGAAATCCAGCTTCACGTCAATGACACCCATCTCCATCAAGATTCCCTTGATCCATTGAGGAAATGCTGAGATACCCCTTTGTTTTGCATCTGGACATAATTGTAGCTTCATTATGGGCATACGTTTTCTAGAGTGTTAGTGTGGAAAGTAGATTTTTCATGAACAGTGCTAACAGAGAATCGTTCTCCATGTGCTCGATTGTTTCACATGGTCCCAACGATGAAAGATAAGAGCCAAAACGTGTAGTTCATTTGCGGGGCTTATTATACAAAAATTGCTTAAGGAGCTCGTTGCTACCAGTATTCATAATTCAACAGAATGTTGCATAAGAGGGTAGATATTCTGGAGCTCAAGAAAACATGCACAGAGGAAACCAAAAGTAATTGTCTATGTATGTATATTTTTATGCGCGGCGGTATGCTCTAATTTTAAAGACAATCAAATCATGTAGTATTTTAAAACAATTATTCTATTGGCGTCAACCAACTGACAGAACGGCAAACTATGTGCGCACATCATTACATGGTCTGTAATCAAACAAAAAATTACAGCCAAAAACTTGATTGGAGTCCACCTGATGATGTGACCACATTGTCGCAAAGTTGCCAGTATATTGATGCCAATAAAATAATTATATTAAAATAAAACTTCATTTCATTGCATTTAGTATTATAGGATAGCGCTGCACATAAAAAAGGGCATAGATTGCACTTCCTTCCCATACGTCATTACTAGTCTTTAATATTTGATGTTAATTAATGAAAATAGTTAATTTAAGTACCTTTAAAAACATACTCAAAAATAATCCTTTTCAAACTGGTGACTTTATAATATATAGACTCTTGAATTTACAAGTTTTTGACTATTAGTATACATGATTTTAATGTGGGTAGTAATTGTGTGATTTACATTCTCACTAGAATAACTTTTCATATTTTATCTATGTCACATTCGTCACAAAAAAACCATTGCTAAGGACTTGTGTGTATTCAAAATTTTGAGATGTATGATCTTTGAACATTCATGTGGAATTCTGGAGAATATCCTGGAAGTATCCTACTACACTACAAAACCTTTCTGAGTGTAATAATTTTCATACTCTACCTAGGGAATGTCCAATCGGAACAATAACTATTGCATGCGTATCACTTGCTGTGGTTGGTTGCCGACATTCATCACTGAAGAATCAAGGAACAATTTTACGGTCCTGTAAAACCCCTGTAATGTGTATCTTTAGACATGCTACATTGGCATCCTCCAATTATTTCATACATCTTCGCTCTCCAATTTTCGGCACAACAGTACCCAACACCAAATTTGCCTAGTTCCTGCACTCTGTTTTGACCGTATTTCCTTCTACAAAAAAATTAAGGATTGCAAATTAATATTGTTCTAAATAATTCTGGAGGTCTCTCAAGTGCAAGTATTTAATTAAGCAATTATTTTCAATGAGTGAAACAGATATGTAATCTATTTTATTGGCATCTCTCGAAACCACCTTGTTTTGGAAATCAGTACTATCAATCACTGATGGATATTTCTCACTTTCCTTGATATGCAACGAACCAAGAAGCGACAAAGGAGTGTTTCCGCCGCCGCACCACGTGCGCGGCTCACGTGCGAGAGCACGTGGCCGGTGACGCGGACGCGGGTTTTTTTTCGGCGCGCAGCGGCAGTGGGCGGTGACGGGGCGGGGCGGACCGGTCGGCGCTGACACGCAACTGATCGATTGGCAGCGTCACAGACGCGTCTGTCGCTGCCGCTCCGCCCCCGGGCCCGTCCCGGCCGCGGCTGGTCGGCCGCCACGCTCGCGCCGCGCGGCGAACCGACGTTTCTCCGGGAGCCAACGCAATGGCGCCGGCGCCCCGCCCAGCACCGGCGCCGTATAAAAAAGGTGGCGCGCGAATTCATGCGGTGCGCGCCAGCGGCGGCCGGCGAGTGCCTTGCAGTGTCGGCCTGCGGCGGCTGCGCCGAGGCTGCGCTCGAGGCGGTCGCCCCGAGCCTCCTCAGGCCAGGCCCTCTGGAGCGCCCGAGCGAAGGAGGCCACGGCACAACTCAACAGCGTATTTTCAAAGTGATATTTCGCGAAGAAACGCAAGTCTTCAGGAACGAGCCGGTTGAGTTTGACTCAAAGCCAGAATTGCCGCTGTCGCTGCAGCTCCTGTGCGCGGGAAGTCGTAGAGTTAGAGTCCCGACGGTGGTGAGTTTTCGATACTAGCAATACAGCTAGATCGAATTCCACCGCGGTCAAGAGGAATATTCTAGCGACCGGCTGCTCTGACTGGGAATTTGCTGAGGTTCCTCAACACCACTCGAATGCCGGAGCAGTACCGTAATAAACCGGCCAACCTTGTCCTGTCGTCTCTTCCTGCTCACACAGAAACATACACACATATTAAAACAAATTTACTCTTACACTTACATCCACCACACTACCACACACGCCGAGAGAACAGGTGCGTTCATTGGCAAAGATACCTCGGGAGAAAAATCCACCATAAATTGATGTGTAGCTCACCACTGAATTTCACCATTCTGCGTGGCTAAAACACCGCCACCTCCCGGGATAAAAAAGTAATTCACTAACGGAACTGACAATAGCAGTTGGCGACACCGGAAACATCAATCAAGTATTTCAAGAAGGGAAAGTATTCATATTCGGCTTTTTAATTCAAGATGGAATTCCAGAGGATTTCGGACACCATTTAACATAGGTGAAACGCCGGCTTTGAACAAATAGTTGGCAGTATGATGAAGTTTGTTAACAATGCATTGATACTACTAGAAAACAAACGAAAACGGAGATGCATCGCTTTGAAATACACTCTTCACTTGTTAAAAGAGGGCTTTTGAAGAAATATAGATTATCCGCTAGAACTTATTTTATGTTTCAATATAGTAATGAAATACACTATTTCAATGCACTGAGTTCTTTCCACCAATATTGTTCACAGAAGTTTATAAAATCGATATGAAGCCATTGAAAATTTTACTAATTGAGTACCTTGAATCGCGTCCAAATATTTAGAATAATGAGGTGTCTACAAATGCTTATCATGACAGTGAAACTCAAAGAAAAAAATGCACTTAAAATAAACGGATTTTTCATTACGTACTAGGTTTCACACTCAAAGGAATTACTATATTTATTATTGATTTTTACCATAAAATTTCCCCCTGTGTGAGTATCACAGAAACGGACTAAGAAAACCATTCTCTCCTTTTTCTGCATGTTCTAATGACACCATGCAAAACACTAGTGTTGAAGATAATATACATTCCTGCTAGTATTCAGACACGCATTACGCGCAGAAACTAAATATATTATTAAAATGTTACACTTATTGTCATCTTCAACTTGGCGTGTGTTGAACACTGTTCTTTGTTACAATGCAAAAGCAAACCTTTTAAAAACACTGAAAGATCCGAATTGGAACCGTGATTATATATTTTGGATTTTCAACTATATTACACAAGAGCTTTATAAGAATGCTGTGGGAAACAACCATCTCCAACATGTAAAAAAAATTATCCAAGTATCTATTTTTGCTCGTTTGTTTATGCATATGACCCTACATTTATATTCAAACTCACATCAATACCATTTAGTAAATTAGAATATTTACCCTAGGCAATACATATTTGCTACAAATTCAATACTTTTAGGATCCTTTCAGTCATGAATAAAAACAAGCACACGTGTTGTGCTATTAAAGTATATAATTTTCGTATAATGAATGAAAAATTTATTACAATAATTGTATTGATGCATAGTAAAATGAACTCGAAATTTTCATTTAAACAAAACTGGTAAATCCAAACACAAACAAAACTGATGAAATATTGCTTCTTATCTGTATTTTGTAAGATTGAAAGATAAATATTTAAGTCTTAGAAATGAATGAGTGTATTAAAAAATAATGGGAGGAAAGAAGACATTGCGTACACGCAATAGGAACCAACAATATTCAGTGATGAATTGTAAAATGACTAATAGTTTTGAAAATAAAGTTTAATGAAGCACATTGTATATTGTACCCAATATTATGCAAATAAATTTCTTTTTATGAACAATCACAGTTGGTTTTAAAACAAGTCCCAAGCCAAATTTAGCAACTTAACATACTTAGATGTAACTATAATACGTTGACTAACTTAACCAAAAATAACTAAATATTATTTATAGAAATGTTCCATGTAATGTGTTCCTGTCTCCATTTTCGACATAAATAAAAATTATTGGCAGAAGGAAAATATTTTTGATATATTTACTGTTCTGTATGCTCTATAATATTTTGCTCTTAAAGAGTGGATTCTTCGAAAGGTATACATCATAAATACATTTTTGTAGTAAAGTATTTACTTAGGAAAAAGTGTTCCCTGCACTTCGAGTTTTTGTTACGTTCGTCATTTTAATTCACTCATTCAATTCCTCTAATCTCGATTTGCCTCTGCAGTTTATTTTACATAGAAAATTGTAGATATAATGTCACCAGTTCCACGAAATCTTTTTATTCTGAGAAGAAATAAAAATGCACATGATAAAACTTCTATAATTTTAACTAAATGATTTTCATTAATTGTATTATATTAAGGCAATGTCACAAATATCCTATGATTTTTGTTAACTTATTTTATGAGAACCGTTTTAGTAATGCACTTGAAATATGATTCTCGGACAATATGTAATGCCTGGCATATTGTTATTTCACACACTTAATTGAAATGACGTTAGGCAGTGTGGCGTGAAACAACCTTGTAGTTGACGATGAATGTATGTCACTTCCGCTTAACCTCTGAAAGATTCAATAAGGTTTAAACAAAATTAAACTCGCCAGAAAATCAAGAACTAGATGGAATATATTCTGGTGAAGTGAAGTTAAGTTAGAATATTTCCCATCCGTTGTTATATGAAATAATCATTCTTCTGAATAAAGTATTACATTTGTTAGATGTATACAGTATTATTGTTAATATTTAAGAAAAGCTAATGAAATTAAAGTAAATAATATTTTACATTGTTTACACGTGTCCTGTCTTTTGGTGACCATTTGGTGACCAAATATCCAAATGTCCTATCTTTGGCCTTCGCTATCATAAGGGTTTACTGTACCTAGCAAGACAAGTTTTCAGATGCCCATTAGAAGAAAACATCCTACTCTTGTGTGAAATCTCCTGGTCTTGACTTCGAAGCAAGCCTTGTTGCCATGAAGACGGTCTTGAGATTGCGAGCTCGGGCTGCTGCTGCTGAGGCGGCGGCGGCGCGTGCGGTTCGGCAGGCATCGATCCGAGCGGCCGCGCGCCGGGCGGCCGGCCACCGCCAGCTCCCAGCCCCGGAGCCTCGGCGGCCCGCGGCCCCGCAGCCACGTGCCCTGCAACAGAATTGCGACGCGTCAAGTCTTTCATCAAGTAGACAGATTGCGTTTGTCACAGTCATATGATGAAGTGTCTTGTGTTCAAATCGTTTCTTCTAACGCTTTGTATTACATGTCCCATGTAAACTATCATAATTTTCTGAAACGTCATTTGGTGTTATCATAGTTGTGATAGTTTTGAAATTGTATGAAACATTTTTGTGACTTGCTTTTTTTTTAAATTTGTGATGCAAATTTGTAAGTTTACTGCATTCAAATAAAAGAGTAATAATATTTAATTTGTTGCTGCCTTACAATTAACTTATATCGGAAATACGTAAATACTTATGGATCATTCTCTATCCCTTTTCTGACCATTCGCTATCTGTTTTCTGTCCATTACACCGAAAAACGAGAACCGTTGGAATATATCTGGTATCTTTTTTTTTCAGTGTACCATTTACATAAGTGTTAACTAATAAGGTAAATATGACAAAAGTACCTAGGAAAGATAAATCTATGTAATATTAACATAGTTATTGTATTATTGAAAATGTGAATGTCTGAGGAGTATTTGTCAACATTTAAAAATTATATCTAACACTTAAATATAAAATTTAAGGAAGGAACAAAGCCATTTCAAAATATAAATTTAGCATCTAATGATATATTTATAAACGATATAAAAAATTGAACTCACTGTCATGCAATTCTAAGAACATTACCCTCAATTGCTGTTGAATTCGTGTATTCTAACTACAGAATAAAATTAAATAATTTAGTTAAAGAATAATATTATGTAATAAAATAAAATTTTTCCTTGTCATTTAAAATAAATTTTAATTATTCGTTTTTTCTATGGTAAATGTAATTATTCTTGTATTATGTAACTATGTAGTTGACCTACGTTTTCTAACTTATCTGTGATGCTAGATACATGGCAAGAACATTTTATTTGTAATGTAGGCTATGTTCAGAGAAAGTCATCCAAACTGATGAGTTACTAACCAATTTAAAAATATATTACATAAAATTACTTTTGCAGTATTTTATCATCAGTTATACAGTAATGTATTGTATATTTTGTCTGTAAAAATTTTATTGGATGGACTTTCCTATTCTTGTACGCTGTCACATAATTGATAATTCAATAAAACTGACATTAATGAACAGAAAATGGTGAAAACTATTCAGGTGCATATAGTAAAATAATAGGACTAGATTATACATTATGTTTCATTGGATTTCCACCCACTTTTTAGTTTCTGCGTGTAAAATTGTACACACAGTATACACTTTTGCAATCTTTATTTTTCCAAATTGTGCAATGAAGGGAAATGATTTCTCGATTTTGGGCGTCATAAACCACTCTACATCGTTAGCCCAATACTTAGGTGATCACTTCTTAACTTTTTGGAAAAGATAATCCTACTCTAGACAAAACAACTAACAAACTACACAAAACGATAGAAATAATAGAAATTTTAAATCGTTCGCTTGGCGGTAGTAGGAAAAATTGCCAGTAAGTATCAATAAGATTTATTTCAGACATAAAAATATTTTCTTCTGTTGCAAATCAGTGTGTGAAGACCAGCAGGTTATAGTTGTCGGAGCCTGTATTCAGGGAAAATGAAATTCGTTTGTAAATGTAATCAACGAGATGTTTCTTCTGTACGTAATCGATTACGCTTTGTGCCAACAGTTTTGTTCTCGTGACGACAAAGCAGCATCATCCCTGTGAACCTCATAGTAGAGCATGTGTAATCATAAAAGATACATTGGCAGTAAACACGGTATCTGACCTGGATTACGGATTTGTTATGAGAATGTTTAACCTATTCCTTTTATGCGTTTGACTTCCGAGGTTATTGAATTTGCATTACCTGGTGCTCTAAACGCAAAGGTATCAGTTCAAGTGAAACCAGATTTGCTGTTTTGAATTCAATACATTCGACTTCAATTTGTGTCAACAATGTGATTTCTCTGGTCAGTGTTGTTAATGGATTTAAAGAAATACTGAAATTATGAAAGTAAAAGAACGTTTTCTTACAATAGCCGAGCATAATTCCCTTCCCTAAAATATAGAATCAACAAATACCTCTCGGAAGACATTCTCTTTAGTATGTCTGAAGGAGTAAATAATTTATTTGACGAAAAAATATTTTTAACAATAAGAGATGTTTTATTGTTTGATTTTAATTGTCGTTGGAATCGTTAATTTTAGTCTGTGTTTAAGAACTTGTGCTCAAGCCACAAAATGGAAATAGTTATTAAACGTTGACGATACATGAGCACTATGAGCAGAGAGGTATCGTAAATTCCTTGGCCGAGCGATGTTGATGGCCGCAAGAGCACGCAAGGGGGCTTACAAGAGCGGCCGCGCCGCCCACCAAGACTTCCGCAGAATTCCGGGAGCCCCGACCACATCTCGGGCGACACAGCAACAACACCCGACAGCAATCACGCCCCGGCAGACGGGCGGTTGGCTGCGACGCTGTAAGCAGCGGCTGCGTCGCTCGGAGGCCTGCGGAGCTCTGCAGCTCCCTCAGCGCCACGCATGCCCCACCGACCGCCTCCCGCACCACCCACACTCCCACTGCCCATGCCATCCACCCCCATTCAATGCACACTCCAGCCGTCACATACCTCTCTCCGCACGCACACACACACTCCACACATACACCATTCCACACACTCCCCACTCCACTCACCCCAGTCCACACACTCAACAACCATGACTCCTACACGACCCACACTACCTATACCATCCCACCTACATCATCCACACTCATGCCTCCTACAGTCACCCCCACCC